>JAPFRF010000024.1:4542775-4985275 GCA_029282475.1 Phrynocephalus forsythii
TTTCCAAGCGTTTAGGACTCAGTGATGTATCGGCGAATTATGCAAGCAGATCCCAGTAAGGTGGCTTTCTGCATCTGACTGATGGTGACTTTGTCCACTCCAATTTCTTCTAGATACTTGCTTAGGTCTTTGGGCACCGCACCCAGTGTGCCAATTACCACTGGGACCACCCGTACTGGTTTATGCCAGAGTCTCTGAAGTTCAATTTTGAGATCCTGATATCGGGTAATTTTTTCAAGTTGTTTCTCAGTGATTCTACCATCTCCTGGTATAGCAAACATCAATGATCCACACTTTTTTCTTCTCCAATTATTATTATTATTATTATTATTATTATTATTATTATTATTATTATTATTATTATTATTATTATTATTATTATTATTATTGACCTGCAGAGCTGGTAGGGACCCTACTCATGATCAAGTCCAAACCTTCTCAAGGAAGCTCTGTGTGGAATTGAACTCCCAGCCTCTGGGTCCGCAGCTTACACCTCTGAGCTATCCCTATTACACTTTCATTTGCCTTGGAAGAAAACTCTCCATCTTCCTTCGTGTGCTCCTCACAGCCTTCAGGAAGAGTGTGTGAAGCAAGGGTACAGGCACGAAAGAGAAGGCAGGGGAGGTGTGCAGGTGGGACGATGTGGAGGACAGGGCCACCGGAGCTGTGTTTCCTT
The DNA here is from genome assembly GCA_029282475.1 of Phrynocephalus forsythii. Classification (NCBI taxonomy): domain Eukaryota; kingdom Metazoa; phylum Chordata; class Lepidosauria; order Squamata; family Agamidae; genus Phrynocephalus; species Phrynocephalus forsythii. The sequence continues at coordinate 4,543,452 of JAPFRF010000024.1, forward strand.
CTGTGCATGCCAACCACAGGGCTGAAGAACATCACAGGACCTTCCCTTCTCTTGCTCTGTGATTCTATGATTCAAGCTCGCTCTGTTCCTCATTCATTAAAAAGCCTATTCATTCTGTTCTTTTAGCTTTTTTTTTTTTGAAGAGATGAATGCAAGATATTGTTGGTGCTGAAAGCAGGGAAACCAGCCAGATAACATGGAGATGAGGACCAATGAGGAGTTTCCAGAAGGAACTGCACAGAACTACCATCATGAGGATCCTTGTAGCCCAGAGGTTCAGGGCCAGCATTTTTGGGACTTCAGCTACCAGGAGGATGAGGGACCCCGGGCGGTTTGCAGCCAACTCCACCGTCTCTGCCGCCAGTGGCTGAAGCCGGAGAGACACACCAAGGCTGAGATGCTGGACCTGATAGTCCTCGAGCAGTTCCTGGCTGTCCTCCCAGAAGAGATGAGGATCTGGGTCAAGGAATGTAGACCGGAATCCACTTCTCAGGCGGTGTCTCTGGCGGAAGGTTTCCTCCTGAGCCAGGCAGCGGAGAAGATGCAGGAGGAAGAGCAGCTGGTGAGAGCTTTGGTCAGTTTGTGAAGCTGAGAAAGTGCCCCCCTTTTATGGAAATTGTCCAACCAAATTCTGTCCCCGTTTCTTCTCAAAACTGTGATCTCCTCTTCCATTTCTCCTTTGATTTCTTTCTTCATTCCTGTGTTTGAGGTCCGGATTTAGTCTCTGTTGCGTAAGTTTTCAGAATCCTTCTCTGGCTTCCCTCAGGCATTGGATGCTCCCTCAGACCCAAGAAGGAGGCCGTCTCCTTTGAAGGACGAGAAGGACGGAGGAGATGCTTTGCCAGGTAAGAAGCCTCTCGGCTCATTTCTATTCAGGCTCCCTTTCTGGTCACGCTCCCAGATTCTGAGAATTGGTTTCAGCTCCTCTGCATTGATCTAGTCCAGTAGTTCTCAACCTGTGGGTCCCCAGATGTTCCTGGACTGCAACTCCCAGGAACCCCTTCCAGCACAGCGAGTGGTGGAGGCTTCTGGGAGTTGCAGTCCAGGCACATCTGGGGAAGCACAGGTTGAGAACCACTGATCTAGACCTTTACGCTTTTGTTATTGGAAAAAGCAAGAGGGACATATTTTCCCATTAACCTAAGAGATAAAATGTTTTTGAAGAGCGAACATCTTTCCACGCCTTGTTCTCCCTTGCAGACTCTGGACCTACCCTGGGGACAGATCCTTGCACGTCTCTTCTTGGTGGAGGAATGGAAACAGTGCTTGAACAGACAGAAGAGGTAGATGAAAAATGGTTGGGAACACAAGGGGATTCTCAGCCCTAACCCATTGCTACATAGTCCTGATGTGCTGGTGGACAGCTCAATGAAGGTGTCTACCCAGTGTGTGCCAGTGGTGAAGAAGGCCAATTCCATGCTAGGGATTATCAAAAAGGGGATTGAAAATAAAACAGCCAACATTATAATGGCATTATACAAAACGATAGTAAGGCCACACCTGGAGTATTGTGTACAATTCTGGTCTCCGCATCTCAAAAAAGACATAGTGGAACTGGAAAAGGTGCAGAAGAGAGCAACTAGAATGGTTACTGGGCTGGGGCACCTCCCTTATGAGGAAAGGCTAAAACATTTGGGCCTCTTTAGTCTGAAAAAAGGCACCTGAGGGGGGGATATGATTGAGAAGTACAAAATAATGCAGGGCATGAGTCAAGTGGATAGAGGGATGTTTTTCTTTCTTTCACAAAATACCAGAACTAGGGGACATCCACTTAAATTGTGGGCTGGGAGAGTAAGAACAGACAAAAGAAAATATTTTTTTTCACCCAGCGTGTTGTTAGTCTGTGGAACTCCCTGCTACAGGATGTGGTGATGGCATCTGGCCTGGATGCCTTCAAAAGGGGACTGGACAGATTCCGGGAGGAAAAGTCCATCACAGGTTACAAACCATGATAGAGATGTGTAATCTCCAGGCATAAAACTGGGGTACTTCAAGGGCCAGATGGAGGGGAGTTGTATCAGGAGACAGAGATCTAGTCTCATGCGCTTCCAAACGCATCTGGTGGGGCCACTGGGAGATACAGGAAGCTGGACTAGATGGGCCTTTGGCCTGATCCAGCATGATGGCTCTTCTTATGTTCTTGTGTTCTTATATATTTCGGTCTTTCTGTTGACCTTTAAAAACATCTCACCATGAAGCCTGGGACTAGGAAAAGTGAAGGGATAAATCGAGGATGGTGTTGATATAAGTCAACTTGATCACTATTAAATCAAATTGATTTAAATTGTTATTTAAATGTAATAAAATCAGATTATGCACAGAGTTAAAGAAATACCCCCACCCCCAATTTAATCATCATTTACATCCTTATTGAAATCATTTATTTAAAAAGAGCTTCTTTTTCTCTCAGGGTCCCATCAGTCTTGGGGACGTTGCTGTGTCCTTCACGGAGGAGGAGTGGGCGGCGCTGGATCCAGACCAGAGAGCTCTCCACCAGGGAAGTCATGGAGGAGAATTTGGCCAACACGAAGTATTTGGGTGAATTTTCATGTACGTTCTGTTTAAAGAAAAAGCCAGGTTAAGCTCTTTCGGGGAGCGAAATGTCAGCAGAAAACTACAAGGATAAACCAACGTGTTGGGGTCATGTTACAATTCAATTTACAGTGATACCCCGACTTACGAGGGGCCCGACCTACGGAAATCCCGACTTACGAGCGCTCTTCAGCGATCCCCCCCCCCCACCGGCTGCTTACGAGTAAGATCTGGGGATTCCCTGCCTTTCGAGCAGCGGGTGTGTGGCGGGAGGTGTCGGGATTTGAATTGCCTTCTAATTCAATAATGATGCACTGTTTCTCTCTCCCCCCCCCACCGGGGGAAGCGGAGCACCCTTTTTAAAATGCTTTCCAGTCACGGAGGCAGGACCTGCCTCTGTGACTGGAAGGCATTTTTAAAAGGGCATGTGCCTTCTCCTGAGCCCACAGGGGATCGGGAGAAGCAGTGCAACACATTTAAACCACCTGCCGCTTCCCTCCCAGCTCCCAGTGTGGGGGGGGGAAGCAGCGGGTGGCTTAAAGACCTTTTAAACCACCTGCTGCTTCCCTCCCAGCTCCCAGTGTGTGGGGGGGAAACAGCAGGTGGCTTAAAGACCTTTTAAACCACCTGCCGCTTCCCTCCCAGCTCCCAGTGGGGGGGGGAAGCAGCGGGTGGCTTAAAGACCTTTTTAAACCACCTGCCGTTTCCCTCCCAGCTCCCAGTGAGGGGGGAAGCAGCGGGTGGCTTAAAGACCTTTTAAACCACCTGCCGCTTCCCTCCCTGCTCCCAGTGGGGGGGGAGCAGCGGGTGGCTTAAAGACCTTTTAAACCACCTGCTGCTTCCCTCCCAGCTCCCAGTGGGGGGGAGCAGCGGGTGGCTTAAAGACCTTTTAAACCACCTGCTGCTTCCCTCCCAGCTCCCAGTGGGGGCAGCGGGTGGCTTAAAGACCTTTTAAACCACCTGCTGCTTCCCTCCCAGCTCCCGGGGGGGTGGAAGCAGCGGGTGGATTAAAGACCTTTTAAACCACCTGCTGCTTCCCTCCCAGCTCCCAGTGGGGGGGGAAGCAGCGGGTGGCTTAAAGACCTTTTAAACCACCTGCCGCTTCTCTCCCCAATGAGCCCGGTGGTGGTGGGGGAAGCTGCGGACTGTTTAAAGCAGTTTCCCATAGGAATGCATTGAAATCCGTTCGTCCGGAACGGATTCATTGACTTTCAATTCATTCTTATGGGAAATCACTCCCCGACTTACGAGATAACCGACTTGCGAGCGTTTGCTCGGAACGGATTAGTCTCGTAAGTCGGGGTACCGCTGTATCTCATTTTGAGCCATGCGTTGGAGAATGCAGCCTGCATTCGTGATGGTAGCTCTCAATTTTGTTAATTCTACAAATGTTGTAAAGATTTAAAGATGCGCAACACCGCCAGATTATGGAGTATTTTATGCAGCGTGCTGGTTCCTTCTCTCCGAAGGTCTTTGGGAAATGAAGCCATGCATCTCCGGCATATTATTGATTAATGGTTAATTGAAGCTGTCAAGGAACAGAATGAATGTTTTGTATAATTGAATTGGTTCTCCTTCGTGGCCTTCATGAAGCCACACAGATGGGTTCTCCCTCGCGCATGTGCGAGGCTCCGGAGGTTGCCTAGCAACCAAATAGACATTAGTCTCCTCCCCACCACCCGTGAGCAGGAGTGCCCGTTACCCAACTCAGTTCCCTCTCACCGCCAGCAGTACAAGGTTCTTGGGAGTTCGCCTCCTCCTTTTCTTGCACAAAGATTGTGGGACTAATGGCACAAACATTGTGGGACTAATGGCACAAAGATTGTGGGTCTAATGGCATGTACAACGTCAGTGCTCCCGCATGCCAGACTGAAACTCAGGTCCACGCAGATATAGTACCTGTCTCACTTCGACCCTGTAAGGGATCATCAGAACAAATTACTACAAGTAACTCAGGAGTTAGCAGACCAGCTTCAGTGGTGGACACATTCTCCGAATTTGCTGTTTCGACCACTGACGCCAAAGAAACAAGTGACGGCAGGTGCAAGTCTGGAGGCACGGGGAGCCCTCTGCATGGAATCCACCATCAATGGGACATGCTCCTCACCAGAGAGACTTTTACGTATCAACCATTTGGAGCTTCTTGCGCTCATCAAGGCATTCAGAGCTTTTGTCCTCCTCCTCTCCAGCCATGTAGTGCAAGCGGTGACGGACAACACAACCATGATGCGCTACATCAACAAACAGGGAGGCGCTCATTCTCGAGGTCTCCTGCTGTTAGCTGTGGAATTATGGGAATGGTGCGTGCTGGATCACATCTACCCAATAGCAGTACACCTCCCCGGGAAAGAGAACGTGGCAGCGGGCAAATTCAGCAGGACAACGTCACATGTCCCACAAGTGGGAATTACACCGAGAAGCTTTTCAGGTGGTAATTCACCGATGGGGAGCCCCAAAAGTGGACCTCTTTGCCACAGCAGAGAACACAAAGTGCAAGATGTTCCGCTCAAGGGCAGGGAGAGGCTGGAACTCGCTCCGCGCCGCTCAACCAGGCTCCCAGGAAGCCTTGGGCCGTGCAGGCGGGCGGCGGCAGGAGGTAAGATGCCCCCCCACACCCCCGAGAAGGCGCAGGGAGGCGGCGGGGGGCGATCAGGCCGCTCCGCACCACCCTCCCACGCACCCCTGAGAAGCCTTGGGGCGTCCGGGAGGGGTGGCGCCCGGGAGGGGTGGCGCAGAGCGATCGGGTTGCTCCACGCCGCTCAACCAGGCCCCCCGCAAAGGCTCAGGGAGGGTGGTGGCGGGAGGTAAGATGCCCCCCGTGCCCCCCTCCGCTTCTACATATCACGGATTTTCTTGCATCGCGGTTGGGGTGGGTCCCTAACCCCCGGGATTGCCGGGGGTTACTGTAACAAAAACACAGAACGACAATGCAAGCCTAATATTGATTGCACCATGGTGGCCTCAAGAACCGTGGTTCACACCACTACTCAACCTGCCTACAGGTCATTTCCCACTCCCAGACTGGGAAGATCTTTTAACAAAGGATTCAGGTTCAATACTCCAACCAGATCTATCCCGGCTTCATCTCGTGGCGTGGCAGGTAGCAAATTAATTGACAATATAATTTCGGCCGCGAGAAAGCCATCCACTATACAGCAGTATGAGTATAAATGGAAAAGATTTGTCATTTATGCCAGCGATAAGGGATTTCCACCAATTGAACCGTTATTAATACATGTCGTCCAATACTTGTTATACCTAAAGAACACAGGCCTTACTACATCTTCTGCCCCTCGTTCACCCACAGCTCGATTTCTACGAGCTATAATATCAACGGAGGGTGTTCGTGACTTTATGTCTGTATTTTAACTCATTTTATTCTATTGATTAATTTTGTTGTTTGCTAAACACTATTGTATATTTGTGTTTATCTCTCTGTAAGCCAACCAGAGTTCCCTCAGGAAATATAAATTTAATAAATAAATAAATAAATAAATAAATAAATAAATAAATAAATCTTCTATAGAGGTGCATCTTTCGGCCACAGTGGCTTATCAGCCAGCTCATTCGGCAGCACCCGATTATTTTAAACATCCGCGTCTGAAGAAGTTTATAAGAGGACTAAAACATACCTACCCAGATAGGAGGCCAATTCTTCCCCAGTGGTCTCTTTCGCTGGTGCTTAACATACTGATGGGTCCACCTTTTGAGCCTATGGCGACTTGTGACCTACGTCTTCTGACTTTTAAAACATCATTTCTGATAGCGATTACATCGGCCAGGCGAGCCAGTAAATTGTTTGCATCGAGGTGCAATATTCCTTTCCTACAATTTCACCATGATAAAGTAGTGGCATACCCAGACATTTCTTTCCTGCCAAAAGTAATGTTGAATCATAGAATCATAGAGTTAGAAGAGACCTCGAGGGCCATCTAGTCCAACCCCTTGCCATGCAGGAACCCCCATCACAATATTTCCGACAGATGGGCCATCCAGCCTCTGCTTAAAAACCTCCAAAGAAGGAGACTCCACCACCCTCCTTTGGGGCAGCCAATTCCACTGCCGAACAGCTCTTAACCGTCATGAAGTTCTTCCTAATGTTCAAATGGAATCTCTTTCCATACATTTCATACATCTTGACTTTTCATGCATCTCAACCGATTGAGTTACCCTCTTTTTCTCCAAATCCGTAAACTCCGTTTGAAAGACAATTTCATGCATTAGACGTAAAGCGTGCATTCGCTTTTTACATATCAAGGACCCAAGACTTTAGGGTTACAAAAAAAAGTTGCTTATTTTTTTACGATTCCTATTCAAAGGGATCACCAGTTTCTACACAAAAGATTTTTCTCGTTGGATTGTTTCCACGATACAGTTGTGTGTTACAAGTTAGCTAAAAGGGAGTTACCTGCCCCAGCGAGGGTTGACAACCTCGAGCGGGTGCAGAGGAGGGCGACCAGGATGGTTGAGGGTCTGGAGGAAATGTCTTATGAGGAACGGCTTAGGGAACTGGGAATGTTTAGCCTTTCAAAAAGAAGACTGAGAGGGGATATGATAGCTATGTTTAAATATTTGAAAGGATGTCACATTGAAGAGGGAACAGGTTTGTTTTCCATGGCTTCAGAGACTAGGACTCGGGGCAATGGTCTCAAACTACAGGAAAAGAGATTCCATTTGAACATTCCTGACAGTGAGAGCTGTTCATAGTAGTGGAATATGCTGCCACGAAGGAGGGTGGTGGAGTCTCCTTCTTTGGAGGTTTTTAAGCAGAGGCTGGGTGGCCATCTGTCGGAAATATTGTGATGGGGGTTCCTGCATGGCAGGGCGTTGGACTGGATGGCCCTTGAGGTCTCTCTTCCAACTCTATGATTCTATGATTCTATCATTCATTTGACAAGAGCAACGGCTGCTTCGTCGGCATATTTGAAGGGTGTGCCTTTGACTGACATTTGTGCTGCTGCCACATGGTCACAGACTCTCACCTTCATGAAGCTCTATAGAATGGATGCTCGCAAGGGGTCATCTACATCTTTTGGCAGGGTTGGCCTGTCTAAAAAACTTGCTTTTTAGGGAGGCATTTGGCGGCCTGGATTATGTTTTTGTTTTTTGCCATCTTGCCGATGAGCTATCGACTCCTTTGCTGAGTTGTTTTTTATATTTTATATTTTATTCTCTTATACATTGTTTTTTATTTTCGTTAATTGATGTATTGTTCCTTTCGAGCTTGTTTTGCCCTCTTTGTTCACCGCCCGGAGTTCCTTCAGGAAGACGGGCGGTATAAAAATGAATAAATAAATAAATAAATAAATTACTGTATATACTCGAATAGAAGCCTAGTTTTTCAGCCCTAATTTTGGGCTGAAAAAAAGGGGGCCCTCGGCTTATATTCAGGTCAATACTTTTAGCCACTGAGGCAAGTCGACTGTGGCTAAAAGTCATTTTAAACATTGCTTGCCACTTCTCATGACTCCCTTCTGCATCACAGGGGAGCGGTGCGTGATGTTTAAAATGACTTTTAGCCACTGACCCAAGCACTTGCATCAGTGGCTAAATTTAAACATCACACACCACTCCCCCAGCTCACAAAGGAAGAGCTGCCAGGCCCTGCTGCATTTCCCACCCTTGACTTATACGCGAGTCAATACATTTTCCCAGTTTGGGGAGCTTAAATTAGGGGCCTCGGCTTATACTCGGGTCGACTTATACTCGTGTATATACGGTATGTCACTGCGTGACTGCCCTCCAACCTGTGAGTATTGCTTGCAATCACCCATCTGTTTGGCTTCATGAAGGAGAAGAACCAGTTACTTACCTATCAAGGTGGTTCTTCGAGTCATCCTTCGTGAAGCTACATAGCACCCATCCACCTCCCCTCTGGTCGTCACGCTGTATGCGGTACTTACATGACACGATGCGGCTAGAAGGAACTGAGGCGGGTAACTGGCGCTCCTGTTCACGTGCTGCGGAAGGAGACGAATGTGTATTTTGTAGCTACGCAACCTCCGGAGCCTTGCGCATGCGCAAGGGAGGACCCATCTGTGTAGCTTCACGAAGGACCACTCGAAGAACCACCTTTACAGGTAAGTAACTGGTCGTTCTCTTTGCAAAGTTGAGATGTGATGTTTCATTTTCAATAAAGCCGGGTTGTAGAGTGTTTTCTCTGTCTTTGTTTTAGGTCTTGGGATGAGAGAAGGCAGATTTAAGGAAGAATCGGATCAGGAATCCTCAGAAAAGATCACTGAGGAGGAAGGGACACCCCGGAGGAGAAAGCCGGAAACCAAAGAGAAGGGAAATAGATCTTTCCTTTCTCTGCATGGAAATTATCACATATTGTCACCTGAAGAAGAAACACATCAAAGCCACAAGGGCTCGGTGTGTGAGAAAACCTTCAGCTGTCAGGGCAGCCTAAGTGCTCCCTGGAAAACACACATGGGGAGGAAAGAGTTGAACTGCTCAGAGGACAGGAAGGGTTGTTTTGAAAAGACATCTCCTGGAAAATATTTGGGAATGGAGGGAAGAGGGAAACCATCAGGATGCGGGGATCGTCAAGAGGGCTTCGGTCAGAGCACAAACCTTCCTTCTCGGGAAAGAACTGAAGTGAGGGAGACAAAGTCTCAATGTCTTGAATGCGGGAAGTTCTTTACTTGTAATTACACCCTCGTTGAACACAAGAAGATCCACACGGGGGAGAAGCCATTTAGATGCCTGCAGTGTGGAAATCGGTTTAGTCGTAAGTCATCTGTCGTTCGGCACATGAGGATCCACACGGAGGAGAAACCCTTCCATTGCCAGGAGTGCGGGAAGAGCTTCAGGCAGAAAGCGAGCTATGCCTCCCACCTGAAAATCCACACGGGGGAGAACCCCTTCCAGTGCCCGGAGTGTGGGAAGAGCTTCCGGTGGAACACCAACCTGGCTTGCCACATGCGGATCCACACGGGGGAGAAACCCTTCCAGTGCCTGGAATGCGGGAAACGCTTCACCTGGAAAACAAACCTGGATTGTCACATGCGGATCCACACGGGGGAGAAACCTTTCCGGTGCCCGGAATGTGGGGAAAGCTTCAGCCGGAGCACAAACCTGGCTGACCACATGAGGCTCCACACGTGGAACCCGAACAGTGCCTGGAATGCGGAACGAGCTTCGGGGGGAGAGCAACCCTGGTTACCCGTTAGCATCCACGCTGGGGGGAAACGTGAGGAAAGGGTTTGTATCAGCGGACTGCTCTGGCGTCCCATGTGAAAATGGACATCCGGGAGAAACGCTTTGAAGGCCAGGAATGCGGAAATATAGTCAGGCAGAGGGACCATCTGAATCCACCCCGGGAGAAGCCATTTATGTGTTCGGAATGCGGGAACAGCTTCTGTCAGAACTCGCACCTTAGTCGCCATCGCCGAACCCACAGAGGAGAGAAGTCGCTTAAAGGAACACAGCACCGGGAAGAGGCTCTGTGTGAAGGAACCAGATTTTTCTTTCCATCAATTAATTTCCCCCACAGGGTGGAAGCCATTTGAAGGTTTAGAATGTGGAGGGTGTGCCAGTCTTGGCATACATGGTGAAGAAACTCAGGTGTTGTGAGGTGTGAGATTCAGGATTCATCTTTGACATAAATACACATAATGCATATACGCTCATACATTGGGAAATTGTGTCACACTTCCCTCCCTCTTCCCCCCTTCTCTTTCTCCTGGATAAAAATATTCACCTAAAGCTGTCTTTTGTATCAATTTGTTGATATTGAAAATAAACATTTTTTGTTAAAAGGGTATCTGCAAAAATCAGTTAAAATTTCAAATAAAGGACTGATATCCTTCCATTCTTCCACCAGAAAAAAAGAGAGAGAGAGAGAGAAGGGATCCATCTTGGTTCAGCCCCAAGTTTGTGAGGAAACAGTTCTTTGCTTGGCCCGTTCTCTATCTCTGCTCCAAAACCACCATCTGAAGTAAAACCTTCTCCAGGATTTCCTTAAAGGCCAGCTTGGGTGGTGGCGGGGGGGGGTGAAATAAGGAAGGGAAACCTCATCCAAGAGAAAATCTTAAAACACATAGAAGAACAAACTTTGCTGAGGGGAAATCAGCATGGCTTCTGTAAGGGTAAGTCTTCCCTGACAAACCTTTTAGAATTCTTTGAAAAGGTCAACAGGCATGTGGATTTGGGTGAACCGGTGGATATAGTCTATCTGGATTTTCAAAAGGCTTTTGACACAGTCCCTCACCAAAGGCTGCTGAGAAAATTGCACATTCAGGGGATGAGGGCAGGTCCTCTTATGGAATGAGAACTGGTTGAGATCCAGGAAACAAAGAGTAAGTGTCAATAGGAAATTTTAACAATGGAGAGAAGTGAAAAGCGGTGTGCCCCAGGGCTTTTCAATCTGTTCATAAATGACCTGGAGACAGGAATAAGCAGTGAGGTGGCCAAGTTTGCAGATCACACGAAACCTTTTCATGTGGTAAAACCCAGAGAAGATTGTGAAGAGCTCCAGAAGGATCTCTCCAATCTGGGGGAATGGGCTGCCAAATGGCAAATGCGTTTCAATGTAGCCAAATGTAAAGTAATGCATATTGGGGCAAAAAACCCTCAAACTTTATCTATCAACTCATGGGCTCTGAGCTGTCCATGGCGGATCAGGAAAGAGATCTTGGTGTGTTGGTGGACAGCTCAATTAAGGTGTCTGTCTACCCAATGTGTGGCAGCAGTGCAGAAGGCCAATTCCATGCTAGGGATTATGAAAAAGGGGATTGAAAATAAAACAGCCAACATTATAATGCCATTATAATAAAAAGGATAGTAAGGCCGCACCTGGAATATTGTGTACAATTCTCGTCACTGCATCTCAAAAAAGACATAGTGGAACTGGGAAAGGTGCAAAAGAGAGTGACTAAAATGATTACTGGGCTGGGACACCTCCCTTATGAAGAAAGGCTTAAAACATTTGGGGTCTTTAGTCTGGAAAAAAGGCGCCTGAGGGGGGAATATGATTGAGACGTATAAAATAATGAGTAAAGTGGATGAGTAAAGTGGATAGAATTGACACTCTTCCCCCTCGCACAAAATACCAGGACTAGGGGACATCTGCTCAAAATGAGGGTTGGGAGAGTGAGAACAGGCAAAATATATTTTTTTCACCCAGCGTGTTGTTAGTCTGTGGAACTCCCTGCCACAGGAGGTGGTGATGGCATCTGGCCCTGATGCCTTCAAAAGGGGATTGGACAGATTTCTGGAAGAAAAGTCCATCACAGGTTACAAACCATGATGGAGATGTGTAATCTCCAGGCTTAAAACCGGGGTACTTCAAGGGCCAGATGCAGGGGAGTGGTATCAGGAGACAGAGATCTAGTCTTGTGCGTTCCCAGAGGCATTTGGTGGGGCCACTGTGAGGTACAGGAAGCTGGACTAGATGGGCATTTGGCCTGATCCAGCATGGTGTCTCTTCTTATGTTCTTATGTTCTTTTTTGTCTGTTTTCCTGACCCTTGGAAGAAGAAGGGAGTCTGAATGGCTGCTTGCACGGAACGATTTGGAAATTGGAAATTTAATACATATCTGGGTTGTAGATGTTACATACATTGGCTTAATTTACTTCATGCAAGGGCATGGTTTGTTTATTTAAAATATGTAATTTGCCTTTTTGTTAGCTTGAGAGGCACTCTTTTTATGCTCTGAAGATTTGCAATATACTCCATGTCGGTAGTAAGTATTAGAGGAGTTAGCTTTGTTATTTCTTTTTTCTAACCTATTTTTTTAACCCCAAACTTGTTTCATAGAGTTAGAAGAGAGACCTTGAGGTCCAACCAGTCCAATCCCCTGCCTTGCAAGAAGCCCCATCACAATATTCCTGACAGATGGCCATCCAGCCTCTGCTTAAAAACTTCCAAAGAAGGAGACTCCACCACCCTCCTTTGGGGCAGCCTATTCCACTGGGTTCCAGAGAGAGGGTAACAAAACCTCAGGTCAGGGCTGTTCAACTTTGAACAGGCCAAGGTCTACTTTTTTCTGGCCCAAAGTACCTGAGGGCTGCTACACTAAAACCTCTACTTACAAATTTTATCCATTCTGAGCACATGCTCATAAGTAAAAACTTTTGTAATTAGAGCCGCAGTTTCCCATAGGAATGCATTAAAAACCAATTAAAATGTTCTGGAGGGAACAGATTTCAATGTGCCATGGCCCTTGAACTGCCCTGCTCGGCTGAGACAGTGGGCTGGGCAGACCCAGAGCTTTGCTGGGGCAGTGGTGGTCCTTGGGGTGGGGGAGGTAGAGGTGGAGAACTTATCCCCTCACTTTTTAAATTGATGGCTGGCGGGCTACTTTTGAACCCTTTGCGGGCTACCAGTAGCCTACAAGTCTACTTGTTGGGCAGGCCTGGCCCAGGTTAAAGCAACCCAAGAGGGAGAAGGAATGGGAAAAGGGGATGCAACAGCACTGGGAGGCTAGGTGGTGAAATAAAACGGCATAAATAAAACAGGAGGAGCTAGTGGAAATAGTAAGCATGGATCCCTGGATGGGTGAAATGGGTAACTTTTAAGATCCTGCGAGAAGTGGCGGAGCAAGAGTGGTGGGAGAAAAAAGGCAGTAAAACCGCCCTATTGGGGCCAGACTGCTGAGAGGGAGAGAAGAAAGCCAGCACGAGACGGAGAGAAACTCAAATGGCTTTGGGAGAGGAGTAAAAGCAAAGCAAAATGTTCTGCTGATATACCGCCCCATACCACTTCAAGTAGTCTCTGGGTGGTTTACAGTTTAATTACAGTATGCAGGCTACACATTTCCCCACCCCAGCAAGCTGGGTACTCATTTTACCAACCTCGGAAGGATGGAAGGCTGAGTCAACCATGAGCCAGCGACCTGGGATTGAACCCTGGGTTGTGAGCACAGCTTTGAGAGAGGAGTGGGAGAAATGTTGATCTAACCCTGGAGTAGAGAAGGGGAAGATATCACCCACCATAGACATGAGAAAGCTTTCCCTGTTTTGCATTGGTCTGTGGCGCCCGATTTATCGCAACAGTTGAAGAGTTCTGGTTAGAGGCAGAGCCTCTACTCCCAAAGAAAGAGGATTCAGCTAGTGAAGACCTGGGCTCAGTTTTTGTTGTGATTGTGAATAAAAGTTCTAAGCATGCCACTGTCTACGAGTCTTCTTTGCCCGCATCTCATGAAGCAAAGGGAGAGGGAAAGGTGGCAGATCCTCACAAAGTTCTTCCTAATCTTCAAATGGAATCTCTTTTCCTGTACAGTGGTACCTCGACTTACGGATTTAATCCGTTCCAAATGCATGCTCTTAAGTCGAAGTACTCTTAAGGCGGGGTACCTATCTAAAAATTGAAAAAATAAGTTTAAAATGAAAAATGAAAAAATATACAGTGGTAACCCGACTTAAGAGCAGCTCGGTTTAAGAGCAAGTCAACTTAAGAGTGGAAAACTGTTGGCATTTTAACTCCCACCTTACAAATTTTAGATATGGTCTGCTCAACTTACATTTTTTTCATTTTTAAACTTATTTTTACAATTTTTAGATAGGTACCCCAACTTAAGAGTTGAAAACTTGAAAGTTCTTTACTCCACCATTGCAGGTTCCTTAGACCTCTCCCATTTTTTTCTTCTTCTTGTAAACATTTTAACCTTGTTGTAACCTCTCCCATTTTTTTCTTCTTCTTGTAAACATTTTAACCTTGTTGTAAACTTGTCTCGGGTTATTCTGTGTGTTTGATCTGATGGCAAATGATGACATTGCACTTTAGATTTTTTTTTCAAAGCCTACAAAATCAGTCTAGAGGTGGTTTTGTAGCTAGTAGTCACACTATTTTCCTCTCAAAACTGTTAACTAAACTGCAGGTAAATGCGTTCTTTATAAGAAGAATTACAAAACTGCCATCTGTGAGACAACAGTGTGTAGAGCTGACACTTCCAATGTTTTTCTTTTGGGTGGTCTCCTGCTTTGTGTGTCTGTCTCTCTATACCTGATGCTCCTTATACTACAATGAAAGAAAACAGGTTTGCTGACTCATTGAAAGAAAGAGAAGTGAAATAAAGGTGAATTGTGCTTCCGTGTGTTTATACCAGCTCAGGGTGAGGTCGGTGTGAAAACTCACCTCCCCCGTAATGCCGTCAAAATAAAGCACTGCCTCACTTTTGTCTTTTCCCTCCTCCAGAGATCATGGTCTTGATTTGAACTACTAGGACCTACACATTTGCTTTTTCTGCCAGTACAGAGTTGGTGCTGGCTCCCAGCACCAAATTTAAATCGATGCTTTCCCCATCAGCTTCAATCCATACATGGCAATCAAGAATACAAGTGTGTGGATGATCTTGGTTTTGGACATTCAGTGTACAGACACTGTAGCCTTTTAGGGGCTTACATCCTCTGCAAAATACTTTACGGGAACATTGGCCGCTTGGGGTGAGTCAGGAATTCAATACGAAACCAGATTTTTAAGTAAAAAGGAGAAAGAGTTTATTTAGCAAGTAGCAATGCCACAGGCATTCAGCGGAATATTTTCACAAAGGCTGAAGCAAGAATACATTCAAATCATACATGTTAAATACCATTCGTTCCTCCACCCCCCAATACATCATAATTGACCACGAGTCTAAGCTTTAGCCACTCAGGAGTGGGGACTGACATGCACAGTATTAGTTTCTGAGTATAGGCAGACTATTGTATTCTTATCTGGTATACTTTGCAACATACTGAGGCTGAACAGACAATGGCATTTTGTGCTGGGAAATTGAAACTTAGAGCGAAGCACATAAACAAGAACATTTGCAGATACATTTTGAAGCTTCTAGGCCACTTCTTCCCATGAGAGCTAACTTCTGCTTAGACTGCAATTTGAATCTATTGACACAGACATTTTGTAAAGCATTCCTGGTTAGCATAAGAGACGCCATTTTAAGACCCTTCTCCACAACACAATGGTAGTCAATAAAGCAGAGTTCTCTGGGGATTTGGATTTTGGCCTTCCCGGCCTACAAACCCCATAATTCAACTTTCTTCGAGGTCCAGCTGTTATATCCGCACATTAGAGACACCTAAATTATGCTCGCCTGGAAATGACACCTAACTGGCAAGCTTCATGGTCTGGAAAGGCTCTAACCAGAGTGGCCTTGTTGCTAGATGGCGCAGTATATGAATCTAATAAAGAAATAAATAAACTTGTTCTTTGAAAAGAAAGCTTCCCAGCTGCCCTCTGAGGCAGGAGGTTAATTCTTAACAAGATACAGAGCTTCCTTTCCAACCTGGGAATTCTCTCCAGGTAACCACAAATGAGGTGTCTGTATGGTTTTGATCTTGTAGGTGAGACCCCCAGAAAAAGGGATGTGTGTGTCCAAAATGCATCTCTCTCCATTTTTCTGCTGGTGAAGGTGAATTATTTGAGCTCAAATGCCCCCAAAAGCTGCACACAGATGCTGAAAAAGGCCATTGCAAGGGAAGAAAGTAAGGAAGAATAATTCGATTTCTTTTTTCCATTTTGGGGAGGCAAGTGCAGCTCAAAGAGGAGAAAGAGCACATGAATCTCTTTCAACTTTCTTTTAGATTAAAAAAAATCGGTACTTCCACCACCACCACCGACCAAAATTGGATCATATTCCTATAGGAAAGTCTGTTTCCCCCAAAGGGGTTAAACCCACTGAGTAGCGTGCGCCAGAGCGACCCTTAGGAAGAGGAGGCCGGAAGGCTGAAGGCCCACTTCCTGTCTCTGCCCAGGCGGTGCGTCGCCTTTTCCTTCCCGCCAAAGCCGCCTCTCGGGAGTTCCGGGCTGGGCTGCAGGTGCCTCCCTAGTTTGGGGAAAGTGGGGGGAGGAAGTGCGTCAGCCTCGGGAGAAGTTTGGGGAGGCTTGGCCTGGCTTTTGGGGGGAGGAGAAGTGGGGGGGCAGGCGGAGCCTCCTGGGGGCAATCATCCTCCCACCCACCCCCCAAAAGCCCCCCATCTCCTCCAGGAGCCCCTCCTTCCCTCCTTTCCTTCCTCCCAGGCTGGGGAGCCAAGCCTTTTCCCAGGGATCCCCCTCTTCCCTCCTTGGGACTGGGGTGGGTGGCGACCCCCTTTCCCCAGGGACTGGAGCCTCCACTGGTGGGAATGGGCGGACTGGGAGGAGGGGGGCTCTCCCCAGACTGGGAACTGGGAGGGTGATGAATCAGGAAATGGAGTCCTCCACCTCCACCCCGCATTCACACACCCCTGTGCTGTCCAAAGGGGATGATGGGTGTCTCTGTAGGGGGTCCCTGTTGGGTTTGGGGGGGAAGGACCTCCAGCAGGTGGTTAGAAGGAAGCTTACGCCCTTTTCTGTGTGAAGGCTGGCCATCCCATGTCTTGTTGGATCTGTTTCTATAAAAAGGCTGCCGTGTTCTCTTTTTTAGGCGTGGGGGTGAAATATGTTGGTCCCTTAATATTAATTTTATTTAAGAGTTCTCCTTTAAAAGGACACGAGACGTGCAATACCGAAGGACAATGTTTAAAAGCTGAGAGCAATCAGTGTACAATGAGCATACAATGATGGTTTGCATCACTTTCAGGCAGTATTGAAAGCTAAGAGTCCTCGATAAGGAAGAAAGTGGTTCTCAAGTGTGTTACTCAAAGCCCACAATGAACACGACTCCAATTCTCTTTCTGTTAAGGAATTCCCTGGTTCCTAGAACACCTGTTCTTTTCTGGTGGGATGGAGCCTCCCAGAGTCTTATCCCTCCGTCCAGCCCCAGCTGTTAAGTTCTACTTATACATGTTAAGCCCCTGTTAATGTCTTATAAAATCTGCTCTGTTTTCTCCCTTTCAAGGAGGATTCTTTTTCTCTCTCATGTTCCTGTCCTGATTCAATTTCATTCACTTTTTTTCAATTGGATGGAACACCGTCATATTCCCTGCTTACAATGTTTGAGGAGTCCCACCTCTCATGGATGCCACAGTATTGTGTTTGAACAGCAGAGGCTTCCTGATAGCTTAGGTTAAGAAACTGTGTATTCCCTAACCCAGGAGAAGATCCTGATGGGCTAAAATGCTCCACAGATGAGAAGTCTTGGTCCCCAACAACCAAAGATGAGGTTCCTTCTTCCCAGGGAATTTCCTGCCCAGTGAGCCTTTCTCAGAAGCAGCTTCTGTTATTGAAGCAAATGTTAAGGAGAAATTGATTCCTAGAGGCAAAGGTTGAGGAAGAGGCAAAGGTTGAAGTAGAGCTGTAGGCATAGAAAACACAGGAATTTCAGCTCTCTCTAGGAATAAACCATTCATTTTCAGCAGAAATCCACGTTGTTCATATATGTAGATTGCCCGATACTGAATTATAAAACAGTGATAAGTAAATTGTCTTGAAATCAGCATGCCACCAAATATAACTGCATGTCATACCACTTTTGGCTAGGAAAAGTATTTCCATTTTCTTTTCAGTCAATCTGGGCCTCCGTCTTCCTCACAATCTTCAGGACGTGTACGATAGGGATGCAGAATCTGAAGAAGGCAGAAGAAGTTTGTAAGGGAGGAGATATTGAGGACAGAAGCCCAGCAGTGTTATTCAATCATGTGCATGTCAACCAGAGACGTCCTTGGATTGGGGCCTTAAACATGGTAGGATCTTCCCACACCTCCTCCTTCCTCAAAGCCTGGTTCTTTCTGTCATTCCTACAGAGAGAAGAAGAAGAAGGTACATTCATCTACCTCTTTTGTTGGAGATGAATGTACAAGACTCAGTTGGGGCTGAACCTGGGAGGCAGCTGGAGGACACGGGTGTGTGGAGCAATGAGGACCTCTTGGAAAGATATGCACCGGCCAAACTCCATGGGGAGCCTCTCAGCCCAGAGGTTCAGGGCCAGCAATTCTGGGACTTCTGCTACCAGGAGGACAATGGACCCCGGGTAGTTTGCAGCCAACTCCACCATCTCTGCCGTCAGTGGCTGAAGCCCGAGAAACACACCAAGGCTGAGATGCTGGACCTGATTGTCCTTCAACAGTTCCTGGCTGTCCTCCCACCAGAGATGAGGCTGTGGGTCAAGGAATGTAGACCAGAATCCACATCCCAGGCGGTGTCTCTGGTGGAAGGTTTCCTCCTGAGCCAGGCAGCAGAGAAGATGGGAGGAGCAGCAGCAGCTGGTGAGAACTTTGGTCAGCTTGTGAGAATGAAATAGTGCCCCCTTTTAATGGAAATGGTCCAACCAAAACATGCCCCTCTTTCTTTTTAAAGCTGAGATCTTCCTGTGTACCATTTCTCCTTTGGTACACAGGAAGATCTCAGACAAATCAAAAAGCCTTCACCACCAAGGCCATAGCTAACGATTCTTGATGGGTTTCAGCACCTTAGGCCATTGTTCACCTTAAGGCTATGGATACTATTGTCTCCCTAACGAGTCTATTCAGGCTGTTGTTCATCTTATGAGTCTAATTCAGTCCAGGGTGACAAGAGGTCAAACTGACTATAAGATGGAGGACTTGCACTAGCTGTATTCAGACCGATGAAGCTGTTTGGATGAACAGCGAAACGTTTCTATCTCTCAAAAAAGAAGTCCAGTAGCCATGACTCAACATCCAGATTTCTCCTTTGATTTCCTTCTTCATTCCGATGTTTTGAGGTCTGGATTTAGTGTCTGATGCAGGAGATTTCAGAATTCTTCTCTGGCTTCCCTCAGGCAACGGACGCTCCCTCAGACCCAAGACGGAGGCCATTTCCTCTGAAGGACGAGAAGGACGGAGGAGGAGATGCTTTGCCTGGTAAGAAGCCTCTCGGCTCATTTCTATTCAGGCTCCCTTACTGTTCACTCTCCATTATTCCGAGATTTGGTTGCAGCTCTTTGCATTCATCTAGACCAGGGCTGCCCAGCTTTGACCGGCCTTTGGCCTACCTGCCCCTCCCGAAGGCCCCCCGCAGTTGACGTGTGGTGTGTGCGCACGTGCAAAAATTGCAGCAGTGGCAGCGGGGGTGATGGCGGCAGTGGGGGCAGGGGTGGCAATGGTAGCGGCTGCGGGGGTGGCAGGGGCGGCAGCAACAGGGACGGCGGTGGCGGCAGCAGGGGCGGTGTTGGGGGCAGCAACGGCGGCAGGGTCGGGGTGTTTTTTTTCTCCACCGGCAGCTCCAGCGGCGTGCACGGCGGTCACAGAGGTAGGCGCAGGCGGGCTTGCTGGGCCCATTCGGTGTCTCCGGCAGTGCCGGAGACAGTCCAACAGGGCCCAGCAAGTCAGCCTGGGCCTGCCTCTGCGGCCGCCACACACACTGCTACAACTGTGCTGGGCGCTGCCGGAAAACCCAAATGAGCCCAGCAAGCCGGCCTGGGGCTGCCGCTGCTGGAGAAGGTGAGCGAGCCCGACACCGACCTGGGCTCCCAGGCGCTTCACCGGTATGTGAGTGGGGGGGAACCCCCAACACAGGGACCGTGTGGGTGACCTCTGACGGCACCACGTGCGACGTGTTGTGCAGGCCTAATCTAGACCTTGGAGCTGCCTAGATGCCCTAAGAAGCACATCCGATCTTGCCTGATTTCGGAAGCTAAGCAGGGTCGGCCCTGGTTAGTACTTGGATGGGAGACCACCAGGGAAGACCGGGTGCTGTAGGCGCTTAGAGTAGGAACTGGCAAAGCCACTCCAGTATTCCTGCCAAGAAAACTCCATGGACATGGGGGCACGGAGAGTCGGTCACGACTGTAATGACACAACACACACACACACACAATCTAGACATTGACGGTTCCGCTTTTGTTATTGGGAACAGCAAGAGCGACATCTTTTCTCATTAACCTCAGAGATCAAAAATATTTTTGAAGAGCAAACATCTTTCCACCCCTTGTTCTCCCTTGCAGACCCTGGGCCCAGCCTGAGGACAGATCCTTGCTCGTCTCTTCTTGTTGGAGGGACGGAAACAGCGCCTGACCATCCGAAAGAGGTAGAGGGGAAATGGATGGGAGGATGATTGCATTCTTGGCCCTTCTCCCCTTCCTACACTTATCTCGGTCTTTCTGTTGACTTTTATAAAAACATCTCACTAGGAAACCTGGGACTAGGAAAAGTGATGGGTTGGTTTAAATGGAATAAAAAGTAGATTATTCACAGAGTTAAAGAAATACCCCCCCCCCCAATTTAATCATGATTTACATCCTTATTGAAATCATTTCTTTAAAAAAGCTTCTTTTTCTCTCAGGGCTCCATCAGTCTTGAGGACGTCGCTGTGTCCTTCACGGAGGAGGAGTGGGCTGTGCTGGATCCAGACCAGAGAGCTCTCCACCGGGAAGTCATGGAGGAGAATTTGGCCAACGTGAAGTCTCTGGGTGAGCTTCCATTGACGTTCCGTTGAGAGCTGTTTTCAGACAGAAAGCAAGTTAAGTCTCTTCCAGGGAGCAAGAAGTAGCTAGAAAACTACAAGGATAAACCAATGTCTGGTGGTAGTATTACAATAATCCATATTGATCTCGCTTTGAGACATGTGCCTGACAATGTGGCCTACATTCACAATGGTAGCTCTCAAATTTGTCAATTTTAAAAATGTTGTAAACAATTAAAGATGCACAACATCACCAGATTACACAGTATTTTATGCAGCATGCTGGTTCCTTCTTTCCGAAGGCATTGGGGTATGAAGCCAGCCGTCTCTTGCACATTATAGATTAATGGTTAATCGAAGCTGTCAAGGAACTGAATGAATGTTTTGCGTACTTTAATTGGTTCTCTTGCCAAATTTGTCATATGACGATTCATTTTCAGTAAAGACGGCTTGCGGGGTGTTTTCTCTGTCTTTGTTTTAGGTCTTGGGATGAGAGAAAGCAGATTTAAGGAAGAATTGGATCAGGCGTCCTCAGAAAACGACACCAAAGAAGTTGGGACAACCCGGAGGAGAAAACCGGAAACCAAAGAGAAGGGAAATAGATCTTTCCTTTCTCCGCATGGAAATTATCACGTTTTGTCACCTGAAGAAGAAACACATCAAAGTCACAAGGGCTTGGTATGTGACAAAAGCTTCATCTGTCAAGGCAGCCTAAGCGCTCCCTGGAAAAGTCACATGGGGAGGAAAGAGTTGAACTGCTCAGAGGACAGGAAGGGTTGTTTTGAAGATGACATCTCCTGGAAAAGATTTGGGAACTGAGGGAAGAGGGAAGCCATTAGGATGCGTGGATCGTGAAGAGAGCTTCGGTCAGGGCACATCCCTTCCTTCTCAGGAGAGAAGTGAAGTGAGGGAGAAAAAGTTTCAATGTTTTGAATGCGGGAAGGCCTTCAGTGGTCATTCCACCCTCCTTGAACACAAGAAGATCCACGCGGGGGAGAAACCCTTCCAGTGCCTGGAATGTAGAACGGGATTCAGCCATAAATCATCCCTTGTCAACCATATGAGGATCCATATGGGGGAGAAACCCTTCCAGTGCCTGGAATGCAGGAAAAGCTTCAGCCAGAAGATCACCCTGGATCGCCACACGAGGATCCACACGGGGGAGAAACCCTTTAGATGCCATCAGTGCGGAAAGCGATACAGTCTGAAGTCGACCCTTGTCAACCACATGAGAAGCCACACCGGGGAGAAACCCTTCACGTGTTTGCAGTGCGGCGAGAGCTTCAGCCGGAGCGCCAACCTGGCTTGCCACATGATGATCCACACGGGGGAGAAACCCTTCCAGTGCCAGGAATGCGGGAAGAGCTTCAGGCGGAGGACGACCCTCGCTCTCCACGTGAGGATCCACACGGGGGAGAAACCCTTCCAATGCCCGCAATGCGAAAAGAGCTTTAGACAGAAACCAAACTACGTCTCTCACCTGAAAATCCACACGGGGGAGAAACCGTTCCAGTGCCTGTAATCCAGGTATGTCCAAACTTCAGACCCTCCAGATGTTTTGGAACACAACCCCCACAGTCCTTTGCCATTGGGAATACAGACTTGGAATTCTGGGAGCTGTGGTCCAAAACATCAGGAGGGCCGAAGTTTGGACATGCCTGCTGTAATCTGAGAAGAGCTTTAGGCAGAAAGCAAACTGAAAATCCTGTGCCTGTAATCTGTCCAGATGTTTTGGAACACAACTCCCACAGCCTTTGCCATTGGGAATAAGACTTGGAATTCTGGGAGCTGTGGTCCAAAACATCAGGAGGGCCGAAAATCCTGCTGTAATCTGAGAAGAGCTTTATGAGAAACACTCTCCCACCTGCAAATCATGCTTTTGGACGTTTGAGTGATTTGAATAGCTTCATAACATTTCAGTAATTGTGGTCTAGCCAAACCTCCTTTTACACTTTTGCTATACTTAATACTGTTAACAAATCTTAATCTTTTTCCTTTAGCTGAAATAAAATTTTCTAGACTTGTGTGGACTGAACTCATTTTCTTTTTGTCAGGTTACAAAGGTATAACAAGAATTTGGGTAAAAGCTATGCCTTCACTGCTGCAATTATCCTTAATAGAGATAAGTCTCATTTTTTCCAACTCTTCATTTTTTTCCTTAATAAATGTGAACAATTTTTGAAATTTCTATGAATCAACTGATTTGTAATTCCAAGATATTTAATAATTGAATAGTATAGGTATAAATTTGACCTCCTTTGGATTTTATTTTGTTAACTAAAAGAAAAGTCAAGACAAAAGTTTGAATTTTTGTTAATTAATTTTTAAACCTGTGTAGGCTCTATATGCTTGTTATAATTGTTTAAGTATGTCCATACTTTTAAGTGGATATTCCAAGAACAAAAGCATATCATCAGCATATAAAATTATTTTATGATTACTTTTCTTAAATTCTAGCCCCTTAATATTTTCATCCCCTCTAATTAGTGCGGCTAATGGCTCCATTACTAATGCAAAAATTAATGGGGACAATGGGTCATCTTGTCTAGTTCTCTTGTGTATTTGGAAATTTTCAGATTCTGATCCATTCATCAGTACCGTTGCCCTCATTTTACATATAATTTTCTTAACACATGAACACATTTTCCCATTTTCATTTTTTTCATTAATTCTAGCATATAAACCCACTCGACTCTGTCAAAGGCCTTATGCGCATCTAATAAGAGTATTGCAAGCTTCCATCTGGTATTGTTTGCTATGTGTATAATATTTAATACTCTGTGGGTTGCATCCTGCATCTGTCTAGCAGGCATGAACCCATAGTGGTCCCCATGAACTTAGTTATTAATAAAACTACTTATCCCTTTAGCCAGTATTGTTGAAAAAAATATTGATCCTGATTTTGCAGAGTTCTGGGTCTATATGAAGATGAGTCTTGAGGATCCTTCTCTGGTTTTCATACGGTTGTTATCCTAGCTATTTTCCATGCGTTAGGAATTTCTCCCCCCCCCCAATATTGATTTAAACAAGTTTATTAAATGTCTTGATATGTCATCTCCCAGTGTTTTATAAAAAAAATTGACTATAAATCAAAAACAGAGGAGCGAAGTCATTTAAAGGCATATCACGCTGGGGGAAAGCTCTCTGTGTTTAAAGGGTATCTGTGAGAGTCAGTTAAGATTTCAAATAAAGGACTAATATCCTTCCAATGTCCCTCCAAAAGAGAGAGAGAGAGGTGGGGGGGGGACATGGGATCCATATTGGATTAGGCCAAAATGTGTGAGGAAAGTTTTTTGCTTTGCTCGTTCTCTATCTCTCTCCCTCCACAACCACCATCCAGAGGAAAACCTTTTCAAGACTTTCCTCTAAGGCCAGCTCGTGTTATGTGTGTGAACTAAGGAAGGGGTTTCATTTGTCCATTTTCCTGAACTTTGGAAGAAGAAGGGAGGCCGATGGGCTGCCTGCATGGAAGGGTTTGGAAATTATAAATTTAATACCTATCTGGGTGCAAGGGCACGGTTTGTTTATTTAATATATGTAAATTTTCCTTCCTGTTAGCTGGAGATATTTATGAAATATTTCTCTCTCATAAAATGCTTTTTGAGTAATTTTGGGAAGCAACAAAGTAGTTTAGGTGTTACCTAGAGGCCGTTTTGTAGCTAGTAGTGACGTTATTTTCCTCCCAAAATTGAACCAACTGGAGATCAACATTCCTTGTAAAAGGAATTACAAGGAAGAACCTGGTCATTCCTTACATGGCTGGAGCATCGGAGAAGCCTAAAAGGATTTTTGGCAAACACCACATCCCTGTTTATTTCAAACCCACAAACACACTAAGGCAGAGACTCGTCCGCCCAAAGGATCCGATACCAAACCATAAAAGGAGCAATATAGTACATGCGGTCCAATGCAGTGACGAGTGTGCAGACCTCTACATTGGAGAAACGAAACAGCCATTAAGCAGAAGGATGGCCCAACATAGGAGGGGCAACAGGTCAGGACCAGAATCAGCAGTACACCTCCACTTGAAGGACAAAGGGGACTCTTTCAAATATGAGGATGGACACATATTAGACAAAGAAGAGAGGTGGTTTGAGAAGAGGGGTCAGGGAAGCCATTCATGTTAGCATCAAAAACCCCTCCCTCAACAGAGGTGGTGGCATCAGGCATAGTCTATCTGCTACCATCAGGGTGTGCTTTCCAAAGTACCCAGACAAATCAAAAAGCCTTCACCACCAAGGCTATAGCTAATGACCCATTCTTTATAGGTTTCAGCACCTTAGACCATTGTTCACCTTAAGGCTATGGATACTATTGTCTCCCTAACGAGCCTATTCAGGCCATTGTTCATCTTATGAGCCTAATTCAGACCAGGGTGACAAGAGGTCAAACTGACTATAAGATGGAGGACTCGCACTAGCTGTATTCAGACTGATGAAGCTGTTTGGATGAACAGCGAAACGTTTCTCTCTCTCAAAAAAGAAGTCCAGTAGCCATGACTCAACTTCCAGACTGAGGTCAGCTTGTTTTACCTTGCAGATTATAAAGGGGGTGGGAGGATTTCAATATGGACAGCAACGAAGGAGATCAAGTGAAGCCATGAATACAGATGACCCTTGTGAAGATGGAGAGACAGAGAGAGCAAGCTGAATTAACAAGGGCTGGATGATCATGCATAGGGTCTCTTCCAGTTTAGCACTTCTTAGATCAGGGGTGTCCAAACTTTTTGCAAGGAGGGCCATATTTGGTGAGGTGAAAATGTGTGGGGGGCCGACTATTCAGCCTGAAGGGGGCAGAAAGGGTGTGGTCTGTGCGCATTTGCAACAGCTGCAAATGCTCCGGTTTCAAGGTGCCCAAGGGCTCAGCGGCTGTTGCCTGGCCCAGGAATCGGCCCACGTTCACCCCAGACGCACCACTGCTTGAATATGCTATCCTCCCTCACAAGGAGGTGGGGAACACAGTGCAGCCATGGTGCCAGGAGCGGGTAGGTAGGGCCGGTGGCTGAGGGGATGGACGGAGGCAGGGTTGACAGACAAACCATAAAACTGCAAGCTGACTTCTCTAGACAGCACAGGGAAGGGCCGGCCGGTGGGGATGAGTGACAGGCTGAGCCGGCAGGGAGAAATGGCTGAGGGCCACTCAAAATTTTAAATTGGGCCACATTTGGCCCCCGGGCCGGACTTTGGACATGCCTGTCTTAGATGATGAAGACAGCAGTCTTTTAAAGCAAAGACGAAGAACACCACTTTGATGGCCTGCTGTAATTAGATCTGCTCTTTTAACATACGTCAGATCACCCCTCTCCAGGTGGAGTACGGTGCATGTCAAGGGAGAGAGTTTGGTCAGCATGGACAAGACTAGTTCAGCACCTTCCTTTAGCACAGTGGTGGCCAAACTTTGGCCCTCCAGATGTTTCAGACCACAACTCCCACAGTCCTTTGACATTGGCAATACAGGCTTGGAATTCTAGGAGTTGTGGCCCAAAACATCTAGAGGGCCAAAATTTGGCCATCACTGCTTTAGCACAATCTGCTTTGGAAAAATCCCTACTGTTGGGAGCCTTCCTGCAGGAGAGAAGAGGAACATGGCTGCTGTGGAAACAGTGACCTTTCACCCCTGACCCAAAGGCCGGCATCCTGTGGCCAAGTTGGGCAAGGGCCTCAGGCAGCAGATTTCTGGGGGAGGGTGGCGTCATGAAGAAGTTGACAGATGTGGTTAATATTTTTTTATTTATTCTCCTGGGAAGGGAAGGATTTGCAGACTATCCCCTCTCAGTTGCCAAAGGAACCTTCCTTTCCTCTGGGAGACATGGGAGATAAAAGTTCCTTTTCTTAAGCTCAGGGTGCAGCTCAGTGGTTCTCAACATCAGGTTCCCCAGATGTTCCTGGACTGCAACTCCCAGAAACCATGGTGAGGATGGGGGGTTTCCTGTTTCTGCTCGGCCTCAGGCAGCAACATGTCTAGGGTCAAACCCAAAGAAGCCCAGCTTGCCAAATGGGCAACAGAAGGTTGCCTTTCAGGGGTGGAGGATGTGATGATGGCAAGGACTTCTGGCAGGCATGTCCAAACTTCAACCCTCCAGATGTTTTTGGACCACAACTCCCACAGTCCTTTTCCATTGGAAATACAGGCTTAGAATTCTGGGAGTTGTGGTCCAAAACATCCGGGGGGCTGAAGTTTGGACATGCCTACTCGCGCCTCAAACTCGCTTTCCCAGGCACCCTTGTGGCACCCAGAGGCAGGGAAGCTGCAAGCAGCCAATCAGATTCCAAAGGGCGGGGCCAGGGCAGGAGGAGGCCTGGCTTCTTCTGCCCTCTGTGTCCCTTTCCCTTCTAGGAATCCATGTCTATCAACTTAACCCTTAGAAGGGAAGGCAGGAGGACCTTGCCTTTGTGTCCCTCCATTAGGAGACCCTCATGGGAAGGGGGTAGATTGGGACTGCCTCAGATCCCCCCTCTCTCTCTCCCCCCCCCCGTCTTATTTACAACCCACTGTGGTTCAAGGTCCTGGCATGTCTGTGTGTGCATTTTACATCCGATAGAATTTTAAAAATAGGGTTTTAAAAAGCTATTTGACTTTAATAAACACCTAGAAAGACAATAGTTTCCTCCACAAAAAAGGGAGAGAGATAGAGGGACAGAGATTGAGAGTGTGTGTTTCAAAATGCATCTCTCTCCATTTCTCTGCTGGAGGTGAATTATGTGAGCTCAACCGCCTCCACAAGCTCCACAGATGATGAAAAAGGCCTTGAGAGGAAACAATTGTAGACAAGAATTTTATTTATTTATTTTTAGGGTTGAGGGTTCCTGCAGAGTCACAAGCATGTTCAGCAAAAGGACAGTACAGTAGGGCCCCTGTATCCATTGATTCATTATCCACTGATTCAGTTATCCACAGCTGGCAGAGGATAAATAAAGAAATAATTCAGCAGCTGCAATGCAAGCTACTGTCACAAAGAGCAGCTGTAAGGCAAGCTACTGTCATAAAACAGCAGCCATAAAGCAAGCTACCATCATAAACAGCAGCTATAAAGCAAGTTACTATCACAAAACAGTAGTTTGGGGGAGCATTTTGGCGTTCTCTCTTATCCACGGTTTTCATTATCCATGGGAAGGCTTGGAACCAATCCCCAGCAGATACTGGGGTCCTACTGTAGTCCTCCATTTAAGGCAGTGGTCTCCAAACTTTGGCCCTCCAGCTGTTTTTGGACCACAGCTCCCATAGTACTTCATCACTGGCAATGCAGGCTGGGAGTTGTGGCCCAAAACATCGGGAGGACTGAAGTCTGGACACCCCCGATCTAAGGACTGAAGTGTCTTTCACAGATGCCGAATTGTTGACATTTTTAAACCACATTTATTTGAAATATTAAGACGTTAACACAAAATATCTTGAGGGAGAAAATTATTCCAATGAGCTTTGCAGGAGGGAGGAGGGCAACACCATTTCCCAATGTATGCACATAAAAGCTGCTGGACATGGCATTTTGATTCCTCATTGGGCCTTCTTGGCAGGGGGCTGGATTTGATCATCTATAGCAGGGGTGCCCAAACTTTTTGTAAAGAGGGCCAGATTTGGTGGCTGAGAATGTGTCAGGGGCTGGTTTCTCCCTGAACCTGCCACCCCATTGCAAGCCCCACCCCCTGACCCATAAGCCCCACCCCCTGACCCCTTACAACCCCACCTGCAGGAAGGAAGGCGGGGACCAAGGGAGGGAGGGAGGGAGGTGGAAACTAAGAGAGGAAGGAAGGAAGGTGGGGATCAAGGGAAGCACAGGGAGCCGTGGTCACCGCAGGGGAATGTGTGGGTGAAGGAGGGGGAGGGAGGGGTGGGCCAGCCAGCCGCAGGCCACTCAGAATGGCCTGACGGGCCGGATTTGCCCCCCCCCTCCGGGCCGGACTTTGGGCAGGCCTGATCTATAGGTTCCCTTCCAGCTCTGCAGTTCTAAGACGATGATGGTGATGGTGATGTCCACATCACCATCATGTGTATGTCCACATCAAAGATGGATCCCTGAATCTCACACTCCACGACATCCAAGGTTCTCAGCCATGTGTGCCAACACAAAACTTTTCCAGGTGGTAAAAACCAGAGAAGATTGTAGAGAGCTCTGGAAGGATCTCTCCAAACTGGGGGAATGGGCTGTGAAATGGCCATTGTGTTTCGATGTAGGAAAATGTAAAGTAATACATATTGGGGCAAAAATTCCAAAATTTAACCACTCATGAGTTCTGAGCTATCTGTGATGGATCAGGAAAGAGATCTTGGTGTGTTGGTGGACAGCTCCATGAAGGTGTCTTCCCAATGTGTGGCAGCGGTGAAGAAGGCCAAATCCATGCCAGGGATTATCAAAAAGGGGATTCAAAATAAAACAGCCAACATTATAATGCCATTGTGCAAGACGATAGTAAGGCCACACCTGGAGTATTGTGTACAATTCTGGTCACCCCATTTCAAAAAAGACATAGTGGGACTGGAAAAGGTGCAGAAGAGAGCGACTTAAATGATGACTGGGCTGTGGGACCTCCCTTACGAGGAAAGGCTAAAACATTTGGGGCTCTTTAGTCTGGAAAAAATGCACCTGAGGGGGGATATGATTGAGATGTACAAAATAATGCAGGGCATGAGTAAAGTGGATAGACGGAAACTCTTCTCCCTCTCAGAAAATACCAGAACTAGGGGACATCCACTCAAATTGAGGGCTGGGAGAGTGAGAACAGACAAAAGAAAATATTTTTTTCACCCAGCGTGTTGTTAGTCTATGGAACTCCCTGCCACAGGATGATGTGGTGGTGGCATCTGGCCTGGATGCCTTCCAAAAGGGATTGGACAGATTCCTGGAGGAAACGTCCATCACAGGTTACAAACCATGATGGAGATGTGTGTAATCTCCAGGCTTAAAACCAGGATACTTCAAGGGCCAGATGTAGGGGAGTAATATCAGGAGAAAGAGATCTGGTCTCGTGCGCTCCCAGATGCATCTGGTGGGGCCACTGTGAGATACAGGAAGCTGGACTAGATGGGCCTTTGGCCTGATCCAGCAGGGATCTTCTTAGGTTCTTAGGTTTTGGGAGGAGAGTCTCAAAGGAAACGTCCCCCAGTTGCTGGCACACATGAGTCCACCTGACAAATGTCCATACGAAGTTAAGCTAGGGTAATATAGATCTGTGGTCAGCCTCTCTGTGTCACCGTTTCACCCCCGTGTGGATTTTCATGTGAGAAGCCAGGTTTCTCCTCTGGCTGAAGCTCTTTCCACATTCCAAGCAGGGAAAGGGTTTCTCCCCGGTGTGGATTTTCATATGGGACACAAGGGTGACCCTTTGACTAAAACTTTTTCCACATTCCATGCATTGAAACAGTTTCTCTCCTCGGTGGCTTCTCCCGTGGCGAGCAAGGTGCGTGTTCCGACTGAAGCCCTTTCCACATTCGGGGCACTGAAAGGGCTTCTCCCCCGTGTGGGTCCGCGCGTGGGACGCCAGGGTGGCCTTATGCCTAAAGCTCTTCCCGCATTCCAGGCAGGCAAACGGCCGGTCCTCGGTGTGAATCCGCACGTGGTTGGCAAGGACCGTGCACTGGTTAAAGCTCTTCCCGCACTCCAAGCACGTATAGGGCTTCTCCCCGGTGTGGATCCTCGTATGATTGGCGAGGGTGGACTTATGACTGAACCGCTTTCCGCACTGCAGGCACCTGAACGGTTTCTCCCCCGTGTGGATCCTCCGGTGCTCAAGGAGGGCAGAATTGAAACTGTAAGCCTTCCCGCATTCCGGACACGGAAACTTCTTCTCCCTTGCTTGAATCCTCTGCTGAAAACCAAGGGGTGTGCTTTGACTGAAACTCTCTTCGCGATCCATGCATCCTAATGGTTTCCCTCTTCCCTCCGGTCCCACATTTTTTCCAGGAGATGTCTTTTCAAAACAACCCTTCCTGTCCTCTGAGCAGTTCAACTTTTTCCTCCCCATGTGACTTTTCCAGGGAGCACTTAGGCTGCCTTGACAGCTGAAGGTTTTCTCACACACCGAGCCCTTGCGGCTTTGGCACATTTCTTCTTCAGGTGGCAAAACGTCATAATTCCCATGCAGAGAAAGGCATGGTCTACTGCCCTCCTCTTTGGTTTCCGGTTCTCTTCTCCGGGGTTTCCCCTCCTCCTCGGTGACCTTTTCTGAGGATGCCTGACCCGATTCTTGCTTAAAGCTGCCTTTTTTCAAACTGGAGGCTAAAAGGGGGAAAAAAAGCCATAATCTAACTTTACTGAAACTATACAATCAAATCAGGTAACAGAGCCAATTAAATATCACTTTAGCCACAACCATAAACCTCCAACATGCAAAACACCTTCGGAAAGGCAGCATTGCTACATAAGTTGACGTTCTGCTCTGGTCAGACCCCACCTGGAGTCCTGTGTCCAGTTCTGTGCACCTCAATTTAAAAAGGATGTTGACAATCTTGAACATGTCCAGAGGAGGGCAACCAAGATAATGGAGGGTCTGGAAGAAATATCTTAGGAGCGGCTTCAGGAGCTGGGAATGTTTAGCCTCTCTAAAAGAAGACTGAGAGGGGATATGATAGCTATGTTTAAATATATGAAAGGATGTCACACTGAAGAAGGGACTGGTTTGTTTTCCATGGCTTCAATGACTAAGACTCGGGGCAATAGTTTCAAACTGCAGGAAAAAGAGATTCCATTTGAACATTAGGAAGAATTTCATTGCAGTTAGAGCTGTTCGTTAATGGAATAGGCTGCCCCAAAGGAGGGTGATGGAGTCTCCTTCTTTGGAGGTTTTTAAGCAGAGGCTGGATGGCCATCTGTCGGGCGTCCTGTGATGGGGGTTCCTGCATGGCAGGGGGTTGGACTGGATGGCCCTTGAGGTCTCTCTTCCAACTCTGATTCTATGATTCTATGGTTCTATGATCCTTGTTGTACTGCTCACAAATGGGTCCCATCTGTCATGTTTTTCTTGATCATAGCAATTTTAAAAACAACGAATGAACTGAAATGCAGAGAGAGAGAGAACTCTTTGATCCCTGAGTTCCTTGACCTCTGAAGATGCCAGCCACAGAGTCTGGCTGAACGTCAGGAAGAAAAACTTCCAGAACACGGCCAAACAGCCCGAAAAACTCACAACAGCTATCAAATGCACTTAAAAGCTGCCTTTTGTGACGGTACGTCACGTCTTTAGATACATTATTTATTTATTTATTTATTTATTTATTTATTTATTTATTTATTTATTTATTTATTTATTTTTATGCCACCCATCTTCCCAAAAGAGCTCCGGGCGGTTAACAAAAGGGATGAGAACGATCCCATTACATCATCACTACAAAAAATCAAAATAAAAAGATAAAGAACTTTTTTAAAAAAAAGAAACAGGACAAAAGAATACAGTCATACCTCGGATAACAAATGTTTTGGATAACAAACGGAAATTTCCAGGTCTAGGGCTGCCTCAGATAACAAATGTTCTCTATGGGCTGCCTCAGATAACAAATGTTTCAAAATGCCTTGCAAAAAAGTGTATCCTGCATGCATTGTGGAGGCGGTGGGAGGAGTTAGAGTGTTTCTTAGTGGTGTTTTGGAGCCATTCTGGACATTTTTTTTTTGATGAATTTGGACCTTTCAAACTTGGAAAGGTAAGCAGCTTGTTCTGGGAGTTTGTGTTCCAGCACTGCATGCCTTTAAAGTGCACTTTATAAAGAGGTCTGGGAAAAAACACAGCTTTTTAGCCTTTTTTTGGACCCCTGGAATGGATTAATCAGTTTCCCATTCATTTCAATGGGAAACTATTTTGAATAATTTTTTTTCGGATAACAAACGGCCTCTGGGAACGAATTAAATTTGTTACCAGAGGTACCACTTGTACAGAGTCTCGGGCAAGACAGCGGCTCAGAAGAAGGGAGGGGGAAAACAAACAAACAAACAAACAAACAAACAAAAAGATTAATGGTCGCCAAATGCCTCCCGAAAGAGCCAGGTTTTAAGAGCTCTTTTGAAGGCAGGCAGGGATTGTGCAAGGCGCAACTCACTCGGAAGGTGGTTCCAGAATGAGGGGCCAGCCACAGAGAAAGTGCGATTGCGATCCATCGATTTACCTGCCTCCCTGGGCGTGGCCACATGGAGTGAGAGCGCCCGCGACATTCTAGTGGACCAGGCCTCAGTTGATCTTGGGGTGATACTGTCACAATATGTAGAATCGACAAAATATATGTAGTGTATATTTAACAGAGTGAAAAGAGAATTAAAAAATGGAGTCAGTAAAAAATGCAGTGTCATGATGTTAGCCACAAGTGCAAGGAATTAGAAATCACTAGCAGGTTAAGTGATTTAGCACAGGTGGAATAGTTAATGACATCATGGTGTGTCAGAATGTGATTGGTTAAAATCATGTCTGAATGTGTATAAAAGAACTGGCTGTAAAAATGTTAGATTGGGACTGTTTATGGTGAGAAAACAGTACCCCACACTCTGTTGATTTGTATATATGTTATTGCTTGGTGTTATGCTGTTGTTATTTGCTGTATATCTGCTGTATATATTCAATATAAGAGTTGATTTGTATATACAGTGGTACCTTGTATAAAGGAATTAGTTCGTTCCAAATGAAATTATGTTAAGCAAAATTTCCTTTATACAAATTTCCCATAGAGAAAATGGAGTAATCCCAGTTTTATGTTGTACAGATTTGCCCCATTGGTGATTATGTTAAGCAAATTTCCCCATCTCCAGAATTTTTTATGTTGTACAAATTTTATGTTATATAAGCTGTTTGTTATACAAGGGTCCACTGTATGTTATTTGCTTGGTGTTATGCTGTTGTTATTTGCTGTATATTTGCTGTATATATTCAATATAAGAGTTTTATTCTAAGACATGTTTCTTTGTCTCTCCGTTTCTAAGTTCTGAGAATACTTATAACAATTATCTACACTTTATCTACATGCTACTGCTGCTAAACTCAGATTTTTCTCTGCTATACACATGTATGTACTGTATTTTCTTTTCATAATCCCTTATTTATTGTTTGATAGATACGCTCTCACAATTTGCAGCAGGACAAATCTGATTATCGGAAAGCTGCTTTGTCAGCTGCTCCTGAGTTCCTGGATGAAGCAAGCCCGGACGTCTTTCTGAAAACAGCTACAACGGAACAGGAAAGAAAGCTTACCCAGAGACACGGCACTAGCAAAGTTCTCCACCATGACTTCCCAGTGCAGGGCCTTTTGGCCTGGATCTAGCAGGGCCCACTCCTCCTCCGTGAAGGACACGGTGACATCTTCGAGAGTGACAGGACGCTGAAAGAAAAGGAAATGTCATATATTAAAAATGACATTCCTGAAAAGGATGACGCCGGTTAAACAGCTGAGGGGTACCGTGTTAGCCCCTTCACCTGTCCTACTGCCAGCCTTCCTAGTGAGAAGCAGATGCAAGGAAGGGGTTGCTTTTAGACCCAGGGACGTTTAGGAAAGGACAGAAGGCCCGAGAATCCCCTCATGGTGGAACTGGAAAAGGTGCAGAAGAGAGCAACTAAAATGATTACTA
Organism: Phrynocephalus forsythii; assembly: GCA_029282475.1. NCBI lineage: Eukaryota > Metazoa > Chordata > Lepidosauria > Squamata > Agamidae > Phrynocephalus > Phrynocephalus forsythii. The sequence continues at coordinate 4,577,741 of JAPFRF010000024.1, forward strand.
GGGTGGGGCACCTCCCTTATGAGGAAAGGCTAAAACATTTGGGGCTCTTTAGTCTGGAAAAAAGCGCCTGAGGGGAGATATGATTGAGACATACAAAATAATGCAGGGCATGAGTCAAGTGGATAGAGGGATGTTCTTCTCCCTCTCACAGAATACCAGAACTAGGATAAATCCACTCAAACTGAGGGCTGGGAGAGTAAGAACAGACAAAAGAAAATATTTTTTTCACCCAGCGCGTTGTTAGTTTGTGGAACTCCCTGCCACAGGAGGAGGTGATGGCATCTGGCCGGGACGCCTTCCAAAGGGGATGGGACAAATTCCTGGAGGAAAAGTCCATCACAGGTTGCAAACCATGATGGAGATGTGGGTAATCTCCAGGGTTAAAACCGGGGTACTTCAAGGGCCAGATGCAGGGGAGTGGTATCAGGAGACAGAGATCTAGTCTCATGCACTCCCAGACGCATCTGGTGGGGCCACTGTGAGATACAGGAAGCTGGACTAGATGGGCCTTTGGCCTGATCCAGCAGGGCTCTTCTTAGGTTCTGGCTCTTCTCATGTTCTTTTGTTCCCATCCATTTTTCCTCTACCTTTTCCAGCTGTTCAGGTGCTGTTTCTGTTCCTCCACCAAGAACAGAGAGGTGAGGATCTGTCCCCAGGGTGGGTCCAGGGTCTGCAAGGGAGAACAAGGGGTGGAAGGATGTTCACTCTTCAAAAACATAGTATCGCTTACGTTCATGGGAAAAGCTGTCCCCTCTTATTCTTTTCAATAATAAAAGCATAAAGGTCTAGACCAGTGATGGCGAAGCTTTTAGAGACTGGTGCCGAAACTGCGATCCAAAACTGACTATTTTTTTATAAAGTGCCAATACAGCAATTTAACTTGAATACAGGTGGCTGTGGAGGGACAATGCCGGGTGCTCACAGAAAGGGCTCTGAGGGCCACCTTTGGTACCCGTGTCATAGGTTCACCAACACTCATCTAGATTATTTCAGAGGAGCTGGAAATCAATTTTCAGAATCTGGGAAAGTGACTGGAAACGGAGCCCAAATAGAAATTAGCCTAGTGGCTTCTTACTTGGCAAAGCATCTCCTCCGTTCTTCTCGTCCTTCGGAGGAAACGGCCTCCGTCTTGGCTCTGAGGGAGCATCCACTGCCTGAGGGAGGACATAGGAATGAAGAAAGAAATCAAAGGAGAAATGGGACAGAAGATCACAGCTTTAAAAAGAAAAGGGGACATGATTTGGTTAGACCATTTCCAAAAAAAGGGGGGGCACTTTTTTCTCACCAGCTCCTCCTCCTCCTCTTTCTCCGCTGCCTGGCTCAGGAGGAAGCCTTCTGCCAGAGAGACCGCCTGAGAAGTAGATTCTGGTCTACAGTCCTTGACCCACAGCCTCATCTCTGACGGGAGGACAGCCAGGAACTGTCCGAGGACTATCAGGTCCAGCATCTCAGCCTTGGTGTGTTTCTCTGGCTTCAGCCACTGACGGCAGAGACGGTGGAGATGGCTACAAACCGCCCGGGGTCCCTCGTCTTCCTGGTAGCCGAACTCCTGGAATTGCTGGCCCTGGACCTCTGGGCTGAGAGGCTCCCCATGGAGTTTGGTCCGTGCAGTTCTTTCCAGGAGGTCCTCATTGCTCCACATGCCTGTGTCCTCTGGCTGTTCAGGGCCAAGAGTTCTCCCCTGTGAAGCCTATTAGACCATCAGGACATACTCCTGGATTAGGGAATAGAAAGACACCCATCATCCCCTTTGGACAGCCCAGGGATGTGTGTTTGTGTGTGTGGGGGGTTGCATTTCCTGACTCAACTCCCTCCCAGTGCCCAGTCTGGGGAGAGGCCCCCTCCTCCCAGTCCGCCCATTCCCACCAGTGGAGGCACCAGTCCCTGGGAAAAGGGGGTCCCCCACCATCCCAGTCCCAAGGAGGGAAGAGGGGGATCCCTGGGAAAAGGCTTGGCTCCCCAGCCTGGGAGGGAGGGAGGGAGGGAGGGAGGGGCTCCCTGGAGGGGATGGGGGGCTTTTTTTGGGGGTGGGATGATTGCACCCCCAGGAGGCTCCATCTGCCCCCTGCTCCCCCCCAAAAGCCAAGCCAAGCGCCCCCCCCAACTTCTCCCGAGGCTCACGCGCTTCCTCACCTCCCCCCTAATTTCCCAATACTAGGAAGGAACCTGCAGCCCAGCCCGGAACTCCCGAGAGGCGGCTGTGGCGGGAAGGAAAAAGGCGATGCACCACCTGGGCAGAGACAGGAAGTAAACCTTCAGCCTTCCGGCCTCCCCTTCCTAAGGGTCGCTCTGGCGCTCCCTACTCAGTGGGTTTAACCCTTTGGTAGTGGGGAGAACAGAATTTTCCACCAGACACCCCAGAAGCAGATGAAAGAGATGCACCTACTCTGTTTTTTCTTTCTATAGGAGCATTTTTGATTTTGGGGTGTTAAAAGCATCTCCAAAAAGCCTCCCCAAAATGGGGAAAAATTATTCTTGAAATAAACAAATACAGTGGTACCTTGTATAAAGGAATTGATTCGTTCCAAATGAAATTCTGTTAAGCAAATTTTCCTTTATACAAATTTCCCATAGGAATGCATTGAAAATGGAGTAATCCCATTTTATGTTGTACGGATTTTCCCCATAGGTGATTATGTTAAGCCAATTTCCCCATCTCCAGAATTTTTTATGTTGTACAGATTTTATGCTATACAAGCTGTTTGTTATACCAGGGTCCACTGTAAATAAAATTCCTGTCTAAAATGTTTACCTCCAGTGGCCTTTTTCAGCATCTGTGGAGCCTGGGGAGGCAGTTGTGCTCACATAATTCCACTTCACCAGCTGAGAAATGGAGAGAGACGCCTTTTGGAAATTTCCTCCCCACCCCATTTCACAGTGTCTCGCCTGCAAGACCTTGCCGAAGCCTAATTTGTGTTTACCTGGAGAGAAGTCCCAGCTGGCAAGCTCCATAATCTTGTTAAGAATTAACCTGCTCCCTCCGATGGCAGTTGGGAATCATCCTTTTCAAAAAGAGGAAGTTTATTTATTTATTTATTTATTTATTTATTTATTTATTTATTTATTTATTTATTAGATTTAAATACCGGGCCATTTAGCAACAAAGCCACTCTGGTTAGGCCTTTCCAGACCATGAAGGTAGGCAAGCATAATTTAGGTTGTCTCTAAGGCACGGACCGGACAGCCAGACCTCAAAGAAATGGGGATTATGGGATCTGTAGGCCAGGAAGGCCAAAATTCAAAAATCCCGAGAACTCAGCTTCTTTGACCACCATTGTTTCCATACACTGAACGTCCAAAACCGAGGTCATCCACACACTTCTACATTATTCCCGATCGCCATGTATGGGGAGGAGAGCTGGATAGTCAAAACAGCTGATGGGGAAAGCATTGATTTAAATGTGGTGCTGGATGAGAGAAAAAGCAAACACAGAGGTCTTAGTTCAAGTAAAGCCTGAATGATCTCTGGAGGGGGGGACAAAGTCAAAAATGATGCAACACTTTATTTCCTTGGTATTATGAAAAATAGGAGGTGAACTTTCACACCGACCTCACCCTGAGCTGTCGTTCTGTAGTTTGAAACATACAGAAGCACAATTCAGTGTTACTTCACTTCTCAAGAAGGCCTTGAGAAGGTTTTTCCCCGGATGGTGATTGTGCACAGAGTTAGAGAACGGACAAAGCAAAGAACCGTTCCTTCACAAGCTTAGACCTGAAACAAGATGGATCCCACGTCTCTCTCGTTTCGGGTGGAAGGATATTCGTCCTTTATTTAAAACTGACTTTCAGAGATACCCTTTTAACAAAAATGTTTGTTTATTTTAAATACCAACAAATTGATACAAAACATGGTTGTAGGAGAAAATTGTTATGTAGGAGAAAATGGGAAAATGGGAACAAAATTTTTCAATGTATGTTCAATGTATGAACATTTTATATCTATATCTATATATCTATATCTATATCTATATATATCTATATCTATCTACAGTATCTCTATCTCTATCTCTATCTCTATCTCTATCTATAGATAGATAGATAGATAGATAGATAGATAGATAGATAGATAGATAGATAGATATGGATTTGCAGTATGTCAAAGAGGAAACCTGAATCTCACATATCACAACACCTGAGTTTCTTGACCGTGTACGACAGGCATGTCCAAACTTCAGCCCTCCAGATGTTTTGGACAGCAACTCCCACAGTCCTTTGCCATTGGCAAACTAAGCTTAGAATTCTGGGTGTTGCAGTCCAAAACATCAGGAGGGCCAAAGTTTGGACATGCCTGGTGTACGCCAAGACAGATGAACCCCCACATTCTAAGCCTTCAAAATGGCTACCACCTTGTGGGGGGATTTGTTGATGAGAACAAAATCCTGGTTCTTTCACACAGAGACTCTTCCCGGCGCTATGGGCCTTAAAGCGACTTCTCTCCTCTGTGGGTTCGGATATGGCGAGTGAGGTGCGCCATCTGAATGAAGCTGGTCCCGCACTCCGAACACGTAAACGGCTTCTCCCCCGTGTGGATTCTCAGGTGGTTCGCAAGGGTCGCCTTCTGCCTGAAGCTCTTCCCGCAATCCTGGCACTGGAAGGGTTTCTCCCCCGTGTGGATCCTCATATGATAAGTCAGGGTTGCCCTCTGCCTGAAGCTCTTCCCGCAATCCTGGCATTCAAAGGGATTCTCCCCGCTGTGGATTTTCATATGGGATGCCAGGGCGGTGCACTTAGAAAACTCCTTTCCGCACTCCAAGCATTTGAAATGCATCTCTCTTGTGTGGATCCTCGTATGGGAAGCCAGGGTTGCTTTCTGCCTGAAGCTCTTCCCGCAATCCAGGCACTGGAAGGGTTTCTCCCCCGTGTGGATCCTGACATGGGAGGTGAGGGTAGTGCTCCGACTGAAGCTCTTCCCACATTCCAAGCATTTGAACACTTTTTCCCCGGCGTGGATTTTCAGGTGGGAGATGTAGTTTGTTTTGTGCCTAAAGCTCTTCCCGCAATCCAGGCATTGGAAGGGTTTCTCCCCCGTGTGGATCCTCATGTGTCGAGTTAGGGCGATCCTCTGGCGGAAGCTCTTCCCGCAATCCAGGCACTGGAAGGGTTTCTCCCCTGTGTGGATCTTCAGGTGGGAGACGTACTGCGCTCTACGCCTAAAGCTCTTCTCGCATTCCAGGCATTGGAAGGGTTTTCCCCGGTATGGATCCTCAGGTTGCAAGCCAGGGTTGTACTGCGTCCAAGTCTCTCTCCGCATTGCAAGCATGTGAAGGGTTTTTCTCCGGTGTGGATTCTGATAGGGTTGGCTCGGGATGATTTATGACTGAACCGCTTTCCACACTGCAGGCATCTTAACGGTTCTTCCCCCGTGTGGATCTTCATGTGTTCAATGAGGCTGTAATTGAAATGAAAGGCCTTCCCGCATCCAAAACATTGAAAGCTTTTCTCCCTCACTTCAATTCCCTCCTGAGAAGTAAGAGATGTGGTCTGACCAAATCTGTTTCCGTGATGCACACATCCTAATGGTTTCCCTCTTCCCTCCATTCCCAAATCTTTTCCAGGAGATGTCTCTTCAAAACCACCCTTCCTGTACCCTGAGCAGTTCAACTCTTTCCTCCCCATGTGTGTTTTCCAGGAAGTGCTTAGGCTGTCTTGACAGCTCTGATGTGTTACTTCTTCAGGTGACAAAATGTGATAATTTCCATGTGGAGAAAGGAAAGATCTATTTCCCTTTTCTTTGGTTTCCGGTTTTCTCCTCTGGGGTTTCCCTTCCTCCTCAATGACCTTTTCTGAGGATGCCTGATCCAATTCTTCCTTAAAGCTTCCTTCTCTCATCCCAAGACCTAAAACAAAGACAGAGAAAACACCCAACAACCCAGCTTTATTGAAAATGGAACATCACATCTGAAATTTGGCAAGAGAAACAATTAAACTGTATTGTCAGGTTTGATTAAACATTACTCTATAAAATGCAGGAGTGGCCTGGCTTCACCCCCCCATCCCCAAAACACCTTCAGAAAGAAAGAATCAGCATGCTGCATAGTGTAGGCATCCTTCAGTCTCAAAAGGCTACATTATTGTGCTCTTTATAGAAGCCGTGTGGTTTCAACGCTGCATGAAAAGCTGAAGTGGCCCCTTGAGAGCACCAGTCGTCATCTTCTTGTTGTTGTTGTTGTTGTTGTTGTTGTTCTTCTTCTTCTTCTTCTTCTTCTTCCTCCTCCTCGTCTCCTTCTTCTTTCTCCTCCTCCTCCTCCTCTTCTTCTTTTCTTCTTCTTCTTCTTCTTCTTCTTCTTCTTCTTCTTCTTCTTCTTCTTCTTCTGCATAATTAAACTGTAAACCGCCCAGAGACTACTTGAAGTGGTATGGGGCGGTATATAAGCAGACCACTTTGCTTTCTTCTTGTTCTTGTTCTTGTTGTTCTTGTTCTTGTTCTTCTTCAAATGCCATGTCCTCATAGAACATTGGTGATCAGCAGCCTGAACTGGTTTCTATCAAAGGCTACGTTAAATAGAGCAGCTGCACTCACTGCGGACCAATGGCTTAAGTTCTTAAGCCAGAATGTTTGTCAGGCCAAAGGCCCATCAAGTCCAGCTTCTCTGCCTTTTGCGGCAGAAAGCCCTCTTCCACCTTCAAATCCATTGACTGTCTTTTCCTGTAACCCTAGGAAGGGGCCCTTACGAGGTACTGCCACCGGGCCAGCTGGACCAAGTTTTTTTTTAAAGGAGGTCTTACTTCTCCAACAATGACAATGATGAGGCGGAAAGCATGCTGCCTAAAATACTGCGTAACCTGGTGATGTTGTGCATCTTTCATTCCTCACAACATTTTTAAAATTAACAGAATTGACAGCTGCCATCGTGAATGTAGGCCACATTCACAGACACATGGGTCAAAGTGAAATAAATCTGATTACTGCAACATTACCACAAGTCTTTGGTTTGTCCCCTTAGATTTCTAGCTACTTCTTGCTCTCTGAAAGAGACATCACCTGGCTTTCTCTCTGAAAACAGCTCTCAACGGAACATCAATGGAAGCTCACCCAGAGACTTCATGTTGGACAAATTCTCCTCCATGACTTCCCGGTGGAGAGTTTTCTGGTCCGGATCCAGCACAGCCCACTCCTCCTCCATGAAAGACACAGCAATGTCCTCAAGAGTGATGAAATGCTGAGGGAGAAAGCTTTTCTGTTAAATTACATTCTTTTAAAGGAGAATTACATTCTTTTAAAGCAGTGGTCCCCAACCCCCGGGCCGCGGACCGGTGCCGGTCCGGACCGGTTGGCAAGGCCGGGAGGCTCCTCCCCTTTTCCTCCGCCACCCTCCTCCTCCTCCTCTTCTGTCCCGCGGGCAGCCGGAGGAGGAGTCGCCGCCGCTGGGCACGGCGCACGGGCGGGGTGGGGGGCCCGGGGCTCCTGGGTGGGCGGGCCCCCACCTCCTCCTCCTGTCGGCGGCCGCGGCGCCCACGGCAGCCGCCCGGGTTCAATGCGCGACTCCGTGGCCGGTGGCGGGCGCCCCGCCGCCGCCGTGGCCGGCTCGGCGGTCCCGGTGGCGCCCTCGGGCCGGAGACGCCACCCCCACCGGCTTCCCTCCCCTCCCCCCCCGCCGCCCGCCCAAAGGCTGCAGCCGGAGGCAAGCGGGCGCAGAGGTGCCCCACCGAGGCGGGCGCCCCGCCGGCGGCCGCGGCGCCCCGCCGCTGCCGAGCGGAGCCACAGCGAACCCGGGCGGCTGCCGCGGCCAACTGCCGCCCGCCTCGGTTGGGGCACCTCTGCGCCGCCGCTTGCCTCCGGCCGCCGACTGGAGGAGGAGGCAGGGGCCCACCCGCCCAGGAGCCCGGGCTTCCCCCCCGCCCGTGCGCGCGGGAGCGACGCCCGCCACCCCCAGCTGGCAAGCGCCGCTGCCGCCACCGCCGCCCGCCTCGGTTGGGGCACCTCTGCGCCCCGCTTGCCTCCGGCCGCCGACTGGAGGAGGAGGCGGGGCCCGCCCACCCAGGAGCCCGGGCTCCCCCGCCCGTGCGCGCGGGGTGCGCACGCCCGACGCCCCCAGCCGGCAAGCGCCACTGCCGCCACCGCCGCCGCTGCTCCGCCGCCGCCGCCGCTCCGTGGCCCCCAAGGTTACACCCCAAGCCCCCCACACCTCCCCCCCCCCTCCTCCCTCCCCCCCTGCCCACCCCCACCCCGGGCCACGGGAAAATAATAAAATAAATACCGGTCCCTGGAAACAAAAAGGTTGGGGAGCACTGTTTTAAAGGACTTCAAGGAGACAGCGGAGGGTTATTGCACACAAGATTCAACCAGTTGTGGATAAAAACCAATGATTAAAAATGATTTCAATTAGGATATGAATCATGACTAAAATGAAAAAAAAACCCCTAATTGTTTAGATTTTGTGAATCATCTATTTTTTTTTTTACATTTAAATCATATTAAGTCAGTTTGATTTCATAGTGATCCATTTGACTTAAATCGAATCTACCCTGGATTCAACCCTTCACTTTTCCTAGTCCCAGACTTCCTAGTGAGATGTTTTACCAAAGTCAATAGATATTTTTAGACCCAGGGAAGAGAAAGAAGGGGGAAGGGCTAAGAATCCCCTCATTTTCCCATCCATTTTCTCTCTACCTCTTCTGGCTGTTCAAGTGCTGTTTCCGTCCCTCCACCAAGAAGAGACGAGCAAGGATCTGTCCCCAGGGTGGGCCCAGGGTCTGCAAGAGAGAACAAGGGGTTGAAAGATGCTCGCTCTCAAACAAAAATTAACTCTTATATTAATGTGGAAAGATGTCCCTCTTGTTGTTTCCAGTAACAAAAGTGTAAAGATATAGATCAGTGGTTCTCAACCCTGTGGGTCCGCACATGTTCCTGGACTGCAACTCCCAGAAACCCCTTCCAGCACAGAGAGTGGTGAAGGCTTCTGGGAGTTGCAGTCCAGGAACATCTGGGGACCTATGGGTTGAGAACCACTGATATAGATGAATGCAGAGGAGTTGAAATCAATTCTCAGGATCTGGGAGAGTGACTAGAAAGCGAATAGAAATGAACCGAGAGGCTTCTTACTTGGCAAGGCATCTCCTCCGCCCTTCTCGTCCTTCAGAGGAAATGGCCTCCATCTTGGGTCTGAAGGGGTGTCCATTGCCTGAGGGAAGCCAGAGAAGAATTCTGAAAATTCCTGCAACAGACACTAAATCTGGACCCCAAACATAGGAATGAAGGAAGAATCAAAGAAGAAACAGAACACAGAAATAGCTCAGTTTTTAAAAGAAAGAGGGGCATGTTTTAGTTGGACAATTTCCATAAAAGGGGGCACTTTCTGAGCCCCACAAGCTGACCAGAGCTCTTACCAACTGCTCCTCCTCCTGCATCTTCTCCAGTGCCTGGCTCAGGAGGAAACCTTCTGCCAGAGACACTGCCTGATCAGTGGATTCTGGTCTACATTCCCTGGCCCACATCCCCATCTCTGACGGGAGGACAGCCAAGAACTGTTCGAGGACTATCAGGTCCAGCATCTCAGCCTTAGTGTGTTTCTCCGGCTTCAGCCACTGACGGCAGAGACGGTGGAGTTGGCTGCAAATCGCCCGGGGTCCTCTATCCTCCTGGTAGCCGAAGTCCTGGAATTGCTGGCCCTGAACCTCTGGGCCGAGTGGCTCCCCATGGAGTTTGGCCAGTGCAGTTCTTTCCACGAGGTCCTCCTTGCTCCACATGCCCGCGTCCTCTGGCTGTTCAGGGCCAAGAGTTCTCACCTGTCAAGCATTTTAGCCCATCAGGATATTCTCCTGGGTTAGGGAATACAAAGACACCCATCATCCCGTTTGGACCGCACAGGGATTGGTGTTTTTTTGGGGGGGGGTGGATGGGCAGACTCCTCCCAGTCCGCCCATTCCCACCAGTGGAGACGCCAGTCCCAGGGAAAAGGGGTCGCCACCCATCCCAGTCCCAAGGAGGGGGATCTCTGGGAAATGGCTTGGCTCCCCAGCCTGGGAAGGAGGGAGGGAGGGAGGGGCTCTTGAAGGGGATGGGGGGCTTTTGGGGTGAATGACTGCCCCCCAGGAGGCTCCACCTGCCGCCTCTTCTCCCCCCAAAAGCGAAGCCAAGCGCCCCCCCAACTTCTCCCGAGGCTCACGCTTCCTCACCCCCATTTCCCCCAAAGGGAGGAACCTGCAGCCCAGCCCGGAACTCTCGAGAGGCGGCTTCGGCGGGAAGGAAAAAGGCGACGCACCGCCTGGGCAGAGACAGGAAGCGGACCTTTCAGCCTTCCGGCCTCCCCTTCCTAAGGGTCGCTCTGGCGCTCGCTATTCAATGGATTTAACCATTCGAAGGGAGAACAGAAATTTTCTATCAAGCACCCCAGAAACACTCAAATTTGAAATATGAACCCATGAGGGGGATTGTGGATTTTTTTTCCTAAAAAAGTTGAAACAAATGCAGGTGCTCATTGTCTTCCTAGAGCAACACTTTTTTCTTCTGGGGTGCTAGACGTCTCCCCAAACGCCTACCCACAATGGAAAGAAACCAAATTATTCTTCAAATAAATAAATAAATAAATAAAATTCTTGTCTACAATTTTTTTCCTCTAAAGGCCTTTTTCATAATCTGTGGAGCTTGTGGAGGCAGTTGAGCACACATAATTCACCTCCAGCAGAGAAATTGAGAGATCCATTTTGAAACACACACACACACACACACACACACACACACACACACACACACACACACACACACACACACACACACACACACACACACACACACACACACACACACACACACACACACGGCAGCAGGAAGAGAGGAAGAGGAAACACCTGCCTTGATATAGAAAGGAAGTCACAGGCTTAAAATAGCTGAGCCGGGCTGAGCCCAAAACAAACAAAATGATCTTAACTCGGTTGACAGAGTTCTTCAATGCCATAACACATAACGGCTGAGTGCCAAAGGACTGGTAAAAGCAAAGCAAAGTGTTCTGCTTATATACCACCCCATACCACTTCAAACAGTCTCTGGGCTTTTTACAGTTTTAATTACAGTGTGCAGGCTACACCTTGCCTACCCCCCCGCCCCCAAGCAGCTGGGTACTCATTTTACCAACCTTGGAAGGATGGAAGGCTGAGTGAACCTGGAGCCTGCTACCTGGGATTGAACCCCAGGTCGTGAGCACAGTTTTACCTGCAGTACAGGCATTTAACCACCCTGACATGGGGTTAACAGCATAACATAACAGTCTCCATATTCAAGAAGAAGGGTACCCAGCTGACTGTACCAGCTATCAGCCAATTTCCCTCCGGTTCCCACACTATGAAGATATTTGAGAAAATTCTGGACCAGCACATTCACATACTGTCCAACTCACAACCACCCAATGCGGTTTCGTCAAACGATGTGGAACAACTGATACCTTCTTTTCCCTAAACCTGTGAGTAAACATTAGGAAGTTCTTCAGTTCAACTGAATACATTCGGCACCTCAGGCAACTTTCCCATTAATTTTACATATTCCTGAGGTACTGGGGGTTGTTTGTGTTACATTTTCTTCACATTGATTTTCTTCACATTCTTCTTCCATATGACACCATTTATAGAGTTTGAAAACACCTGCCATAAATATATTTGTTGTTTATAGAACAGCTTAGATATAGCTTCTTTTTCATTTGCTGGGCTCTGCTATGAGGAACAACTGATGTTTCTATTGTCTGTGGCACCCATCTTAGCAGTTACCTCAGAATGGGTCCCTCTGAATCCTCTACCTGAATGTACCCCATAGTTGGAGATAACTCATTCATAAGGTCCATGTAAGTCAGTTAATTTGACATCACACAACGAATTGTGAGACTGTGTAGCACCTACTTTGTTTAATATTTTCCTTTCCTCCCACGTTGTGTGCACACATGATACATTCCACATTACAAACATATTTAAAAAGTTCTTCTCCTTTATGAATTTCCATAGAAGCAAATGATGCACGATTCCTAAACATGAACATTGTTTGAACCTCAACTTGGATTCTCATATGCTGAGGAAATTATGTCCTCCACTCTAAGGATGTCCCATATTCCAAGCATCCCAGTGTTGATACTCATAATCAAGACATGCTCTGACTGAAGCTCCTTCCACATTTCCAACATATGGTTTTTTTCCCATGGGTGGATTCCGATACAGGAAGCAAGCTCCATGTTCCGACTTAAGTTCTTTCTACCTTCCGGGTGCTAAAATGGCTTCTCCTCTCTGTGGATTCTCATGTGGGAAGCCAGGTTTGTGCTCCGACTAAAGCTCTTCTCGCATTTCAAGCACGCAAACGGTTTCTCGCCTGTGTGGGTCCTCTTATGGGAAGCGAGCTGTGAGCTGCCCCGGAAGTACATGCCACATTCAAAGCACGTAAAGGGTTTTTCCCCTGTATGGATTCTCATATGATAATTAAGGCCTCTGTTTTGACTGAAGCACTTTCCACATTCCGGGCATTCAAATGGCTTCTCCCCTGTATGGATTCTCATATGGGAACCAAGGTTGGTGCTCCGACTGAAGCTCTTCCCACACTCCAGGCATTTAAAGGGTTTCTCGCCGGTGTGGGTTCTCATATGGGAACCAAGGTTGGTGCTCCAACTGAAGCTCTTCCCACATTCCAGGCATTTATATGGTCTCTCCCCTGTGTGGATTCTCTTATGTGATGCAAGTTCCGAGCTCTGCCTGAAACTTTTCCCACATTCCGGGCATTTAAACGGTTTCTCCCCCGTGTGGATTCTCTTATGGGCACGAAGTTCCGAGCTCTGCCTGAAACTCCTCCCACATTCCGGACACTTATAGGGTTTCTCCCCCGTGTGGATTCTCTTATGGGCACCAAGTTCCGAACTCTGCCTGAAACTCTTCCCACATTCCAGGCATTGGAAGGGTTTTTCCCCTGTGTGCATTGTCTTGTGGGAAGCAAGCTGCGAGCTCCCCCGGAAGCACTTCCCACACTCTGAGCAGGTAAAGGGTTTCTCGCCCGTATGGATTCTCACGTGTAAAGCAAAAGTGGCCTTTTGCAGGAAGCGCTTCCCGCACTCCAGGCATTTGAACGGCTTCTGCCCCGTGTGGATTTTCACATGCGAAGCCAGGTTCGTGCTTCGGCTGAAATTCTTCCCGCATTTTAAGCACGAAAATGGTTTCTCGCCTGTGTGGGTCCTCTTATGGGACGCAAGATCCGAGCTGCCCCGGAAACACTTCCCACATTCCAAGCAGGTAAAGGGCTTCTCGCCAGTGTGGATTCTCATGTGGTAAATAAGGATTTTGTTCTGACTGAAGCACTTCCCACATTCCAGGCATTTAACTAGTTTCTCCCCTGTATGGATTCTCATATGATAAGTAAGGATTTTCTTCTGGCTGAAACACTTCCCACATTCCAAGCATTTAAATGGTTTCTCCCTGGTGTGAATTCTCACATGAGAACCAAGTGTGGCATGGTCCCTAAACCTCTTCCCACAATCCCAGCCTTTGTATGGTTTCTCCTCTATGTGGATTCTCATATGGGAAGCAACGTTTGTGCCCTGACTGAAGCCCCTCCCACACTCCAGGCACTGAAATGCCTTCTCTCCAGTGTGAATTTTCATATGGCGAGCAAGCTCTGAGAAGCCCTTCTCATAGTCCAAGTACTGAAATCCCTTTGCCCCGATCCAATCTTCATCTTTATTTCTCGTCTCATTCATATCAGTAGCTGAAATGAGAAAATATTTATTTATTTATTTATTTATTTATTTATTTATTTTAATACTTATATACCGCCAGTCTTCCAGAGGAATTCTGGGCAGTTTACAACAAGATAAAACAATGACAAAAGTAGCAAACTAAATACATCAAAACCTACGAAAGCCTACAAAAATGATCAAAATGGAGGCAAAATGGAACATTAGTCTGAAGTCAGGGAACAGATAGGATAGCTATGTTTAAATATTTGAAAGGATGTCACATTGAAGAAAGGATTGGTTTGTTTTCCATGGCTTCAGAGATTAGGACACAAGGAAATTGTTTCAAACTGCAGGAAAAGAGATTCAATTTAAGCATTAGGAAGAACCTCATGATGGTTAGAGCTGTTGGGCAGTGGAATATGCTGCCGCGGAGGGTGGCAGAGTCTCCTTCTTTGGAGGTTTTTAAGCAGAGGCTGAATGGCCATCTGTCGGGAGTCCTGTGATGGGGGTTCCTGCATGGCAGGGGGTTGGACTAGATATCCCTTGAGGTCTCCTCCAACTCTATGAACCTATGATTCTAAGTATCTCTAGAAGAACTTTGTATGTCCACGTCCACAACCCAGTTTGGAAGAGAGTTCAAAGGTCTAGCAGACTGGAAGAGAATAAAACCATTATGCCTATAGCATGGTCCTCGGGACCCATTTTGTAGACTGGTTTGATCAACAAAAAGAAACAATAAAGAGACGTTACCCAGAGAAATCAGGCTGGCTAAATTCTCCTCCATCACTTCCTGGTGCAGAGCCCGTTGGCGTACATCCAGCAAAGCCCATTCCTCCTCCAGAAAACACACAGCAATGTCCTCAAAGGTCATCACGGAACCCTTGGAGGGAAAGGAAAATATTTTTAGTTTTGTGCTGAAAACATTGCTTCTGTTGCTGCTGACTAAGGTGGTTACTTCATGTCCTTCTTTGTTCCGCAACTACTTTTGTACCGTGATAACGTTTGTTGTGATCACGTGGTTTTGTCGCTGTTCCCGCGTTCCCATGGTCGTGATAAGTTGTTACGTGACAAATGTTACCTCACGGTCTAATACCGAGAATGTGTCTTTTATATGAATCTATAGGTTCACATAGACTTTGTGTTTATAACTACTTATAGCCTTGTAGCTTTAATGTAATGCTGTCTATTAATGCTGTAAGATGTCTCTCAATTCCTTGTTCTCAAATACAGTGGACCCTTGTGTAACAAACGGTTCAACATAAAAAATTCTGGAGACAGGGGAAATTTGCTTAACAGAATCGCATATGGGGCGAATCCGTACAACATAAAAATGGTCACGATTAGGGATTAATCCGTTTTCAATGCATTCCTATGGGAAATTTGCTCAACAGAATTTCATTTGGAACCAATTAATTCCTTTATACAAGGTGCCACTGTACTTGAGCATGTCTTAACCGTATTGGACTGTATATTACCATGTCTTAATTGTATTGGTCTGTAAATTTTCCCTATAAATAAAATTAATTAAATAAATAAATAAATTAGGAGACAGTACAACCGATGCATAGAATAAGGATTTAACCTGACATGGACAATATGCTTGGCAGAGAGATTCAATTTAAGCATTAGGAAGAACCTCATGATGGTTAGAGCTGTTGGGCAGTGGAATATGCTGCCGCGGAGGGTGGCAGAGTCTCCTTCTTTGGAGGTTTTTAAGCAGAGGCTGAATGGCCATCTGTCGGGAGTCCTGTGATGGGGGTTCCTGCATGGCAGGGGGTTGGACTAGATGGCCCTTGAGGTCTCCTCCAACTCTATGAACCTATGATTCTAAGTATCTCTAGAAGAACTTTGTATATCCACGTCCACAACCCAGTTTGGAAAAGAGTTCAAAGGTCTAGCAGACTGGAAGAGAATAAAACCATTATGCCTATAGCATGGTCCTCGGGACCCATTTTGTAGACTGGTTTGATCAACAAAAAGAAACAATAAAGACACGTTACCCAGAGAAATCAGGCTGGCTAAATTCTCCTCCATCACGTCCTGGTGCAGAGCCCGTTGGCGTACATCCAGCAAAGCCCATTCCTCCTCCAGAAAACACACAGCAATGTCCTCAAAGGTCATCACGGAACCCTTGGAGGGAAAGGAAAATATTTTTAGTTTTGTGCTGAAAACATTGCTTCTGTTGCTGCTGACTAAGGTGGTTACTTCATGTCCTTCTTTGTTCCGCAACTACTTTTGTACCGTGAAAACGTTTGTTGTGATCACGTGGTTTTGTCGCTGTTCCCGCGTTCCCATGGTCGTGATAAGTTGTTACGTGACAAATGTTACCTCACGGTCTAATACTGAGAATGTGTCTTTTATATGAATCTATAGGTTCACATAGACTTTGTGTTTATAACTACTTATAGCCTTGTAGCTTTAATGTAATGCTGTCTATTAATGCTGTAAGATGTCTCTCAATTCCTTGTTCTCAAATACAGTGGACCCTTGTGTAACAAACGGTTCAACATAAAAAATTCCGGAGACAGGGGAAATTTGCTTAACAGAATCGCCTATGGGGCGAATCCGTACAACATAAAAATGGTCATGATTAGGGATTAATCCGTTTTCAATACATTCCTATGGGAAATTTGCATAAAGGAAAATTTGCTTAACAGAATTTCATTTGGAACCAATTAATTCCTTTATACAAGGTACCACTGTACTTGAGCATGTCTTAACCGTATTGGACTGTATATTACCATGTCTTAATTGTATTGGTCTGTAAATTTTCCCTATAAATAAAATTAATTAAATAAATAAATAAATAAATTAGGAGACAGTACAACCAATGCATAGAATAAGGATTTAACCTGACATGGACAATATGCTCAACTCAAGGGAAGTGATAGTACCACTCTATTCTGCTCTGGTCAGACCCCACCTGGAGTCCTATGTCCAGTTCTGTGCACCTCAATTTAAAAAGGATGTTGACAACCTCGAGCGGGTGCAGAGGAGGGCGACCAGGATGGTTGAAGGTCTGGAGGAAATGTCTTATGAGGAATGGCTTAGGGAGCTGGGAATGTTTAGCCTCTCTAAAAGAAGGCTGAGGGGGGATATGATAGCTATGTTTAAATATTTGAAAGGATGTCACATTGAAGAAGGGACTGGTTTATTTTCCATGGCTTCAGAGACTAGGACACGGGGCAATGGTTTCAAACTACAGGAAAAGAGATTCCATTTGAACATTAGGAAGAACTTCATGACAGTTAGAGCTGTTTGGCAGTGGAAGATGCTGCCACAAAGGAGGGTGGTGGAGTCTCCTTCTTTGGAGGTTTTTAAGCAGAGGCTGGATGGCCCACCTGTCGGAAATCCTGTGATGGGGAGGTTCCTGCATGGCAGGGGGTTGGACTAGATGGCTGTTTAGGTCTCTTCCAACTCTACAATTCTACGATTCTATGATTCCAGCTCTCCTAGAGGGCAGCTGGGTCCAAAACAAGCCAAACGGGACAGATACCTTCCAACTGAGGGAGATGTCCAAAGGAGAGAGGCACCCAGCACCTCTCCACCGCTTTGCGCTGCTGACTAAACCAGGTTGCAGTGAAGACATGTTTCCCCCTCCGGAAGAAAAAGTTGAAGAAGGAGCTGTTCTGAGCATCATTCCAACCTCTGCAAGGAGAATCAAAAGGTGAATGAAACTTTTTATAGACCTGTTCTATTGCATATGGGGAAAACATCTCTTTCTAAGGACGGTTGCGATATTTACGTGGTGTATGTGTGACCCAAGCAAAATCAGAGAGGGTTAGTTGCTAGTCTGTGGAACTCCCTGCCACAGGATTCCTCACTTGTTAGGTTGCCTGCCCTGTTCTTTCCTGTACCATTTATAGATATTTAAAAAAAAACCTTGAAGATGTCACAATTTTTTTATCTGCATGATTTTTCATGGACACGTAACTCGGGAGTCATCCTACTTTTCCGTCTTCGATGTGCCATAAGGCTGTACTTCTCGGCGTTTCCCAAAGGAAACTAACATGGCTAGTGCTTTTTAGTCAGAAGCAAACCTTGTCATTTTCTGAATAAACTATCAAAATGATAATAGATTGTAATTTCCATTCAATGAATATTTTCTAAAGGTAACCAGGACTTATCATGTGGTGAACAAACTACTGTCTGAAATATGGCATCAAGGGAGAGCTTTGTAGATACTCAAGACCCTCAACAACTGTATCTCACGGTGGCCCCACCGGATGTGTTTGAACATAAGAACATAAGAAGAGCCATGCTGGATCAGGCCAAAGGCCCATCTAGTCCAGCTTCCTGGATCTCACAGTGGCCCCATCAGATGCATTTGGGAGTGCATGAGACTAGATCTCTGTCTCCTGATCCCACTCCCTTGCATCTGGCCCTCGAAGGACCCTGGTTTTAAGCCTGGAGATGACACATCTCCATCATGGTTTGTAACCTGTGATGGACTTTTCCTCCAGGAATCTGTCCAATCCCCTTTTGAAGGCATCCAAGCCAGATGCCATCACCACATCCTGTGGCAGAGAGTTCCATAGACTAACAACCCGCTGGGTGAAAAAATATTTTCTTTTGTCTGTTCTTACTCTCCCAGCCCTCAATTTGAGTGCATGTCCCCTAGTTCTGGTATTTTGTGAGAGGGAAAAGAGCTTCCCTCTATCCACTTTACTCATGCCCTGCATTATTTTGTACGTCTCAATCATATCCCCCCTCAGGCGCCTTTTTTCCAGACTAAAGAGCCCCAAATGTTTTAGCTTTTCCTCATAAGGGAGGTGCCCCAGCCCAGTAATCATTTTGGTCGCTCTCTTCTGCACCTTTTCCAGTTCCACTATGTCTTTCTTGAGATGCGGTGACCAGAATTGTACACAATACTCCAGGTGCGGCCTTACTATTGTTTTGTATAATGGCATTATAATGTTGGCTGTTTTATTTTCAATCCCCTTTTTGATAATCCCTAGCATGGAATTGGCCTTCTTCACCGCTGCCACATATTGGGTAGACACCTTCATGGAGCTGTCCACCAACACACCAAGATCTCTTTCCTGATCCGTCACGGATAACTCAGAGCCCATGAGTTGATAGATAAAGTTTTGATTTTTTGCCCCAATATGCATTACTTTACATTTGGCTACATTAAAATGCATTTGCCATTTCGTAGCCCATTCCCCCAGTTTGGAGAGATCCTTCTGGAGCTCTTCACAATCTTCTCTGGTTTTTACCACATGGAAAAGTTTTGTGTCATCTGCAAACTTGGCCACCTCACTGCTTATCCCTGTCTCCAGGTCATTTATGAACAGATTGAACAGCACCGGTCCCAGGACAGAGCCCTGGGGCACACCGCTTTTCACCTCTCTCCATTGTGAAAATTTCCCATTGACACCTACTCTTTGTTTCCTGGATTGGGAGCGTATGAAACTAGATCTCTGTCTCCTGATACCCCTCCCCTGCATTCTGGTCCTTGAAGTACCCCAGTTTTAAGCCTGGAGATGACACATCTCCATCATGGTTTGTAACCTGGGATGGACTTTTCCTCCAGCAACCTGTCCAATCCCCTTTGGAAGGCATCCAGGCCAGATGCCATCACCACCTCCTGTGGCAGGGAGTTCCATAGACTAACAACGCGTCCGCTCCCAGAGGCATCTGGTGGGGCCACTGTGAGATACAGGAAGCTGGACTAGATGGGCCTGATCCAGCATGGCTCTTCTTATGTTCTTAACATTTAACCAAATCGGTTTTAAATCAAAGCAAGTCCGGACTCTCTTGAAGCAAAGATGACAATCAGCAGTCATGCCACGGAGATAACATGAGAAGAGCACATTCTTGGGAAGAGATAAAATCCGGGGGAAAGTTGAAAGCAACAGGAGAAGAGGAAGATCCAAAGTGGGATGGATTGATTCAGGAAAGGAATCCACAGCTTTGAGTTCACAAGAGCACTGTCAAGGACAGGGAACCTTTAGGGATTGCCCATTCATAGCATTGCCATTGACTGGAAGTGATTAGAGATGGGTGCTTCATTTCAGAAGGGGTCTAGTTCTGAAACGAAACATGGCAGCAGAGCTGCCGTTCGGAACCTGGACCCACCTCCAGAACAAAATGAACCACTGACTTACCTTCCTTTGGGTCACATGTGACAAAACTTCCAACAAGGAAGCAGCCTCCAACGCATCATCTTTTCTTCTCCCTGGCACTGACCAATCAGCAGCGGTGCAAGGACATGCATCATCCCACCTCCCTGTTTGAATGGCCAGCGCCAGGGAGAAGGAAATATGACACGCTGGAGGCTGCTTCCTCATTGGATTTCACCTCACACAACCCAAAGGAAGGTAAGTCAGTGGTTCATTTTTGTTCCAGACCCCTTCCGGAACGAAACACCCATCTCTAGAAGTGACTTGATGGGATACGACGATACAAAAGTCTTTACGATTAACAGATGTATTTCACTGCAACCTTCCACAGGTACAATCTCCTTCTTCAAACACACAGTCAATGTGGGTTATACAGTGATCTCCCGCCTATCGTGGGGGTTAGGGACCTGACCTGACCCGCAATAACTGAAAATCCGTGCTATGCGAATGTAGGTCGAGTCAGGCCTGGGGGGGGGGCTAGCTGGGGGCTCTTGTACTTACCCCCAGCCTGGCCCTACCCTGAACGGGCCTGTGAGAGCCTTCTCTAGCCTTCTGGAGGCCCCAAAAGTGACTTCTGGTAAAGCGGAAATCATTTCTGAGGCCTCCGACAGGCCTAGAAAGGCTCTCGGAGGCCTCAAAAATGATTTTCAGAGATCCGGAAGTCACTTCTGGTTTTCAGGGAGGCCTTTGGGGGCCTCCAGAAGGCCCTCACAGGCCTGCCTGAGGCAGCTCCAGTCCTGGGGTAAGTATGGGAGGCTTGAAACAGGACTTTCCCCCCTTACCCCAGGGGGCCTTTTTTCATATACTGCAGTCCCGCGATATAGCCTCGAAAGGGCGGGGGACCACTGTAATTCATGGAAACGGACAGCGGCCATGCATACATTTCTCTTAAAGGTGCCTCAATACTCCTTTTTATTATTCTTATTATTATTGTCTTGTTCTGAGCTTTAGTCTCTAAAACAAAGACAACTACACTGGCCACTTAAATTCGGACCAGAGATCTTAGGGGCTTGTCGCTCTTCCTGCTTCCCCACCCCTCCGCACTTCCTGGCTGCTGGCTGCATGAGGGGAGGGAGAAAAAAAAGGAAGAAAAGATCGTGCCTCACCTCCATTCTGGCTCTCCTTCTGTCTCTCGCTCTTGCCGGCAAGATTCCTGTGTCTGTAAAGTAGCTCTTAAAGGGGCGGGAGCCAAAACAACAACAAACAGAAGCGAGGAGAGCCCCGCACTCACTATCTTTACACCGGATCAAATAATTTTCACCTCCAAAGGGCAGGTACTTGAAAGGTGCGCTGGGACGCGCTAAAGTGGGCATGGTCGCACCTAATTTCCTGTTAACTCCGGAGCTGGTGGGTAAACATTTTTAAGCTCCGGAGCTGGGAGCCATTTGCCCCGGAGTTTAGGGGTCGTGTATAAACGCCCTTAGTCTCTAAAGCAAAGATGACTACAAATGCAGGCTTACCCAGAGACACCACATGGGCCAGGTTTTCCTCCATGACTTCCCTGTGCAGCTCCCTTTGGCCTGGATCCAGCAGGGCCCACTCTTTCCCGGAGAAGCACACAGCAACGTCTTCAAATGCCACCGCACGCTGAAAGGAAAGGAAACCTTCGACTCTCACAGGCAGACACGGGCGCTCCGTGCTTCGTTCAAAGTGCAGCACCATTGGGGCTAACGTGGTCTGCTTCCACCCTTGTCCCAGGCTGGCTGGGTTCATGAGCCACCGGGGACTTTCTTTGGTGCCCGCACCCCAGTCCGGGCAAGATCGCGGCCCAGCCCTTCCTGCCTCCTGGGTAGCTAGCACTCATCATCATCATCATCATCATCATCATCATCATCATCTCTATCTCAAAAAGAAGTCCAGTAGCCATGACTCAACTTCCAGATAAACTCACCTGGATGACTGAGAATCTTCACAGACATATCAGCATGGGGAAATCCTGATCCTGCCACCTCACCAAAGCAGGCAGCTGGTCTGCAGAGATGGGGGTAGGGGCAACTGGGCTCCGGCCCGGATTGGACCACCACCGCCGCCACCAAAGTAAGCCCACAGCAGGATGTGGATCCTGGTAAAAAGCCCAGCTGGTTTGGGGGTCGGGCATGGCCCATGGCAGCTCCCGTGGTGCTACACCCTGGTCAGACCCCACCTGGAGTCCAGTGTCCAGTTTTGTGCACCTCAATTTAAAAAGGATGTTGGGAATCTTGAACGGGTCCAGAGAAGGGCAACTACGATGGCTGAGGTTCTGGAAGAAACATCTTACGAAAAGCGGCTTAGGGAGCTGGGAATGTTTCGCCTTACAAAAAGAAGACTGAGAGGGGAGAGGATGGCTATGTTTAAATGTTTGAAAAGATGTCACATTGAAGAAGGGACTGGTTTGTTTCCCATGGCTTCAGAGATTAGAAACACGAGGAAATGGTTTCAAACTACAGGAATAGAGATTCCATTTAAACATTAGGAAGAATTTCATGACAGAGCTGTTTGGCAGTGGAAGATGCTGCCACAAAGGAGGGCGGTGGAGTCTCTTTCTTTGGAGGTTTTTAAGCAGAGGCTGGATGGCCCTCTGTCGGAAATACTGTGATGGGGGTTCCTGCATGGCAGGGGGTTGGACGGGATGGCCCTTCAGGTCTCTTCCAACTTTATGATTCTATGACTTTGGACTAAGCACAAAGTGCCCACGTCAACGCACAGGTATCCTTGTTGTTTTGCTTGTTAAAAGGAGCGGTCAGAAGGCAACCGCATCCGTGGTTACAAGACAGGATCCCACCCTTCATTCGTCCTAGTCTCGGCCTTCCTAGTGAATTGCCTTAACGAAAGCAAAAGGAAAGGAGAAGATTCTGGGGCAAAGGTTTCCCCACTCCTCGTTCCTTTCCACCTACCTGTTCTGGCTCCAGCAGGGCTGTTTCCATTCTTCCACAGGGAACTAAAGAGCGAGGGAGTGTCCACACCTTATAGGCTGTGCCTGCAGGGGAGACCAAGAAAGTGAAAATAACCTTTACTCTAGATCTGGGGTCAGGCCCAGGAGAATGGCGCAGGCGGGCTCACTTAGGGTGGGCACACCCAGGGAGGCACGGAAATCGCTCACGCGTAACCGCGCCTTCTCTGTGGTGGGCCCTACGCTTTGGAATCCTCTCCCTAGTGAGCTGCGCCTAGCACAGCCCCTGCCCGCCTTTAAAAAGGCCCTGAAAACCTACCTTTTTAAAGAGGCATATGGCGACCTTTTTATTTAATTTTATTTAATTTTATTTTTCCCC
Organism: Phrynocephalus forsythii; assembly: GCA_029282475.1. Lineage (NCBI taxonomy): Eukaryota > Metazoa > Chordata > Lepidosauria > Squamata > Agamidae > Phrynocephalus > Phrynocephalus forsythii. Next base: position 4,600,751 of record JAPFRF010000024.1, read on the forward strand.
GCCCGCGCCATCCTTTGTGGAGATAATTGTCCCTCCTTATTATTTTCTTTTTTTTATTAGTAACTTTCCCCTTCATATATTTTTTTTTCTCTGTTGTCTTTGTTGTATCGTTTTAATTGTAAACCGCCCAGAGTTCCGTTCGGAAGATGGTCGGTCTAGAAATATAATAAATAAATAAATAAATCTGCTGCTATTTAAACTTGGCTTCTTGGAGAAAAAGGGTCTCCCAGTTTTGGATTCACAACGGGTTAAGCGTCCACATGGATGTCTCTTGTTGCAAGTTTCATAGAATCATAGAATCATAGAGTTGGAAGAGACACCAACAAATTGGAACTGACTCATAGCGACTCTAAAAATGCTTCCAAGGTTAGTGAGATACGAACATAAGAAGAGCCATCATACTGGATTAGGCCAAAGGCCCATCTAGTCCAGCTTCCTGTATCTCACTGTGGCCCCACCAGATGCCTCTGGGAGCGCATGAAACTAGATATCTGTCTCCTGATCCCACTCCCCTGCATCCGGCCCTTGAAGTACCCTAGATTTAAGCCTGGAGATGACAAATCTCCATCATGGTTTGTAACCTGTGATGGACTTTTCCTCCAGGAATCGGTCCAATCCCCTTTTGGAGGATCAAGCCATGGATCAAGCAGAAGGAGATTTTTAAGAGGGAGACCCCACAGAAATATGCTGACTAGCTCCTTCCCTGATGGGGCAGCTTCTTCCTCCCTTTCTCCTGTGTGTTCCTCAGAAGTAAAGACATCTGTTCTGGGTCTGACCGAGCTTCTACTGCAGAAAGGAATACATTCTGAGGCGAGAATTCCTGAAGCCTCCTGCGCTCAAAGCCCAGCGTGGCCACCGAGAACACAATGGAGATCTTCTCTGGGACAAGCAAGCGATGCTAAAAATGGATGAAAGTGTGTTAGCCTTATGAAGAACGAGGGATGTGCTTTGGTGGGGCCATGAGGGCCCTCCTGAAAGAGCCATCCCTCAAGGAGGTAAAAGGGATGGCTTGTAGAACAGGGCAAGATGTGGAATGCCCTCCCATCTTCTCAATGCTGTTCCAGAAGTTTTTAAACTGATTATTGTGGGTCCTGATGGTTATTTTAGTGTGGTTTTTTAATACATTGTATTTATTGTATTTAAATGTTTTATTGTTGTATTTTTATTGCAATTTGATGTTTTAATTATTTGAATTGTTTACTTTGATTGTGAGCCGCCCACAGACCTTTGGGTAGTGGGCGGCATACAAGCTATATAAATAAATAATACTGTATATAAATATATAAATAAATAAATAAATAAATAAATAAATAAATAAATAAATAAATAAATAAATGCCCATTGAAGGGTGACTGCATCCCAAGCGATACGACCCAACAGCAACTAGGGGTGATATCAGTGACAGAGAAGATGAGAGCAAGCTGGCTCCAGTGGCATGGACGTGTCCTGGGAGCAGCACCTCCCTCCGTCGCCCAAACCTGCTTACCGCCTGAAAATCGATGCCTGGTGGCCACGCGGACAACCCAAACAGAGAGGGCAGGATGCTGTCAAGAAGCACAGGCGGACCGTCGGACCGTGCCTTGAAGATGACGTTGATCGGGCCAACTGGCATTTCAGGTTCCAAAGAGAAGACCTTTCACCTGCGGGGGGGGGAATGCAAAGATGCTGATGCTGATAATAATGATGAGCACATTCTCAGCTACATTGGATCCTTGTATAACAAACGGTTTGTATAACATAAAATCTATACAACATAAAACCTTCCAGAAAGAGGAGAAATTTGCTTAACAGAATCGCCATACAACATAAATATGGTCACGATTAGGGATTACTCTGTTTTCAGTGCATTCCTATGGGAAATTTGTATAAAGGAAAACTTTTTGGTTAACATAATTTCATTGGGAGCGAATCAATTCCTTTATACAAGGTACCACTTGTATTTAGGAAGGCCTCCTCTCTCTCTGTTTCTCAACCACCCTCTGGCTCAGGAGGGAGCCTTCTGCCTGGGACACCGCCTGGGAAGTGGGTTCCTGCCTTGAGTCTCTCTCCCAGATACCCATTTCTGGGGCATGAATGTCAGGATATGTTCAAGGATGATCGGCTAGGGCAGTGGTGTCCAAACTTCAGATGTTTTGGACCACAACTCCCATAGTCCTTTGTCATTGGCAAGCTAGGCTTGGAATTCTGGGAGTCGTGGTCCAAAACATCAGGAGGGCTGAAGTTTAGACACCCTTAGGCTGGGGGATGATGGAACTGACTAGAAAAATGCCAGGGGAATGGCATCTCTTTAGAGCTAGGAAAGGTGGCCCATGCTTCCCATCCACATCCACTTCCACCCCACCCCAATCCTTGGCCTGCCTTTCCCCCCCCAAAACCTCTCCAAGGGAAGCCATGAGCCCCATACCCCACCCCACCCTTCCCCTTGCAAGATCTGCCCCATCACTACCACCCTCTTCCCCAATAAGGAGCTCACCCGCTTCCAAGGCTCCCTTCTAAAAGGAGTCAACTGCATCCGGAACTCTTGGCGGGTTGGTGTTGTTGTTGGCCGGAACGAAAAAGCCAGCGCACCTTCCGGGAGGAAATAGGAAGAGGATTTTTTCCTCCCTCCTTAGGGACTCTCTAGGACTCAGCGATCAATGGCATTTTATTTTTATTTCCCCCGTTGGTTCTTATTCTGGGATGTCTTTTTTCGAGGGGACCCCAGGCGAACCCCACAATGTTAAAACAAAATAATTTGATCATTTTTTTCTGTCTCCAAATTTCTTGTGCAAGTCACAGTTTTTTTCCCTTAAGACGTCTGGTTTTAAGATACTTTACTGTGCAGATGAATAATGTGTACAGTATACTGAATATTTGGGTTTGGGAATCTGTTTTACTTGAACATGCTGTGTTACAGAACTTTGTTACGATATGTGCTCTGACAGAAGTAAAATCAACACCTTTATTTAAACATTCAAAAAACAAACAAACAAAAACAATACACTACATGGATCAAAACTGTTGAACATGGGCTAAGAATAATAATAAAAAAACCCAATCAACTGATTCATTGCTTCTTTTTAAAGATATTATATAGGAAGAGATTCGCAACAGCAAAAAATAAGAGGGGTGTATCTTCAATTGCCAGACAGGACTTAACAACTAATTGACCAACAAAAACTGTATTTTTATTGGAAGCCTCCCAGAGGTACCTTGTAGCCAGACGGGTGGTATATATAAATGGAATAAGTAAATAAACTAAAGAAAGCTAAAAGAGAGGTGACAACGTAACCTCCCAAAGAAAAGGCATCTTTCAAAAAAGCTGTTAAAACCTGGTTGTTTAAGGCTGCCTTCAGCAGTCGCTAGGGTGTGTATTATTCTTCCCCATTTTGAGGTTTGAGCCTGTTACCGGTTTTTTATGCCTCTTGCCAGTTACTTGTTTGTTGTTGGGCATTCCCCCCCCCTTAATTTTATTATTATTATTTTATTTATCTTTTGTTTGTTTGTTTGTTTTCTTGTGCCTTTTATGTGAACTGCCCAGAGTTCCCTCTTGGGAAATCGGCACGGTATAAAAATATAAAAATAAATAAAATAAATCAAGAGCAGCCACAAACAAGGCGCCAGAGGCATCATACCTGCCCGTGATGGCAACGAAATGGTGACAAGGGACCCGTTCTGAAGGGCCAAATAAAAGGCTCATATGGGAAGTTATGGTTTTTCAGATGGCCTGGATACTGAACCATATAGGGCTTTATGGGTGGGATAAATCAGCACTTTGGATCAGATCTGAAAAAAATGGACTGTCAGCCAGCAAAGCTGCAGCAGCAGGATCATCAATATGATCCTTGTAACTGGTCCTAGCCACAGTATGGCAGCTGTGTTTCGAACCAAGGAATTTCCAAACCAACTTCAAAGACAGCTCCATATACAGCACATTAATCAAAATGAGAGGTAATAATACTAAGGCATGTGTCATGGTGGCCTGGTACAACGTCTCCAGGAATGGGCACAGTTGGTGGTTCCGTTTTAGCTCTGTAAATAACCCTCCCAGCCATGCTGACACCTGGGTATCCAAGCTCAGGGAAGAGTCTGAGAATAAGTACAAGCCAGCAGCTTGAATTTTCCAGTTTTTTTTGGGGGGGGGGAGTGTAACTCCACCAAGTACAGGCTGAGACTCTATTCCATCTTCTGCCTTTTGACCAAAAGCACCTGTCTTGCTTGGATTCAATTTAAACCATCTGAGATATTGGCAAGAGGCACCTTGGAAACTTAAAGCCGTGGCCCATCACTTAATTTCCTGCTGTAAAACATTTCCCTCTGAAAGTTGTTTCCAGGGAGCCGTACTTTTGAAACCCATCTTGCTTTTAATTCAATATCCTAGCAGGTTCCCTAGCACCATCACATTGTTTTCCATGCACGGTGTGACCTACTGAAGCTCTTGGATGGGTTGGAAATTCAGCAAATCACTTTTTAAATATGACACAAAGCTCCCGCCCTCTGTTTGACACATACAATGCATTCTTTTTCAAAACCCAAGGCAGACCTCCGGCAAATTGAGGGCTGAGAGAGTAAGAACAGAGAAAAGAAAATATTTTTTTCACCCAGCGCATTTTAGTCTGTGTGACCCCCTGCCACAGGATGTGGTGATGGCATCTGGCCTGGATGCCTTCAAAAGGGGATTGGACAGATTCCTAGAGGAAAAGTCCATCACGGGTTACAAACCATGATGGAGATATATAATCTCCAGGCTTAAAACCGGGGTACTTCAAGGGCCAGATGCAGGGGAGTGGGATCAGGAGACAGATATCTAGCATCGTGCGCTCCCAGATGCATCTGGTGGGGCCACTGTGAGATACAGGAAGCTGGACTAGATGGGCCTTTGGCCTGATCCAGCAGGGCTCTTCTTATGTTCTTATGACTTAGAATCATAGAATCATAGAATCATAGAGTTGGAAGAGACCTCTATTCCAACCCCCTGCCATGCAGGAACCCCATCACAGTATTTCCGACAGATGGCCATCCAGCCTCTGCTTAAAAACCTCCAAAGAAGGAGACTCCACCACCCTCCTTTGTGGCAGCATATTCCACTGCTATGAACAGCTCTCACTGTCAGGAATGTTCAAATGGAATCTCTTTTCCTGTAGTTTGAGACCATTGCCCCGAGTCCTAGTCTCTGAAGCCATGGAAAACAAACCTTCAATATGACATCATTTCAAATATTTAAACATAGCTATCATATCCCCCCTCAGCCTTCTTTTTGAAAGGCTAAACATACCCAGCTCCCTAAGCCGTTCCTCAAAAGACACTTCCTCCAGACCCTCAACCATCCTGGTCACCCTCCTCTGGACCCATTCAAGATTGTCAACATCCTTTTAAAACTGAGGTGCACAGAACTGGACACAGGACTCCAGGTGGGGTCTGACCAGAGCAGAATAGAGTGGTACTATCACATCCCTTGATCTAGACACTATGCTTCTGTTGATGCAACCAAGAATCGCATTGGCTTTCCTGGTCGCTGCATCACACTGCTGACTCATTTCCGATTTGTGGTTCACCCAGACTCCCAGATCCCTTCCACAGGTACTATTCTCCAGCCAAGTGTCCCCCATCCTGTATCTGTGCAATTCATTCTTTTTACCTAGATGTAGCGCCCTACATTTCCCTCTGTTGAAATCCATTCCGTTAGCTTTGGCCCAGCATTCTAATCTGTCAAGGTCCTTTTGGTTTTTCATCCAATCCTCTAGGGAATTAGCAACCCCTCCCAATTTGGTATCATCTGCAAATTTAATTAGCATACTCTCTATTCCTACCTCCAAGTCATTGATAAAGATATTGAACAGCACTGGACCCAGAACAGAACCCTGGGTGCACCCCACTGGTCACGTCTCTCCAAGCTGAAGAGAGGCCATCTTAGGATCACCTTTTGGGTGCAATCAGTCAACCAATTACAAATCCACCTGACAGTTGCAGTATCTATCCCACTTTCTACTAACTTCCTAGCAAGAAGTTAGACTTCAAAGTCTTCTTCTGGTCTCGTCCCCTCTGCATGTTGCTTGTTCTTCGGGGGGGGGGATAGAATGTCCTGGAAAGCATAACACTGGCCCTTGGCCCAGCCAAAGTTGGCCACTCCTGTTGCAACGGGCAGCATGTAGCCTGCACCTCGGTGGCAACTGGTTGCCATGGTCATCATCATCAGTATGCAAAGCTGGGAAGGCTAGATCAGTGTTGGCGAACCTAGGCCCTGACTACCTGGCAGAGCGGATCTCCCAGCGGTCAACTTCGGCCCGACCTACCAGGATGTTGCGGGCGCACTCACTACGGGTGGCTACACCCAGGGAGGCTCGTAAAACATCCACCCGGAACCGATCCTTCTCTGTGTCTGGCCCCACCTTGTGGAACCATCTCCCTAGCGAAGTGCGCCTTGCACAGTCCCTGCCAGCCTTTAGGAAGGCATTAAAGACCATGCTATTCCGTGAGGCGTTTGGTGACTTAGGTTGATTCTCCGCCGCCGCCCCCCCGCCATCTGCCCATTGTTTTTTAAGTCACTTGAGTAGTTTCTTTGTTTAATTGTTCTTGTGCATTTGTTTGATTCGACTATCTGTTTCATTTTATATTGTTGTAAACCGTCCGGGAAGACGGGCGGTATATAAGCTCTAAAATAAATAAATAAATAAATAAATAAATAAATATGGCACAGGTGCCGAAGGTGGCCCTCTTTGTTTAATTGTTCTTAAATGGCTGTATTGGCACTGTTAGTTGGTTTTGAATCGCAGTTTGGGCACTTGGATCTCTAAAAAGGCTTGCCATCACTGCTCTGGATCAACAATTCCAGTTCTTGTCAGAGAGGCCCAGCAAGGAACTGGAATGCCCAACCTCTGGCTCCCCAGCCAGAGACCAGAAGGAGAAATTAGGAAACCGCTTTGAAGGAACACAGGAAAGAGATCTTGGTGTGTGGGTGGACAGCTCCATGAAGGTGTCTCCCCCAATCTGTGAAGAAGGCCAATTCCATGCTAGGGATTATCAAAAGGGGATTGAAAACAAAACAGCCAACATTATAATGCCATTATACAAAGCAATAGCCACCTGGAGTATTGTGTACCTGCATCTCAGAAAGACATTAACTGGAAAAGGTGGAAGAGAGCTAAAATGATTACTGGGCTGGGGCACCTCACTTATGAAGAAAGGCTAAAACATTTGGGCCTCTTTAGTCTGGAAAAATTGAGGGGGATTGATTTACAAAATAATGCAGGGTATGAGTTGGATAGAGGGAAGCTCTTCTCCCTCTCTCAAAATACCAGAACTAGGGGACATACACTCAAATTGAGTGCTGGGAGAGTAAGAACTGACAAAAGAAAATATTTTTTCACCCAGCGCGTTGTAAGTCTATGGAATTCCCTGCCACACGATGTGGTGATGGCATCTGACCTGGTTGCCTTCAAAAGGGGATTGGACAGATTCCTGGAGGAAAAGTCCATCACAGTTCTTGATGGAGATGATAATCTCCAGGCTTTAAACCAGCAAGGACCAGATGCTGGTATCATGAGACAGATATCTAGTCTCATGTGCTCCCAAACACATCTGGTGGGGCCACTGTGAGATACAGGAAGCTGGACTAGATGGGCCTTTGGCCTGATCCAGCAGGGCTCTTCTTAAGGTTCTTCGGAATTCTCTTTATTTCAGTACATTACCGTATTTTTCCATCTCTAAGATGCCGCCTTTAATTAGACCTGTCAAGTTTTTATACTTGAACAAAGTTAGACAAAACATAAATAAAATATTGAAACATACCTTGCTCAGAAGAGAACAGCAACTCAGAGTTTGTGTGTGGGTAAAACACATACAGCTGTTAAGGTTTGAGGGGAAAACTCTGAGGCTGCAGCAGCATCAGGGCAGGTGTTGGTGACTGTGACTGCAGTTTGTATAAATATAGCACAGAAGGCTAACAAGTTACTGGTCTTTGGGCATTTATACACGACCCCTAAACTCCGGGGCAAATGGCTCCCAGCTCCGGAGCTTAAAAATGTTTACCCACCAGCTCCGGAGTTAACAGGAAATTAAGTGCGACCCCGCCCACTTTAGCGCGTCCCAGCGCACCTTTCAGGTACCTGCTCTTTGGAGGTGAAAATTATTTGATCCGGTGTAAGGATAGTGAGTGCGGGGCTCTCCTTGCTTCTGTTTGTTGTTTTTTGGCTCCTGGCCCTTTAAGAGCTACTTTTACAGAGACGAGAGGCAGAACGAGGTGAGCGGCATGCTTTTCTTTCTCTTTTTCTCCCTCCCCTCACGCAGCCAGCAGCCAGGAAGTGTGGAGGGGGGTGGGAACACAGGAAGAGAGACGAACCCCTAAGATCTCTGGTCCGAATTTAAGTGGCCAGCGGATCTTAGGGGTCGTGTAAAAAGGCCCTTTGTTTAAAAGCTAGTCACACTGTTCCTGTGTAAGGTCAGTTGAGTTTTTGCTGGTCAAGGTAATGTTATCAGGCATGTTTTTATGCAGGGAGGTTGGTTGTATGGCCTTACAGCACTCTTCCAACTCCATTATTCTATGGTTCTAACTCTGATGGCACTTTCCTTGCGTGAGTTGCTAAATGGAGAAACCAGATTTACCTCGTCAGGGAAAGTCCTTCTGCCCTCCAAATTATTGATGTTATTGCCTATCTTTTGTAAAGCTGCCCAGAGTGACCGTTGGCCAGATGGCGCGGCATAAAAATCAAATCAATCAATCAATAAACCCCTGTGTGACTTATTCAGGTGAGTAATTACAAGTACAGTGGTACCTTGTATAAAGGAATTATTTCGTTCCAAATGAAATTATGTTAAGCAAATTTTCCTTTATACACATTTCCCATAGGAATGCATTGAAAACAGAGTAATCCCTAATGGCGACCATTTTTATGTGGTACAGATTCGCACCATAGATGATTCTGTTAAGCAAATTTCCCCTCTCTCCGGAATTTTTTATGTTGTACAGATTTCATGTTATACAAATTGTTTGTTATACGAGGTCCCCTGTATACTGTCAAGGAAATGCCTTCTGCACTCAAGTCACGTACAGGAGTCCTTCCTCCTGCGAACTTTTCGATGTCTGCCGAGTTTTCCGTCCACAGAGAAGCTGCCTCCACCATCCCGTACGTGGGTCTTCCGGTGAGAAGCAAGGTTTGACCTCTGACTGAATCGCTTCCCGCACTCGGAGCATTCGTAGGGTTTCTCCCCCGTGTGGATCCTCCGGTGGGAGGTGAGGTGCGTGCTGACCCCGAAGCTCTTGCCACACTCCATGCACCGGTACGGTTTCTCCCCTGTGTGGCTCCTTTGGTGAGAAATCAGGTTGGAGCTCTCGTGGAAGTTCTTCCCGCACTCTGGACACGTAAACGGCTTCTCCCCCGTGTGGCTTCTCCGGTGGCGGTGGAAGCTCGTGCTGACCGTGAAGTGCTTCCCGCACTCGGGGCACCGATAGGGCTTCTCTCCCGTATGAACCCTCTGGTGGCAAAGGAGGTGGGCGCTTCTGCTGAAGCTCTTACCACACGCGCCACATTGATAGGGTCTCTCCGCAGCGTGAATCCTCCGGTGGGAAGCCAGGTTGGAGCTCTGGCTGAAGCTCTTCCCGCACGCCACGCAAGTGTAGGGTCTCTCCCCCGTGTGGATCCTCCGATGGGACGCCAGGTTGGAGCTCTGGCTGAAGCTCTTCCCACACGCCGCGCAGGTGTAGGGCTTCTCCCCGGTATGGATCCTCTGATGGATGCTGAAATCCGAGCTGACGCTGAAGCTTTTCCCGCAGGCTGCGCAATGATAGGGTTTATGTCCTGTGTGGGTTCTTTGGTGCCGGCTGAGGTGTGGGAGGCCAAGAAAACTCTTGCCACACTCTGTGCATCGGTGTGGCTTCTCCTCTGTCCCCGTCTCTTCCTGGGGTGTACGGCTGGAGTCCAGATCGGCCCTCACCCCACACGCCAAGCCTTGACTGGATTCCCCCTCTGTACGGGTCGGGTTGCCATCTTCGAGGCTTGTTTGAGGCACAGAGATAGAACCACAGTGTTTGCTCATGGCTTCCTTTTATTTATGTTTTCCTAGACTGCAGTTTGTCAGTTTTGTCTGTCCCGAAAAGGGCGGGATTTACACTCCCTTCCTCCAATTTGCTTGTGTTTCCACCTTCATCTTTCTTCCTTCTCCCCACATCGGGTTCTTTCTGGTCATATGTCACTCGCTTTCCCCTAGATTGTGGCTTCCTCTCCACCCTCTTAGGGAACTGGGGAGAGAATGAGACAGAACTGGAGCCATGCATAGAAGCATTGACTAGCGAAGAAGAAGCCACATGGCAGACAAAAGAATTTTTTTTTACACAGCATGTTGTTAAGTCTGTGGAACTCCCTGCCACAGGATGTGGTGATGGCATCTGGTCTGGATACCTTCAAAAGGGGATTGGACAGATTCCTGGAGGAAACGTCCATCACAGGTTACAACAAGCCATGATGGAGATGTGTAGTCTCCAGGCTTAAAACCGGGGTACTTCAAGGACCAGCTGCAGGGGGGAGTGGTATCAGGAGACAGAGATCTAGTCTCGTGTGCTCCCAGACACATCTGGTGGGGCCACTGTGAGATACAGGAAGCTGGACTAGATGGGCCTTTGGCCTGATCCAGCAGGGCTCTTCTTATGCTCTTATGTTCACAGCGGTTAAACCACTGTACTGAAGCTATAACTGTGCTCGTGACCTGAGGGTTCAAATCCCAGGTAGCCAGCTCAAGGTTGAATCAGCCTTCCATCCTTCTCAAATTGGTAAAATAAGTACCCACCTTGCTGGCGGTGGGGGAAACAATATGTAGCCTGCATAAATAGGTTGAAAGCCACCCAGAGAGGGCTTTAAACACTATGGAGAAGTATACAATAGGACCCTGGTATCCACTGGGGATAAGTTCCAGGCCTTCCCGTAAATAAGAGAGAAAAACACCCCCAAACTGTTTTGTGGCAGTAGCTCGTTTTATGGCTGCTGTTTTGTGACAGTAGCTTGCTTTATAGCTCCTCTTTGTGACAGTAGCTTGCTTTGCGGCTGCTGGATTATTTATTTATTTTTCCCCCTCTGCCAACCGTGGAGAACTGAATCAGTGGTTAATGAGCCCTAAACTGGCTATCTAAAAACGAACTGGTATTCGAGTGCGAGAAGTATCTAACAATTAGTTTACCTTATTCTTTGAGGAGAGCCTATACAAGATTAAGATTCGAATTACTGGAGACTACGAATAAATTTGGCCGCTTTCATAATCTACCTTACCACGAGAGAACATGTATCTGCAGCGCCCCCGCTGTAGAGGATATTGCCCATGTTTTATTGGATTGTGAACTATATACAGCCCTCAGACAGTCTTATTTATCAAAAATGATGGCCAAAATTGCCCATTGGAATGTGAACTTTCAGCTTGCCTTTCTGCTTCAAAGCTCAAACGTGCAGGTTGTCCGTGGTGTCGCCAATTTCATATGTAAGGCAGCCAGAGTAAGATCTTCCTATATTGATCCAATTGGCATTTACTGTAGGGGCAACGCTGACTCTTGAATGATAATATTCGTTCTGGCCACCCTAATTTGGAAAACTGTTTAGTCACAACTTGTATTTTTCTGGACCTATGTAGTTTTAGCACTTGATACGGCCTGAATGGCTAGTCAATAAATTAATTAATGAATCAGTGAATACAGGGGTCCTACTGTATATAAGCAAAACACTCGGCTTGGCTTTTGCTTTGAAGTTGGAATGGGGCCCACAATTAGGCAGGCTGAATAATTAAGACACGCTCAATTAAACGTGCAGCAGAGCAAAGGGCGGAACGGGCTTCGGTTCTGAGACACATCTGGCCAGGCATCAAATAGGTTCCACAACCGCCAGGCGACTTCCTGTTGAAAACAGGAAACTAGGCCTGAGCTTGGCCTATCTTAGGCTAAGAGGCCTTCCATCCCAGCCTTCCTCCAGGCGAGAACAAGGCAGGTGGAACTCCCCGAGTGTAGAAATATTGGGTTTAGAGATAGAAACTATCACCACCACCACCACCACCCACAAATAATAAGCATGCCTGCTTTTCACTTTTTCTTAAACCCCCCTCCCAACTTTTGTAAAGGAAAAAAATAATATAGATGTGGGTGTCATGGGAGGCTTTCCCAGACCCAGGAATGAGCTTGTGCCTCCCCAAGCTCTGTGGATGAGATGTGAATAAATAACAAGTCAATCGTGCTGTTATTCCACAGGGAATCTTGAGATGCTGGGATGTTTGCCATCTGCAATTAAGAACAGAAGAAGAGCCATCATGCTGGGTCAGGCCAGAGGCCCATCTAGTCCAGCTTCCTGGATCTCACAGTGGCCCCACCAGATGCCTCTGGGAGCGCACGAGACTAGATATCTGTCTCCTGATACCACTCCCCTGCATCTGGCCCTTGAAGTTCCCCGGTTTTAAGCCTGGAGATGACACATCTCCATCAATTAAAAATAAGCTGATATTTTCAACGGAAATGGTCCCTGGCTGATGGAAACAGCACATCTTACCGAAGTCAGTATCTTTCACACATTTCTGCTGTATTTTTTCCCCAATGCTTGTGATCAGAATCCAGGGAAAGTAGACTCTTCTTGACTCCTCGTCCTGCGAAACCCACAGCAACGTCTTCAAAATTCACCTTTGGAAACTAAAAAGGGAAGCCAGGAAGGAAGGAGAGGAAGATGAACCTTTCATTCATTCGTTCTCCTATTAATTTTATTTCCTTCTTGCCGTTTTTCTCAATAAAGGCGCCAGCCCATGAAATACTGAAGAACAAAACGTAGGTTGAAGAATGCCGTAAAATTACAATGGGCACTCTTCTCTTGTGTGCAATGGGATTTATGGCATCACTGAAAGTGCCGGCAGACTGTCACTAATTAAATAGTTCCTTTTTTCAACCTTGGGGTGTGTGCTTCATTGCACATGGGCTGCACACACCCCATAATCAAAAAATGTTACTTTTTGATCAGGGGCGTTCTGTTGCTAGCGGCAATGTCATTCTTGCTGGACAAGCAGAACTCTGCCGGACATCAGCCGCCCATATTAAAATATGATTAAGTATATTAACCTGAAAAGGATTAGCGAACAGAAAATATATATTTTTAAAAAGCAACAAGCACATTAAAGATGAGTTTGACCGGTTCAGTTCCTAACCCTTTGCTTGGCATGGACTGGGCAGATTTCTGAAACCAGGCTGAAACGTGGCATCCTTTTAAGGAGAAAGACAGAATAAAAATATTTTAAATCAACCAACCAACCACATTAAATCCTTGTTCTAAGTGGTTTTACTACTACTGCTGCTGCTGCTGCTGCTGCTGCTAATAATAATAATAATAATAATAATAATAATAATAATAATAATAATAATAATAATAATAATAATAATAATAATAATATATCCAGAGAAAGCTCAGTAGTAGTAACAACAACAACAACAACATAGCTCCAGAGAAGGCTATAGTAGTAGTAGTAGTAGTAGTAGTAGTAGTAGTAGTAGTAGTACTTACTACTACTACTACTTACTACTCTAGAGAAAGCTACAATAATTTATTTATTTATTTATTTATTTTAATAAATATAGCTCCAGAGAAAGCTCAGTAATCTACAGGCTACCTACCTACTGTTAGATGAAATGGGAGCTTCTTTGTTAAGCCTTTTTTAAAGTTTCTTAAAGATAATTAGTTAACACTTTTCTCATTCCCCCAACCTTCACAAATGATTCATGACACCACTGTTCACCCCCCCATATTTTCTCTCCTCTTACTGGCTGCAATCATAGCCTGATGCCCTAATCTTTCATGCATTCAAAGGGGGTGTAACTCACCAAATCTCAGAAAATGGGGGCGCATTGATGAAAAAACCATCGCTTGGGACAACCCGACCCTACTTCCCTTCGGAAGGAGGACCCTGCCAGAGAAGGGGGTGTATGGAGGACTTTCCTCTTTTTTCCTCCTTCACCTCCTCTCTAGGAATCCAACGCAGTAGCCTTAACCCTTTGGAGGCCACGCAGCACAGAAACAAAGATCATATTCTGCAACCTGTAGTTGGGGTGGTGGTGGTGGAAAGAAGTGGACTCTTATGGATCTTTAAGAGTTAAAACCAACAACGGGATGGCTCCTAGAGGGGAAGGAAATGGTCGGCATGGGGGTCGCTTTTGGGTTGCACCTTCCTGCTTTATGCACCCCCACCCCACCCCGCCAAACACCTCTGCAAAAACAATGGTCTTTTAAAATTTAAATGCTCCCCCATCCCAATCCCTGGAGGAAAACTCTGTTCCAAGTCTCAGAGATCGATGTGCATTTCAAATGGTTTCTGGGGAGAAGGAGAAAGAATTAAAAGGGCCAAGTTTGTGTAGCTATTTTTTTGTGCATGGGTTGCAGATATAGTAGGCACTGCTTTTCTTCCAAAGAAGAGCTCGAAATGCAAAGGGAAGGCTTGGCAGGACCTTTTGTGCCTATAAGAATTCTGCAAAATCTGGAAGCAAGGTTCTCCTCCCCCAGAAAGGTCTTTGGTGGAGGCAAGACTTTTAGGGACCCAGAATCTTTAGGCATGTCCAAACTTCAGCCCTCCAGATGTTTTGGACCACAACTCCCACAGTCCTTTGTCATTGGCAATACAGGCTTGTAATTCTGGGAGTTGTGGTCCAAAACATCAGGAGGGGCGAAGTTTGGATATGTAAATTAAAATTAAAAAGTAAATTAAAAATGTCTATCTACAGGATAGAACCAAAACTGGTGGCTTTGCCCTTCCTAATTTAGTATTATATTATAAGGCTGCTGCTATGACCTGGATTAAAGATTGGATTTTGATGACAAACAAAAGAATTTTGCAGCTTGAGAGTTATGGCCTAGACAAGGGCTGGCATTATTATTTGTGGTACAAAGGTAACTTACCTACTCTCTTCAAAAAACATTGGATAAGGAATGCCCTAGTTAGAATATGGTTATCGATTAAAAAACAATTTTACCCTAAAACACCACTGTGGCTATCTCCGCTAGGAGCGATTTATAGTCCCCATATAAGTGAAACCTCGAATGCAACTTATAGACACCTTCTGAACGATGACCTCTCATTGAAATCATTGGGGAAATTAACATCAGAAGGATATAATTTAGACTGGTGGAAGTATCAACAAATACATTCACACTTCAAAGACCTCACCAAAGAGGGGGGATTTACGCCTACTGATACTCCACTTGATAAAATACTTTCCTCTGGTTACTCTAAACTGCTTAGTAAATTTTACACTATATTGTTAAATGAAAAAATGATTGATACACTGGTCAAAGACAATATGATAAGATGGGCATAAAACTTTGGTTATTATATTCATCTAAACAAATGGGACTCTCTGTGGAATACAGTTAAAATTTTTAAATCTATTTCCTTTAAGGAAAACTGTTATAAGATGTTCTATAGATGGCATCTCGCACCACACCGACTATCTAAGATGTATAATTGCTCACCCAAATGTTGGAAATGTAAATATGACTCTGGTACTTTTTATCATATGTGGTGGACATGTAAAGAGGCAAAGGCATATTGGAAAATGGTAAAACTATTTCTAGAAAGATGTTTGAAAATTAAGATAGAGCTTAGACCAGAACTTTTTTAATTAAATATAGTTAATATAAATATTCCATATGATCAGAGATATGTACTTCACTATGTAATTGTTGCTGCAAGGATATTGTACGCGAAATTTTGGAAACAACCAAACGTGCCAACAGAGAAGAATTTTTATGAAAAAATAAGAGAATGCATCAAAATCGATAGACTCTCCGGCTATTTAAAAGGAGATTACGATGAGATCTCTCGGATGAGATCTCTCGGAAAAGATGGCAAGAAGTAACAAACTTATTAGTACTGTGATAATATTTGGCAATTTATCAATATGTTATACTACTTTCTTTTTACTTTGCTTGATATATTCAATGTAAATTTTAAACTCTATTCCTCCCCTTTTTTCCCTTTTCCTTTTCCCTATACCCCTCCCTTTCCCCCCCTTAAAAAACCCAATAAAATTATAAATACAAAAAAAAAGCCAGCAGTCAGCTGATAGGGGGAGATGGGAGCTGTAGTCTGTTCGCTCTGGAAGCAGGGAGCGGGGCAGGTTAGGGAAGGTCGCTTTAAAGGGGATATGGCCAACCCTAGTCTAATGCCATCTTTTAATCTGTTAATAGCCTAGTAAATAGGAAACTCATGGCGCAGTAGTGAAGACTGCAGTACTGCAGCCAAGACTCGGCTCATGGCCTGAGTTCAATCTTGACAGGTTAAGGTAGCCAGCTCAAGGTTGACTCAGCCTTCCATCCTTCCAGGGTTGGTAAAATGAGTACCCAGTTTGCTCAGAAGACAATGTGCAGCCTGCATAGTTAAATTGCAAATGGCTCAGAGATGGCTTTTTAAAGTGCTGTGGGTTTGTCCATATTTTTTTTATTTATTTATTTATTTATTTATTTATTTATTTATTTATTTATTTATTTTTGGATTTATACCCCGTTTTATTTATTTTATTTTAGAGTATTTTTACCCCACCTTTCTCCTTGAAAAAGGACCCAAGGCGGCTTACAGTAATGAGGGATAATATACAGTCCAGTACAATTAAGACATGTTCAAGTATTGAGAACAAGGAATTGAGGGACATCTTACAGCATTAACAGACAACATTACATTAAAGCTACAAGCTTCTAAGTAGTTACAATATAAACACAAAGTCTATGTGAACCTATAGATTCATATAAAAGACACATATTGTTAGACCATCATTCAGGAAAAGCTTGCCTGAAGAGAAAGGTCTTTGACTGTTTCCTGAAGGACAACAGAGATGAGGCAGTCCTGGCCTCTAGTGGGAGGGAGTTCCAGAGTCTGGGCGCAGCAGTCGAGAAGGCCCTTTCATGGGTTCCCACAAGACGCAACTGTGTGGGTGGCGGGATGGAGAGAAGTACCTCTCCTGATGACCTTGACACCCAGGTTGGTTCATACTGTAAGATTCGATATTTGAGGTAGCTAGGACCCAGGTTGTACAGTGCTTTGTAGGTCAAGGTCAGCACCTTGAATTGTGCCCGATAGCTGATTGGCAGCCAGTGGGGCTGATTTAATAGGGATGTGATGTGATCCCTACTCCCCGCCCCAGTCAGCAGTCTGGCTACTACATTTTGGACCTGTTGAAGTTTCCTGAGACTTTTCACATAGAGCGTCGTCCCACATAGAGCGCATTACAGTAGTCCAGCTGCGATGTCACTAGGGCATGGGTCACCATGGCCAGAGCTGGTTTCTCAAGAAAGGGGCGTAACTTGCATACTATAGCCTTAATTGTGCAAATGTGCTCCCGGCCACAGCCGTGACCTGGGCATCCAAGCTCAAGGATGAGTCAACATTTTTACAATAAAATAAAATAAAGCAAACACATCTCGAGCTGTCTCTGAGGGATGGTGGCAAGGAGGGATTTTGCAACCTGCTCCTCACCCCCACTGCCCCCACCCCGGCCAGGCACGAAGGGGGGACTCAGCTCAACAACAGAAGTGATGCGAGTTTGAATCACCCCTGATTTTGGAGGGGAGCAATGGCCTCCCTTAGGTTCAAAAGCATCAATAGGTCTCTTATCAGGCTGCAGTTCCCCACAGCTCTGTAAAATTTGATTTATTGATTGATTTGATTTATATATCTGTACAGGTCATCTACTGAGGTGATCACAGAAAACTCAGTCCCAGAATCCAATTGAAATGGGTCTGGGTAATCTTAATTGCAACCATGTTCTCAATTGCCATAACCAACATGTTAAATTTAAGTCTGACTTAGGACTTTGGGGTCATGGAAAGGGGTCTTTAATAGAGTTGGTATTACAACATCCTGTACAAAGGAAGGGATGACTCCAGCCCACAAAGTAGCATATAAGAAGTCACTCAGTCTCAACGGTGAGAACTCATTGGCAGGGCTTTATGGCAGACAAATGCCAGTCCATTACAAACAGACGATTTGAAATCATCTGAAATAGACGATTGTCCACCCAGTTGCACTGCATGGCACAGAGTGCTGGGCAGCAGCTGTGGGCACAGACAGCTGCCTCCATGCCATGGAGAGGCATAAGCTCTGTTGGATATTGGGTATCTCTCTACCCAACCATTTCACAAACAATACTACCCGACAGCAGCTAGGTGTGGTATCTATCACAGAGAATATGAGAAAGAGAAAGCTTTTCTTGATATCGACATTTTGAGGTTTTGAGGTTCAAAGACCTACTGTCTCGGTCCAGCACACTTCAGCTGCACTGCCAAGAATATTCTTGTTAGCAGAGTATAATATGCACAGCGAGAAGGCTACGAACGGTTGTGGAGTTCTTTGAAAACAAGCTGGGGTTTATTATAAACAGTCCAGAAAAACAAATGTAGAATTCTTACATATGTAGACAGCACCCAGCAGTATCTTCAGGAAATACAAAAGTAAACAGTAGTAACATAGATTTCGGCAGCAACACAGCAAAACATAGCAAAATGTAGGAATGCAGGATCAAAAGCTCACAGCAGCTGGAGGCTGGCGCAGGAGCAGGAAGCTGAAGCAAGGCTCAAGCATTCCTCCTTAAATATACAAATGCATGCAGGTGTGGAACTTTCTACAACTTTCTACAATGAAGGTACCCGTATATACTCGAGTATAAGTTGACCCGAGTATAAGCGGGGCCTCTAATTTAAACCCCCCAAACTGGGAAAATTTATTGACTTAAGTATAAGCCTAGGGTGGGAAATGCAGCAGGGCCTGGCAACAACTCCTTTGTGAGCTGGGTGTGTGTGTGATGTTTAAAATGACTTTTAGCCACCGAGGCAAGTGCTTGAGTTGGTGGCTAAAAGTGAAACATTGTTGAGCTAAAAGTCATTTTAAACATTGTTTTAAAATGACCTTTTAAAAAGTCATTTTAAACATTGTTTTAAAATGACCTTTTAAAAAGTCATTTTAAACATGGGGGGAGGTTCAGGAGAAGTGCCGCACAATGTTTAAAATGACTTTTAGCCACTGACCCAAACTTGCCTAAATGGCTAAAAGTATTGACCCGCATATAAGCCGAGGACCCCTTTTTTTCAGGCCACAATTAGGGCTGAAAAACTAGGCTTTTACTCGAGTATATACAGTAATTCCTTTCAGGATTCTTTCCTTGCATTGCATTGCAGCTTTGGGCGTTTATACACGACCCCTAAACTCCGGGGCAAATGGCTCCCAGCTCCGGAGCTTAAAAATGTTTCCCCACCAGCTCCGGAGTTTACAGAAAATTAAGTGCAACCACGCCCACTTTAGCGCATCCCAGCACACCTTTCAAATACCTGCTCTCTGGAGGTGAAAATTCCTTGATGCGGTGTAATGATAGTGAGTGCGGGGCTCTCCTTGCTTCTGTTTGTTGTTTTTTGGCTCCCGCCCCTTTAAGAACTACTTAAGAGACTGGAATGTTGCCGCAGCAAGAGCGAGAGGCAGAACGGAGGTAAGCCACGTCTCTTTTCTTCCTGTTTTTTCTCCCTCCCCTCACGCAGCCAACAGCCAGGAGTGCGGAGGGGGTGGGAACGCAGGAACAGTGACAAACCCCTACGATCTCTGGTCCAAATTTAAGTGGCCAGCGGATCTTAGGGGTCGTGTGAAAAGGCCCTTTATCAGCATCTCTGGCAGAAAACCTAACAGACAAGTCCTCAGAGCAGCACCTTCTACCACCGCCCAAACTGCATACCACCTGGAAATCGATGGCTGACAGCCACTTGGGCGCCCAAAACAGACATGGCAGGATATTGTCAATAAGGATATGCAAATCATTGCCCTGTGCCCCGAAGACAGTTGACCCAACAAAGTGATAGTTCAGGATCCGAAAAGTGGTCCCTGCTCCTGCAGTAAAACAGCAGGAAGAAGAAGATACTTGAAAAAGGAGTCTCTTGGCCCAGAAGGAAGGCAATTAATTATCTGATGCCTCGAAGAAACCAGTGGGTTCGGCGTCCTCAGTTCTTTAGCAGAGGCACAATTCCTTTTGATCAATAGGCAAGGTTTCTGTAATTTGGTGGAGCTAATTCAGTGGTTCTCAACCTGACGGTCCCCAGATGTTCCTGGATTGCAACTCCCAGAAATCCTGGCCAGTTCAGCTGGTGATGAAGACTTCTGGGAGTTGCAGCCCAGGAACATCTGGGGGACCCATAGATTGAGAACCACTGAGCTAATTGATGAACTCCTGGGTCACCTGACCAGGTCTGTGAAGGTTTGCCCCACATGTCTGTAACTGGAAGGAGGTGGGGGGCTTTCCAAACAAACCATGTTTCACTTAAAATATTGTTGCAGAAATCATTGTTGTTGTTGTTCAGTCGTTCAGTCGTGTCCGACTCTTCGTGACCCCATGGACCAGAGTTTGCCAGGCCTTCCTATCTTCCACTGCCTCCCGGAGTTTGGTCAAATCCATATTGGTTGCATCGATGACACCGTCCAACCATCTCATTCTCTGCCGTCCTCTTTTCCTTTTGCCTTCAATCTTCCCCAACATCAGGGACTTTTCCATGGAGTCCTCTCTCCTCATGAGGTGGCCAAAGTACTGGAGCCTCAGCTTCAAAATCTGTCCTTCCAGTGAACATTCGGGGTTGATGTCTTTCAGGATGGATTGGTTTGATCTCCTTGCAGTCCAGGGGACTCTCAAGACTCTCCTCCAGCACCACCGCTCAAAAGCAATAATAGAAATCATAGGACGCCTTTATTTTTGCGTTTATGCTTTTCCCATTTTATTGGGTATTTTGTTAAATTGTATTGTATTGCTTATTGCTTATTTGCTACTTTTATGCTTGCTTTTATTATTTTGGTACACTGCTTTGAGTTGTCTTCATACAAGCTGGCGGTATATAAATGCTAAAAAAAAGTAAATAGCTGCGGAGACAGAGGTTGGGAGTTCGATTCCCCACGGCGCCTCTTTGACAAGGAGTAGACTCCATGACCCATAGGGTCCCTTCCCGCTCCGCAGTTCAAAATTTTTATTATTTTACATCCCAAAACTTAATGATGTTTCTATGCTTCTAAGATCAACCTCCTGGAAAACTACGCGCTGCCGTGTTTGGACTTTTGGGACTTGGTTTGAAGAAGTGGACAATTGCCCGCAAAAGCTTGCAATGATTTCTTTTAAATGATTTTTTTAATATATAAAAGTATAAAGGCCTATAAAGGTATTGCCTATACTAGCCTAGCCTTATTTTTGTAGTGTCTGGCTTCCTCCCAAAGCAGGCCTTTCCAAACTTCGGTCCTCCAGATGTTTTGGACCACAACTTCAAGAGTCCTTTGTCATTTTGGGTCCCTTTGGGGAGAAAGGCGGCATAAAAATAAAGTTTATTATTATTATTATTATTATTATTATTATTATTATTATTATTATTATTATTATTATTATTATTATTATTGGAAACACAGGCTTGGAATTTCGGGGAGTTGTGGTCCAAAACATCAGGAGGGCTGGAGTTTGGACATGCCTGCCCCAAAGGGTTAAAGCCATTGATCAGGAACTCCTAGAGAGACGCTCAGGTGAGAAACTTCCCGTTTCCGCCCCCTGCGGTCCGTTGCTTTTTTCCTCCCTCCCTCCCCCCAAGACCCTTCTCAGGAGTTCCGGGTGTCTCTCTGTGTGTGCTGGAAGTGCCGCCTTTTCTGGGGGGTGAGCTCGGGGTGTGTGTGAAAGGGGAGGAGGCGGTGGGGCAGCGCTTGGAGAAAGGGGGCTGGAGGGGGGGGAAGGCAGGCGGAGGCTTGGGGGGGAAGGCGAGGGGGAGAGAAGGAGAGCCTTGGCTGGAGATGCCAGGCTCTCCTTCCTTCCTAAAGAAGGAGGCAGCCAAGCCTTCCCTGGGGATCATCTCCCTCCAAATAGATAGATGGATGCTTTATTGTCATTGTTAAGTGCTCCTTCCTCCTCTCCAGCCTGAGAAACCAAGCCCGCCCCACAGATCCCCCACATACCTCTTTTGAACTGGGGTGGCAGGAAGGCAGCTTCCCCAGGGATTGGGGTTTCCACTGATGGCAGCTGGTTGGAGTTGGAAAGTGGGGTAGGAGACTGGGAAAACGACCCCCTTAACCCCCCCCCCCTTGGCTCGCACACACAGAGGGACAAGGAACTGGGAATGTTTAACCTCTCTAAAAGAAGGCTGAGGGGGGGGGATATGATAGCTATGTTTAAATATCTGAAAGGATACCCCATTGAAGAGGGAACAGGTTTGTTTTCCGTGGCTTCAGAGACTAGGACAGGCATGTCCAAACTTCGGCCCTCCTGATGTTTTGGACCACAACTCCCAGAATTCTAAGCTTAGATTCCCAGTGACAAAGGACGGTGGGAGTTGCGGTCCAAAACATCTGAAGGGCCGACGTTTGGACATGCCTGGACTAGGACATGGGGCAATGGTCTTAAACGACAGGAAAAGAGATTCAATTTAAACATTAGGAAGAACTTCCTGATGGTTAGAACCGTTCAGCAGTGGAATAGGCTGCCCCAAAGGAGGGTGGTGGAGTCTCCTTCTTTGCAGGTTTTTAGGCAGAGGCTGGATGGCCATCTGTCGGAAATACTGTGATGGGGGTTCCTGCGTGGCAGGGGGTTGGTCTAGATGGCCCTTGAGGTCTCTTCCAACTCTATGATTCTATACCAAGGCTCTTCCGGAGATCCATTGGCAGTTTCCACCCAGGACCCATATAATCAAAGAGTAATGGAGTTGGAAGGGACAACCCACCCCAGTCAAGGCAGGAATGCAAAAATCATAGGACAGGCATGACCAAACTTAGGCCCTCCAGATGTTTTGGACCACAACTCCCACAGTCCTTTGCCATTGACAATCTAAGCTTAGAATTCTGGGAGTTGTGGTCCAAAACATCAGAAGGGCCGAAGCTTGGACATGCCTGTCATAGGAGATCTGCCAGGCAGGCGGTGGTCCAAATTTCTCTCTTGAATGCCTCCAGGGCTGGAGCGCTTGTCGCCTCTGGAAGTCCATGGTTTCCACTGACGTAGTGCTCTAACAGTCAGGATTTTTTTTTCCTGACGTTCAGCCGAAAACCTAGCTTCCTTTAAATTCAGCCCTGCTTCATGTATCTTGCACTCCGGGGGGGTGAGCAGATCCTGCTTCTCCTCTGTATGAAAGCCCTTCAAGTATTTGGAAGGTGCTATCATACCTCCCCTCATTCTCCTTTTCTCAAGGTTAAATGTGCCCAGATTTTTTTTTAATTATTTCCTTAGAGGGCTTGGTTTCCAGTCCTCTGGAAAATATTTAACCTGATAATGTTCTTCGGGAGATAGATTGTTTAACCCTCTGTAAAGCAACATATAACATTCCATGTATTTCCAGTATCCCGGGGCCTAACCTAACCTCTGAAAGAATTACCTCCAGGCAGGGAGAGGAGAGAGACCTCTGAACTAGCCAAGAGGAGAATTACCTCCAGGCAGGGAGAGGAGAGAGACCTCTGAACTAGCTCTTCAAGAAGACTTTTGTTTTGGTCATTCACTGGCTTCCCCGAAGGACGTTTCAATTTCTGAAATGCATTTCTACACTTTTCAAATTTTGTCTTGAACTGTTTCTAATCTGCTAGCTTTAAAATATGCTGGTTTTAATGGTTTCATGTTGTAGCCAACATGTTGTACATTTTACCTTCTCAATAAAGTTTCCTATGATGTAAGCTGGAGAAGAACCTAATGCCATGGAGAACTGGAATGACAAGGAATTCCCAGAAAGAACCGGACAGAAGAACTTTGATCCAGATTCTCTCGGGCCAAACATCCATCTCCATCATTTCCGGGACTTCAGCTACCAGGACGATGAGGGACCCCGGGCGGTTTGCAGCCAACTCCACCGTCTCTGCCGTCAGTGGCTGAAGCCAGAGAAACACACCAAGGCTGAGATGCTGGACCTGATTGTCCTCGAACAGTTCCTGGCTGTCCTCCCACCAGAGATGAGGCTCTGGGTCAAGGAATGTAGACCGGAATCCACTTCCCAGGCGGTGTCCCTGGCGGAAGGTTTCCTTCTGAGCCAGGCTGCAGAGAAGAAGCAGGAGGAGGAGGAGGAGGAGCTGGTGAGAGTTCAGGACAGCCTGAGATACTAAATTCATATTATACTTTTTAATAAGCTTCCTAACCAAGCGTTTCCACTCACCTTCTTAAAGCTGATGTTATTTCCTTTATCATTATTTTTTAAAATTTGCTTCTCGCGTCCTGTTTTGAGTATTCAGATTTTGGATTTTATTTTTTTTTTTGTACAGGGCTCTTCAGAATCCATCGCCTGCTCCCCTTTGGCAGGGGATTCTCCTTTGTACCTCAGGCAGAGAACTCTGTTCCTGAGGAACAGGCCAGAGGAGGCTGGAGGAGCCGCCTCACAAGGTAAGACTCAATTCAGTGTATTTTTTTCTTGATCTCCCTCGCTTGCGTCTTTCTGTATTCAATGGATGGCCTTTTAGCCTCCCTGCCTGCATTCCTGCAGAGCAGTTATGTCCAAACTTCAGCCCTCCAGGTGTTACCAATTCCCATGCTGCAATTACCTTTGCCATGCATGTCGGAGGAAGAGTGTCAACCAAATCAGACATAAAAACTCTTGATTTTCGAAGGGCAAACTTCCCTCAGATGAGGAAACTAGTTAGAGAGAAACTGAAGGGGAGGGTTAGAAGAATCCAATCTCTTCAGAGTGCATGGAGCCTGTGTAAAACTACAATAATAGAGGCCCAGCACAAGTGCATACCACAAAGAAAGAAGAGCTCATTCAAGTCCAAGAGGACACCGGCATGGTTAACGAGTGGAGTTAGAGAGGCTCTAAAGCACAAGGAGAGGTCCTTCTGTAAATGGAAATCCTCCCCAACTGAGGAAAATAAAAAGGAACACAAACTCTGGCAAAAGAAATGTAAAAAGATGATAAGGGAGGCAAAGAAAGACTTTGAGGAATGAATGGCTAGCAATATAAAGGGTAATAATAAAAGCTTCTTTAAATATGTTAGAGGTAGAAAACCTGCCAGAGAACCAATTGGGCCTCTGGATGGTGAGGGAGGAAAAGGGGAGGTTAAGGAGGACTTGGACATTGCAGAGAAATTGAACGAGTTCTTTGCGTCTGTCTTCACGACAGAGGACCTTGAGCGGATTCCGCTGCCTGAGCCGCCCCTCTTGACTAAAGAATTAAATCAAATACAGGTTAAAAGAGAGGAGGTTTTAGGACTAATTGATAAATTGAGGATTAACAAGTCACCGGGCCCAGATGGCATCCACCCAAGGGTTATTAGGGAACTGAGAAATGAAATTGCAGATCTCTTAACGGTTATATGCAACTTGTCTCTTAAAACGGCCACAGTGTCGGAGGACTGGAGGATAGCAGATGTCGCACCAATTTTTAAAAAAGGAAGGAGGGGGGACCCAGGAAACTACAGGCCGGTTAGCCTTACATCTGTCGCAGGGAAGATGGTGGAAGGCCTCATCCAAGAGAAAATCTTAAAACACATAAAAGAACAAACCTTGCTGAGAGAAAATCAGCATGGCTTCTGTAAGGGTAAATCTTGTCTTACAAACCTTTTAGAATTTTTTGAAAAGGTCAACAGGCACGTGGATTTGGGTGAACCGGTGGATATAGTCTATCTGGATTTTCAAAAGGCTTTTGACACAGTCCCTCACCAAAGGCTGCTGAGAAAATTGCATAGTCAGGGGATAAGAGGGCAGGTCCTCTTATGGATTGAGAACTGGTTGAGATCCCGGAAACAGAGTAGGTGTCAATGGGAAATTTTCACAATGGAGAGAAGTGAAAAGCGGTGTGCCCCAGGGCTCAGTCCTGGGACCGGTGCTTTTCAATCTGTTCATAAATGACCTGGAGACAGGGATAAACAGTGAGGTGGCCAAGTTTGCAGATGACACAAAACTTTTCCATGTGGTAAAAACCAGAGAAGATTGTGGCGAGCTCCAGAAGGATCTCTCCAAACTGGGGGAGTGGGCTGAGAAATGGCAAATGCGTTTTAATGTAACCAAATGTAAAGTAATGCATATTGGGGCGAAAAATCCAAACTTCATCTATCAACTCATGGGCTCTGAGTTATCCGTGACGGATCAGGAAAGAGATCTTGGTGTGTTGGGGGACAGCTCCATGAAGGTGTCTCCCCAATGTGTGGCAGCAGTGAAGAAGGCCAATTCCATGCTAGGGATTATCAAAAAGGGGATTGAAAATAAAACAGCCAACATTATAATGCCGTTATACAAAACAATAGTAAGGCCCCACCTGGAGTATTGTGTACAATTCTGGTCACCGCATCTCAAGAAAGACATAGTGGAACTGGAAAAGGTGCAGAAGAGAGCGACTAAAATGATTACTGGGCTGGGGCACCTCCCTTATGAAGAAAGGCTAAAACAATTGGGCCTCTTTAGTCTGGAAAAAGGCGCTTGAGGGGGATATGATTGAGACATACAAAATAATGCAGGGTATGAGTAAAGTGGATAGAGGGAAGCTCTTCTCCCTCTCTCAAAATACCAGAACTAGGGGACATACACTCAAATTGAGTGCTGGGAGAGTAAGAACTGACAAAAGAAAATATTTTTTCACCCAGCGCGTTGTAAGTCTATGGAACTCCCTGCCACAGGATGTGGTGATGGCATCTGGCCTGGATGTCTTCAAAAGGGGATTGGACAGATTCCTAGAGGAAAAGTCCATCACGGGTTACAAACCATGATGGAGATATGTAATCTCTAGGCTTTAAACCAGGGTAGTTCAAGGGCCAGATGCAGGGGAGTGGTATCAGGAGACAGATATCTAGTCTCATGCGCTCCCAAACGCATCTGGTGGGGCCGCTGTGAGATACAGGAAGCTGGACTAGATGGGCCTTTGGCCTGATCCAGCATGGCTCTTCTTATGTTCTTATGTTCTTATGTTCTTATGTATGTTTTGGACCACAACTCCCACAGTCCTTTGCCATTGGAAATACAGGCTTGGAATTCTGGGAGTTGTGGTCCAAAACATCAGGAGGGCTGAAGTTTGAACATGCCTGCTATAGAGGCTGAAAGATTGCTTCGTTAAAGTAGCAAGTCTTTTTTTTTGCAATGTATATGAAGGATAAAATATATGTGAAGGATAAAATGTCCTCCTCATAGCCTGGACTTCCTTGCAGGCCTTGAAAACATGCCGGGAGCATCCCCTCCCTCATCTCTTGCTTGCGGAGGAGTGGAAGGAGCATCCGTGCAGACGGAACAGGTAGGGGGGCATCGAAGGGGGAGGCGGAGGTGGGCGAGAGCCCAGGGCACTTGTTTCCCTGTCTTCCTCCTTGGCAGAAGGAGCCATTTGGCCCCTTCTGTTTGCTTCTGTCGACACTACCTCGTAAATTGGGTGGCCATTTTCCTCAAGGAAAGGTTTGGCCTGGCCTCGGATTCCCAGCCCTTGGGTTGCGTCCATTCTCTTCCGGTCGGCCCTCGGTAGGAGTCGAACCGCTGCCTCCTCTCTGAGGACGAAAGGCTTCCTCTCCTTTCAGGGTCCCCTCACCTTGGATGAAGTTGCCGTGGACTTCACTCCGTCCGAATGGGCTTTGCTGGATCCAGAGCAAAGGGCCTGCCACAGGGACGTCATGGAGCAGACGCGGGAAAACGTGGCCTCCTTGGGTGAGCTTGGCTTTCCTCCCCCCCTCCCCCCTTTGGTCGATAAGAGACACAGCAAAGATGGCACCCAGGAATAGCTATGTTATAAATATTGGAAAGGATGTCATATTGAAGAGGGAACAGGTTTGTTTTCTGTGGCTTCAGAGACTAGGACTCGGGGCAGTGGTTTCAAAGTACAGGAAAAGAGATTCCGTTTGAACATTAGGAAGAACTTCATGGTGGTTAGAGCTATCTGGCAGTGGGATAATAGGCTGCCCCAAAGGAGGGTGGTGGAGCCTCCTTCTTTGGAGGTTTTTAATGCCGAAGCTGGATGGACATCTGTCGGAAATACTGTGATGGGGGTTCCTGCATGGCCGGGGGTTGGACTAGATGGCCCTTAAGGTCTCTTCCAACTCTATGATTTTATGATTCTATGAATACATTGCAGGTCACTGTTGGGAATGTTCACCAGAGGAGAGAGAGGAAAACACACAAGGTTTCTCTCTCCGTAGTGAATGAGGTCACGTTGAGACCCTTGGCCAGTCAGTGCCATGTCAGATCCACATTCAGACGGGGGAAAGTGATAAAACAAATTCACTACTGGTGCAGTGGTTAAATGCTTGTACTGCAGGTAAAACTGTGCTCACGACCTGGGGGTTCAATCCCAGGTAGCAGGCTCAGGGTTGACTCAGCCTTCCATCCTTCCGAGGTCGGTAAAATGAGTACCCAGGGGGTGGGGGGCAATGTGTAGCCTGCATACTGTAATTTAAAACTGTAAACCGCCCAGAGGCTACTTGAAGTGGTATGAGGCGGTACATAAGCAGAACACTTTATATTACTTTCTGTATACTGTATGAAGTATATTAAGCCTAAAGCTTCACCCTAACCAGAGAGACCTGTGCTGTAGAAAGCCTGGCGAGGGAACAGGGCTACATGGGCCCTGTTTCTCAAGAGAAACAGGAAAAGGCAGACCTCCAAGGGGATCAGATTAACCATAGGAGCAAGAGATCCAAGAGTCAAAAAGGGGACAGACAAGCCTTTCCTGGGATTTGCTTCCATATCCCCCCTTCTGGTCATCGGGACTGTATAAGGTGCTCAGAGGCAACGCTTGGCGGATGCCAGGCCAATGTGATCAGCATCTCGAAGTGCCCTCTTCTGGTCTGCGGTCCTTCCAGATCCCTTCCAAAGGGTGTTTGGAGGATGGAGCCCAAACTGTGCTCTGTTTTGATACCAATCATAGAATCATAAAATCATAGAATCACAGAGTTGGAAGAGAGACCTCAAGGGCCATCTAGTCCAACCCCCTGCCATGCAGGAACCCCCACCACAGGACTCCCGACTGATGGCCATCCAGCCTCTGCTTAAAAACCTCCAAGGAAGGAGACTCCACCAGCCTCCTCTGGGGCAGCCTATTCCACTGCCGAACAGCTCTAACTCTCAGGAAGTTCTTCCTAATGTTCAAATGAAATGTCTTTTCTGTAGTTTGAGACCATTGCCCCATGTCCTAGTCTCTGAAGCCATGGAAAACAAACCAGTCCCTTTGAGTTAAGAACTGCCTCCTCCCTTGAAATATTCAAGCGAGGCCTTGAAACTTACTTATTTAGGCAAGCCTTCTGAGCCTCCAGCCTTTACAAATTTTTATAACATCTTAGTTATTTGCTGGGGAGCTTTTTAAACTCTGCTGCAGCTACTGTTTTTAATCTTGTTTTTTATTGTATTATATTGTATAGTATTTTTGTAGTATTTTATTGGTATTGTGTTGTTTTTACATTGTATTGATTTTATTGTACTTTTTTGAATTTGTTGTAAGCTGCCTTGGGTCCCTTTGGGGAGAAAGGCGGCATAAAAATAAAGTTTTTATTATTATTATTATTATTATTATTATTATTATTATTATTATTATTATTATTATTATTATTATTATTATTATTATTATTATTAAATTCAATGTGACATCCTTTCCAATATTTAAACATAATAATAATAACTTTATTATTTATTTAAACATAGCTATCATATCCCCTCTCAGTCTTCTTTTTGTAAGGGATGCCGTTTTTCTTATTTCAGCATGTGAGGTAAGCGACAGCAAGAACCAGGATGAAGTGCATGAGGTACATTTAGAAACAATCATTGATATAGAGAGCCAACCCCAAGAAAGGAGAAACGAAGCCAAAACACACAGAAAGAAGGAGATGTTTATTTTTCCGACTAGAAATTCACAAGACACCCAGCTGCAGGAAAATGTAGAGAAAAGGAAGACAAAAGGTAAATGTTCTTTGGATGGAAATAGCTTTGGTTGTACTTCGAGTCTAAGCGATGCTTGGAGAATCCACATGGGAGAGAGAACGCTGAAGATCTCCGATTGTCTTTGGAATTCATCCCTTGGAATTCCTCAAACGTTTCAGTACTTTAAAATTGAAAAGAGCTTCCCGCGCAGAGCCAGCCTTGTGTTCCCTCCGGGAACGGATGCAGAGGAACCCTTCAAATGCGACGAGTGTGGAAAGAGCTTCTGTCACAGCACGGACCTGGCTTCTCACCTGAGAACCCACGACGGCGAGACGCCCTTCAAGTGCCTGGAATGTGGGAAAAGCTTCCGCCAGAGCGCCACCCTCGACAGCCACGTGAAAATCCACGCGGGGGAGAAACCCTTCAAATGCGGGGACTGCGGGAAGTGCTTCAGCCACAGCACGTACTTGGCTTCCCACGTGAGGAGCCACAGGGGGGAGAAGCCCTTCAAGTGCTCCCAGTGCGGGAAGAGCTTCCGCCACAGCGCCAACCTCTCTTTCCACCAGAGGCTCCACACGGGGGAGAAGCCCTTCGAATGCCCGGTCTGCGGGAGGTGCTTCAGCCGGAGCACGTACCTGGTCCCCCACATGAGGATCCACACGGGGGAGAAACCATACACGTGCTTGGAATGCGGGAAGAGCTTCGGCCAGAGCACGACCCTCAATAACCACGTGAGGATCCACACGGGGGAGAAACCCTTTGCGTGCTTGGCCTGCGGGAAGAGCTTCAGCCAAAGGGCACAACTCACGGCTCACCAGAGAACACACACCTTGGGAGGAAAGCAGCTGAAGTGGCCGGAGGGCGGCGAGTCTCTCAGGAAGAGCAGGCACCTGGTTTCCCATCCAAGCGTTCACCCTGAAGAGTCTGTTTCGGGTCTTCCTCCGGGACACGCCTCAGGGGAAGGTAGAACCGTGTTTCCTGCAGAGGCAAAGGACTACAGGGACAAATTTTTGTAGCTGCTGAGCAAACGCCGGGGTGGAATCCGGACGTTGAGTCACGGCCACTGGGCTTCTTTTTGTTGTGGGATCAAAACTGTTTCACTCCTCATTCAAGCAGCTTCATCAGTCTGAGGGGAGTTGGTCAGAGGTTTCCAATTTATAGTTGATCTTAGTTTTGTGCCACCCTGATCTGAATAGGCTCATTAGGAGACAGTGGCCTGAATAGATGGATGAATAGTGAAACGTTTTGATCTCTCAAGAAAAGAAGTCCAGTTGCCACAACTCATCTTCTAGATAACCTCACCTGGAAGACTGTGAGTCTTCACTGACATTACATAAGAACATAAGAAGAGCCCTGGTGGATCAGGCCAAAGGCCCATCTAGTCCAGCTTCCTGTATCTCACAGTGGCCCCACCAGATGCCTCTGGGAGTGCATCAGACTAGATTTCTGTCTCCTGAGACCACTCCCCTGCATCTGGTCCTTGAAGCACCCCGATTTTAAGCCTGGAGATGACATATCCCCATCATGGTTTGTCACCTGTGATGGACTTTTCCTCCAGGAATCTGTCCAACTCCCTTTGGGGTGGGATCTGATTTCCTCATTAGTGAAACGTCACAGATTGGCCTCATTATCTTTTAGCTTTTTTCCCACTCCAAAAAACAAAAATATTAAACAACAACACAAAACAATTAAAATGGTAGCCACCGGATCATCTTTCCAATCCTGTGATTTTTTTTTCATTCTTCTTGGTCTTTCTTTTCCACTCCATCAGCCTTCTTTGGATGATGCCAAAGAGAGCTGAACACAGATGGTGGCATTTATGCTTTTCCTTATATGTATTCCTCCCCCCCCTCACTTGCAGAAGTCAACGGAACATTAAATTACATGATTTATTTATTTATTTATTCAATTCATATGCTGCACCGTCTAGCAACACGGCTGCTCTGGGCGGTTTACAGGCTACAAACAAAAATCAAAATGCAAATCATGAATGAGAAACTACAGTATACCATGGATAAGCAGTACAGCCTAATAAAAACAAGGTGACACGACAGATCAAAGGAGATCAAAACAGATGAAGATGAACAATTGACCTTTCTTATTCATTTGAAGCAGGCTAGCTGCGTCTGGACATGATATGTCTGTGAAGATTCTCAGTCCTCCAGGTGAGTTGATCTGGAAGTGGAGTCATGGCCAATGGACTTCTTTTTCTTGAGAGAGAGAAACATTTTGCTACTCATCCAAACAGCTTCATGATCTGGTGCTTTAAAGTAGCCTTGTATTAAAACAAGCTCTGTGGCGCAAAGGTTAAACTGCAACGCAGTTGACCCATCTTTCTTTAGGTTGGTAAATCCCGTTCCCACATCACCTTGTAGGCTGGATAATTGACATTGGACTATGTTTAGGCCTGCGTAGCTAAAAACCGGAAAATGCCGAAGGAGTGCTTTAAGCTGCAGACTTTAGTACTGTGTGATACTCAGATCTAATACTGTGTGATACTCAGGACCTGGTCAGGGATGTGAATGTCACTGAGCCTCTGGGGAACAGTGACCATGCTGCAATCTCCTTTGCCATGCATGTTGGAGGAAGAGTGACAAGCAAATCAGACACAAAAACCCTTGATTTCCAAAGGGCAAACTTCCCTCAGATGAGGAAGCTAGTTAGAAAGAAATTGAAGGGGAAGGAAAAAAGAATCCAATCTCTCCAGAGTGCATGGAGTCTGTTTAAAACAACAGTAATAGAGGCTCAGCAGAAGTGCATACCACAAAGAAAGAAGAGCTCATGTACGTCCAAGAGGGCACCGGCATGGTTAACGAGTGAAGTTAGACAAGCTCTAAAGCGCAAGGAGAGGTCTTTCCGTAAATGGAAATCCTCCCCAACTTAGGAAAATACAAAGGAACACAAACTGGCAAAAGAAATGTAAGAAGATGATAAGAGAGGCAAAGAAAGACTTTGAGGAACTGATCACTAGTGAATGGAAATAATAAAAGCTTCTTTAAATATGTTAGAAGTAGAAAACTTGCCAGAGAACCAGTTGGCCCTCTGGATGGTGAGGGAGGAAAAGGGGAGGTTAAGGAGGACTTGGAAATTGCAGAGAAATTAAATGAGTCCTTTGCACCTGTCTTTACAACAGAAGACCTTGAGCAGATTCCACTGCCTGAACGGCCCCTCCTGACTAAAGAATTAAATCAAATACAGGTTAAAAGAGAGGATGTTTTAGGACTAATTGGTAAATTGAAGATCAACAAGTCACTGGGCCCAGATGGCATCCACCCAAGGGTTATTAGGGAACTGAGAAATAAAATTGCGGATCTCTTAACGGTAATATGCAACTTGTCTCTTAAAATGTGCACAGTGCTGGAGGACTGGAGGATAGCAGATGTCATACCAGTTTTTTAAAAAGGAAGGAAGGGGGACCCGGGAAACTACAGGCCGGTTAGCCTTACGTCTGACCCAGGGAAAATGATGGAAAGCCTCATCCAAGAGAAAATCTTAAAACACATAGAAGAACAAACCTTGCAGAGAGAAAATCAGCATGGCTTCTGTAAGGGTAAGTCTTGCCTGACAAACCTTTTAGAATTCTTTGAAAAGTTCAACAGGCATGTGGATTTGGGTGAACAGGTGGATATTGTCTATCTGGATTTTCAGAAGGCTTTTGACACAGTTCCTCACCAAAGGCTGCTGAGAAAATTACACAGTCAGGGGATAAGAGGGCAGGTCTTCTTCTGGATTGAGAACTGATTGAGATCCAGGAGTAGGTGTCAATGGGCAATTTTCACAATGGAGAGAGGTGAAAAGTGGTGTACCCCAGGGCTCTTTCCTGGGCCGGGTGCTTTTCAGTTTGTTCATAAATGACCTGGAGACAGGGATAAGCAGTGAGGTGGCCAAGTTTGCGGATGACACAAAACTTTTCCGTGTGGTAAAAATCAAAGATGATTGTGGAGAGCTCCAGAAGGATCTCCAAACTTGGGGAATGGGCTGTGAAATGGCAAATGCATTTCAATGTAGCAAAATGTAAAGTAATGCATATTGGGGCAAAAAATCAAAACTTTATCAACTCTGAGCTATCTGTGATGGATCAGGAACAAGGTCTTGGTGTGTTGGTGGACAGCTCAATGAAGGTGTCTACCCAATGTGTGGCAGTGGTGAAGAAGGCCAATTCCATGCTAGGGATTATCAAAAAGGGGATTGAAAATAATACAAACAATATTATAATGGCATTATACAAAACTATAGTAAGGCTACACCTGGAGTATTGTGTGCAATTCTGGTCACCGCATCTCAAAAAAGACATAGTGGAACTGGAAAAGGTGCAGAAGAGAGCGACTAAAATGATTACTGGGCTGGGGCACCTCCCTTATGAGGAAAGAGTAAAACATTTGAGGTTCATTAGTCTGGAAAAAAAGGCGCCTGAGGGGAGATATGATTGAGACATACAAAATAATGCAGGGTATGAGTAAAGTGGATAGAGGGAAGCTCTTCTCCCTCTCACAAAATACCAGAACTAGGGGACATCCACTCAAATTGAGGGCTGAGAGAGTGAGAACAGACAAAAGAAAATATGTTTTCACCCAGCACGTTGTTAGTCTGTGGAACTCCCTGTCACAGTATGTGGTGATGGCACCTGGCCTGGATGCCCTCAAAAGAGGATTGGACAGATTTTCCTGGATGAAAAGTCCATCACAGGTTACAAACCATGGTGATGTGTCATCTCCAAGCTTAAAACCGGGGTACCTCAAGGATCAGAGGCAGGGGAGTGGTTTCAGGAGACTGATATCTAGTCTCGTGCGCTCCCAGAGGCATCTGGTGGGGCCACTGTGAGATCGAGGAAGCTGGACTAGATGGGCCTTTGGCCTGATCCAGCATGGCTCTTCTTATATTATATCAAAGGGTCCCCACTGAGAATATTTTGAAATTTGAGGAAAATGTTATGGATTAAAGTAGAGAATGAGGCTTAGGATTTCTACCCTGCCTTGGGTCCTTTTGGGAGAACGGTGTGATAGAAGTATTTTAAATTAAATAATAAATTTATGGTCTGCAGTTGTGAAGAATTCTCCCAGGCAAAGCTGCAGCCCAAAAGCAGGCATAGAAAGAAGACATTTTCTCACTTCTTTTTTAAAAATTATTTTTGTAAATTAATTCAAGGAATCTCCTTCCTTCTCCTTGTCTCACTTCTGTGAAAAACAGGAGCACCTTCCCTCTTGGGTCAGTCCTACCATGGCTTTCCCCACCTGCCTGCCTTGTCTCCTGCTTTTTTGCTCCCTAGCCTCTGTTCACTGGCCCCGGTGGGGCTTTTCCAAGGTACGTGTAAATGCAGGGGCCCCTCTGCCAGCACTCCTCATTTTCTTCCCTGCCTCCTGGATGCTCCCCCACACACAGCGTGCCCCAAAACCCAAAATCTGACACACACCCTCGTATCTTGAACCACGCTTGCAGTTTTGCAAAAGTTCTTCTGCAGGATCAAGTCCTACTGGGAGGGTGGCCCTAAATTGCCTGGGATCCTGTTGCATAGCCTAAATTTCCTGGGATCCTGTTAGCCTAAATTTCCTGGGATCCTGTTGCGTAGCCTAAATTGCCTGGGATCCTGTTGCGTAGCCTAAATTGCCTGGGGTCCTGTTACGTAGCCTAAATTGCCTGGGATCCTGTTGCGTAGCCTAAATTGCCTGGGATCCTGTTACATAGCCTAAATTGCCTGGGGTCCTGTTGCGTAGCCTAAATTGCCTGGGGTCCTGTTGCCTGGGGTCCTGCCTAAATTGCCTGGGATCCTGTTGCGTAGCCTAAATTGCCTGGGGTCCTGTTGCATAGCCTAAATTGCCTGGGGTCCTGTTGCGTAGCCTAAATTGCCTGGGGTCCTGTTGCGTAGCCTAAATTGCCTGGGATCCTGTTGCATAGCCTAAATTGCCTGGGGTCCTGTTGCATAGCCTAAATTGTCTGGGATCCTGTTGCGTAGCCTAAATTGGCTGGGATCCTGTTGCGTAGCCTAGTAAGTCAGCCTAAACTAAAGCAAGCTCGCTGTCTCAGTGGGGGTTTGGTGAGTCAACTCCTGCGTTAAATTGCAAGGATTCAACAGGAGCCCTCTCTAGTTGTGACTTCGTTTGCTTAGCCACAGAGGTTCGGCCACTGTGTTATTCCTGTTGGATGGGTCCAAAGCCTTCAGATTGTGAGTGAGCTAATTGGGACTCATCGAGCGGGGGGGGGGGGAATCATTTTTTAAAAGGAACTGGGGAGCCTGTGCTATTCACGGGCCTCCACACAGCACAGCCAAGTGTGTGTGTCCTTCCCAAGGCTTCTTGTTGTAGCTAGAAAAGCCCATTCTCCCCAGGCAAGACCCCCGAGACTCTAAAATGTCCCAAAACAAAAGAGGAGAATGACGTTTCATATTTTCCATGGCTTCAGAGACTAGGAGCCGGGGCAATGTTTTCAAACAGGAGAAGAGATTCCATTTGAACATGAGGAAGAACTTCATGACAGTGAGAGCTGTTCGGCAGTGGAAGATGCTGCCACAAAAAGGAGGGTGGCAGAGTCTCCTTCTTTGGAGGTTTTTAAGCAGAGGCTGGATGGCCATCTGTCAGAAATATTGTGATGGGGGTTCCTGCATGGCAGGGGGTTGGACTGGATGGCCCTTGAGGTCTCTCTTCCAACTCTATGATGCTATGATATTTGTTGTGATGCTTCCATTTCCCTGGTTTATTGGCTCAGCTGGTTTTAATGACATTGGTCTTCCATTTGCTTGTTTGTAAAATCTTTTTTCAATGTTTGTAAACCACCTGGGACACCAGACTGAGTGCAAAGGAGAGTGGGAAGAGTAATGAGGAATAACGGTTGTAATAAAAAAAATGGCTCTACTGTATGTTTAAATAGTTGTTTGTTTCTTTCACTTCTCGCCCGCCTCCCTTCTTTACAGGACCCAGCTTACAAATATGTTAAAAGCAGGCGCAACAAAAGGACCGTGAAAATTTACCAAGTATTAAATGATTCAAAAAGTTAAAGCAAGTACTGTATTTACAGTAGGACCCCCGTATCCACTGATTCATTATCCACTGATTCAATTATTCACGGATGGCAAAGGAAAAAATAAATACATAATCCTGCAGGTGCAAAGCAAGCTACTGTCATAAAACAGCAGCTGTAAAAAGCAACATTCTGCTTAGGTCAAGGACAAATAGACTAAAGAACTCTTAGGTCAACTCTTAGGTCAAGGACAAATAGACTAAAGAACAGTTTTTATCACAGAGCGGTATCCAAGCTAAATGTGACAGTTTTAGCACTATCTTAATCAGTTTTAAGTAGTGTTTTAAATTTTGTAAGCAATTTTAAGAGTTTTTAATATTTTGTATGGTGTTTTATATGTTTTATGTGTTTGTATGCTTAGAGTGTGTAGTGGAACAGCACTCTAATTTCGTTGTGCATATTTTGCATATGCATAATGACAATAAAACTCTATTCTATTCTATTCTATTCTTATATACTGCCCTATACCACTTCAATTAGTCTCTGGGCAGCTCACAGTATGCAGGCTACACATTGCCCCCCCCCCCCGCCAGCAAGCTGGGTACTCATTTTACTGACCTCAGAAGGATGGAAGGCTGAGTGAACCTTGAGTCTGCTACCTGGGATTGAACCCCAGGTCATGATCAAACAGCAGCCGTAAAGCAAGCTGCTGTCATAAAACAGCAGGGTTTTTTTTTTGGGGGTGTTCTCTCTTATCCACAT
The DNA here is from genome assembly GCA_029282475.1 of Phrynocephalus forsythii. Taxonomy (NCBI): domain Eukaryota; kingdom Metazoa; phylum Chordata; class Lepidosauria; order Squamata; family Agamidae; genus Phrynocephalus; species Phrynocephalus forsythii. The sequence continues at coordinate 4,638,219 of JAPFRF010000024.1, forward strand.
TTTCCTTTATCCACGGGAAGGCCTGGAACCAATCTCCAGCGGATACTGGGGTCCTACTGTAATACAGTTGTTTTGTAGGTTGCCGCTCACTTGCTGAAGATTGGAAAGCTGGCATGTACTTGGAGATGTCAACCAGTGTGAGAGCCACGGAAGGGACCTGGGTTCAAATTCCTGCTATCCCTCCGGTAGCAAAACCCATGGCTGTCTCATAGCCCTTAAAAAAACATTTTAGGATGCCGGAGGCTGGGGAAAAAAGGATGCAACCGCCACAGATATACCAAGCCTATATTTGTTTTGTTTTTGTGTGTTTTCCGAGGGTATTTGCAGTAAATGTTTGAAAATTGTCTAAAAAGGCAGTGTGACTGCAACAACTCTTGACTTCAGTGGCACCTCCCAATCAAGACACAGTCTATCTTAGCGTCTATTGTAGTATCTGTGCATAAACTCTGGTGGAGGCGGTGGCCTCCTGCTTCTACACTGTGCTTGTGAACGCCAAAGGATTGTGCAACCTGACCGTTGCCGTGAAACAGAATTGCATTAAGAAAATGCACAGGCCTTTAAGGAGAATAAAAAAGCAGACAAAACAACCACAACCCGCTGTATCCCCACACCAGGTGAAGGACTGAGGGATTATCTGGAAGTTGAGTCATGGCTACTGGACTTCTTTTTCTTGAGAGATAGAAACGTTTCACTGCTCATCCAAACAGCTTCATCAATCAGAATACAGCTAGTGCGGGATTTTAAATTTAATTAATTAATTATTATTATTATTATTATTATTATTATTATTATTATTATTATTATTATTATTATTATTATTATTATTTGTCTAGTTGATATTTGAATTCAGGACCCCCAATCAGCACCACAAGGATCCTCACATTTTTGGACCAATATAACCAACCCCCAAAGTGCTATCATAATAACAGTATCAGAAAAATAAGGCATAAGATCATGATTTATTGATTGTGTTTGGAAGGTTGGGGGGATTTTAAAAACATTTTAAAAATAAAAATAAAGTATGGGGCACCTGCAGTATGGATCCAAAAATATTATTTTGAGCTGTAAAATTCACATTCATTTGATAAAACCTTCCAGTGTCACTGCAAGGCTCAAGCGAACTTCCAGCAGAATAAAACTAAATAAGGAAAGAAGAGGTTGATTTCTGTTATCCCTGTTTATTTGGTTTGCTTGACCTATGTGGAGATTGACAGATTATGACACTGAATTAGCTAAAAAGGAGTCCAGCATCTTTCCATCGGCAGCTTCCGTCAAATAAACATATTTTGCACCAGGGAATGCCCTGATGTTTTTAATCTTTAAGCCAGTGGTGTCCAAACTTCAGCCCTCCAGATGTTTTGGGCCACAACTCCCACAGTCCTTTGTCATTGGCAATACCAGCTTGGAATTCTGGGAGTTGTGGTCCAAAACATCTGGAGGGCTGAAGTTTGGACATCCCTGCTTTAAGGTTTCCCAAGGTGCCTCTTTCTGACTTCTGACTTCTGGAGGGAAAAGAGGATCGTGCTGGGAAAAGTGGAAGGCAGCAGGAAAAGAGGAAAAAGAAAAGTGAGAATGGACTGACTCCATCATGAAACCACGGGGTTGGCTTTGCAAGGGCTGTGGAGGACTGCGGAAGATTTTTGGGAGAGCACTCCTTCCCAAGTTCGCCAGGAGCAGGAGGCGACCGGGCAACGCATTTTGTGACACGCCTCAAGGAGTTAAAACCATCGGCCAAGGAGTCCTAGAAGGTCCCTCGGGAAGCTGAGAAGCGACGCCCAGAAGTGTCCGTCCCCTATTCCCTCCCCCCATGGTGGAGGTGTGCAACGCTTTTCTCCCTCCCCCCGCGTAGACTCCGCGCATTCTCGGGAGTTCCGGGCGGGATTGCAGAGGATGACTGCTAGGAAGGACGAGAAGCGGGTGAGCTGCGGAAGGGAAAGAGAGAGAGAGAGAGAGAGAGAAGAGAGAGAGAGAGAAAGAAAGAAAGGGGAGTCAGGCAGGCAGGCACCTCTTGGAGAAAGATTGGAACCCCCCCAAAAAAAACCTTCCTCCTCCTCCTCCTTTGTCCTGGGATAATTGGAAACCAGTATTCCAATGGCTAGCCCACTTGCCCTCGTAGGGAGTGGACTGGGAGCAACTGGGAATGCTGGGAAGGTTGAGGGTGGGGTGGAAAGGAAAGCCACCCCTCCCTTTTGCTGCCTGGGGAGAGGGGTGGCTTTGGTAGTGGATCCCTCTCTGCCCAGGACGGAAGCAGATCCTTGGTCTGCCAAGAGGGAAAAATAAATAAATAAAACCCTTGCCCCTGTTGGGAGTACTGTATAGAATAGAATAATAGAATAGAATAGAATAGAATAGAATAGAATAGAATAGAATTTTTTATTGTCATTGTACATAGTACAGCCTGTATAACATAAAATCTGTACAACATAAAAAATCCAGAGATAGGGGAAATTTGCTTAACATAATCGCCTATGGGGAAAATCCGTACAACATAAAAATGTGGCAATTTGTATAAAGGAAAATTTGCTTAACATAATTTCATTTGGAACGAATTAATTCCTTTATACAAGGTACCACTGTACAGCGAAACTGAAAGCTATCCCAGGTGTGGAAAAAAATAAACTCAAATTAGAAAGAATTTAAAAACACATTTTAAAAGGTAAAAAGAATTAAAGGCACTCCTATACATCCATCACAACTCCCCAAGGTCACACTATTTGGTTGCAGCTTTTAAGATGGTTATGGCTCTTGGAGTGGGAAGAAACAAAGTTGCAAGGATTAATTACGAGAGGATGTGGGGAGCGTCTGGACCCATTAATGTTTGGGACAGACCACGATTGCGTTGGAAAGACTTGAGGAGCAGAGGGGGCTCTGTAATGCCTCCTTCGTTCGCCCGGAGGTCACGCAATCGATTCTCACAGGCTAGGGGCTTCAGAACTGGTGCCTGGCTTCCTCCATGGAAGAACAGAGGCGCCTCCAGACAGATGTCAGAGGCCCTTATTCCCGAGGAAAACACAGAACGATTAGGGCAGCCACCTTCCACAGGCAGAAACTGGGGTGGGGTGGTATATTCCTGCCTCAGCTAAAATCCACCTTGCATTCCCTGAGACGGTGAATACGGTTTGAGCCTGGGTAGATATTCAACGACTGGTTGGTTCATTAAAACAGGGAGAATCCTTTTTCCTACATGCAACATGGATAATGCCTGATTTATAATAGCTCTTTGTGCTCCCTATTCCCCTCCTTTGCAGACTTTGGCATGATGCTGAGGACCTCTTCTTGTTCATCTCTCCTTTCTGGAGGAGCGGAAATCGGTTTGGTAGGCACCGAGCAGTGGAGAGGCGCTGGCTGCTTTTCCCCTTTGGACATTTATTTATTTATTTATTTATTTGTTGGATTTCTATACCGCCCATCTTGGCAGCGAGGTCACTCTGGGCGGTTTACAACAAGTAATACATTCAAATAATTCCTACAATAAAAGCATAACCTACAGTAACATAATAGAAATAGTGTAAAACCAAAATTAACATTAACCCTCTTCTCTCTGAACGTGAAGGTACCGGCCCTGTTCGGTCCGCTTGGGCCCAAGCTGTGCCTTAGACCAAATCTATGATTCCAGGTGTTATAAGAAAGCTGTAGAGATGTTGTAGGTCGGATCTCACACACACTGGAAGTGATCTCTTTCAGCTTCTGCCCTCTAGCAGGAGATACAGGGTCATTAAGATCAGGACTAGCCGCTGCGGAATAGTTTCTATCCAAGAGCGGTTTTGGCTTTGAATGCACAAAATGCCGTTTTGGGGGAGCTTCTGTAATTTAGAGTTTTTAATTGTGTTAGTGGGTTAAATGTGTGCATGTGGGGTGGGGGATAAATATTTATGTATGGTTGTACTGCTAGGTCCTGTAAAAGCTGATGTAGATTCTTTCAATCTCGTAGTTCTGCACAGGACAATGACAATAAAGATCTATCTATCTATCTATCTATCTATCTATCTATCTATCTATCTATCTATCTATCTATCTATCTATCTATCTATCATCTATCTATCTATCTATCTATCTATCTATCTATCTAATCTACTCCTTTCCTCCTATCTATCTATCTAATCTGTCTATCTATCTATCTATCTATCTATCTATCTATCTATCTATCTATCTATCTATCTATCTATCTAATCTACTCCTTCCTTTCCTCCTATCTATCTATCTATCTATCTATCTATCTATCTATCTATCTATCTATCTATCTATCTATCTATCTTATTCCTTCCTTCCCTCCTATCTATCTATCTATCTATCTATCTATCTATCTATCTATCTATCTATCTATCTATCTATCTATCTATCTATCTATCTATCTACCTATCTACTCCTTCCTTCCCTCCTATCTATCTATCTATCTATCTATCTATCTATCTATCTATCTATCTATCTATCTATCTATCTACTCCTTCCTTCCCTCCTATCTATCTATCTATCTATCTATCTATCTATCTATCTATCTATCTATCTATCTATCTATCTATCTATCTATCTAGGAAAGCTAAGGGTTTTATCAATCAATGAAGGGTTGAATCCTGACCTTAAGCACCAGTCATCACACAATTTGTTTGGTTCTGTTCTTCATGTTGGCAAAGAGAAGTCTTGCTTTCTTCGGGAGGATAAAATGTTTTCCTTTTATCTCAGGGTGTCGTGGTGACCTTTGAGGACGTTGCTGTGTATTTTACTGAGATGGAGTGGCCCCTCCTGGATCCAGGGCAAAGAACTCTCCACAGAGAAGTCATGGAGGAGAATTTGGCCCATCTGGTCTCTCTGGGTAAGATTTATTTATTTTATTTATTTATTGGATTTTTATACATTACTCCCCCGCTTATTGCAAGAATTTGGTGCCTGATCCACCCGTGACAAAGGAAAATCTGCGAAATGCAGATGCCTCAGTAAACTGACCTTGGACTGCTCCTGCCAGCTGCGTTTCCAAAGAGAGGTTTTTAACCCCCTCCTGACACCTCAGCAAACTTTGCTGCCAGGAGCTCAAAGTCTGTTTGCTGAGATGTCAGGAGGGGGTTAAAAATTTATCTTTGGAAACAGAAGCTGAGCAGCACAAGGTCAGTTTGATGAGGTGTTAGGTGTTGGTTAAAAACCTCTCTTTGCAAACACAGCTGGCAGGAGCAGCTCCGGCTCTGTTTGCTGAGATGTTAGGAGGGGGTTATAAGCCTCTCTTTGGAAGCAAAATGCAGACACCTCAGCAAGGGCTGCTCCTGCCGGCTCCGCTTGGAAAAAGAGGCTTTTAACCCCCTCCTATCACCTTGGCTATCAGGAGAGGATTAAAAACCTCTCTTTGCAAACACAGCTGGCAGGAGCAGCCCCGGCTCTGTTTGCTGAGATGTTAGGAGGGGGTTAAAAGCCTCTCTTTTTGAAGCAAAATGCAGACGCCTCAGCAAGGGCTGCTCCTGCCGGCTCCGCTTGGAAAAAGAGGCTTTTAACCCCCTCCTATCACCTTGGCTATCAGGAGAGGATTAAAAACCTCTCTTTGCAAGTGCAGCTGGCAGGAGCAGCCCCAGGTCTGTTTGCTGAGGTGCCAGAAGGGGGTTAAATACCTCTCTTTGGAAGCCTGCTTCTCTCAAGAAAAAAACCCGCAATATACCGAGACCGTAATATATGAACCACGTTGTGGCGGGGGACTACTGTACTGCCCATCTGGCAGCACAGTCACCCTGGGCTTTCTTCCTCTCTTTTGTGAACCAGTTTATAATTTTTTCACACTTGCAACAGTTTTCTGCCCTTCAATTTGCTAGGCCTGTGAGCATGTCACTAAAGAGTATCGTTGATGACAGAACTCAGGGTCATTTGTAGATGTCTATCTGCTAGTATTTAATACAGGAATTGTTGTTTTGTTTTTGTTCTAATCAAATCCTTTTTTTTTCTCCTTCCAGCTACTCACGCAGAAGGGAAGAAGAGTGATGAAGAGAGAGAGAGCTTATCCCTGGGAACGGGTGTTGATAAAAAGCAAAAACGCAGCCCAGAAAGCGCCATTGCCAAGAAGGGAAAAGCAACAAGTGCAACAAATTGTCCGGCAGCTTCCACAGAGCAGGAACAGTATGCATCAGCTTTGATTTATCTGCTGGGCACGGACTTCATTCACCGGCATGGCGAAGCCGGGCAGTTTGTCTATTATCTGCGCAGGAAGCGGGCGGGAGCCAGGCAGACGTGGATTCCCGGTTGGATTCACTACAAATGCAAAAAGCTGATCCTTTTCCGGTGCGCGGAGAGCCCAAAGAAACCCAAGAACAAGTTGGAATGTTTCCATCTGGGCAACCTGGCCAAGAGGCTCGCGATTCACCAAAGGATGTGCGCCCCTTTGGAACTCTGCCCTTGCTTGGCGGGCTTGCGGCCAGTCCGGCTGCGCCAAGAGGTCAGCGACTGGGCGCACCAGTACGAATTCCCCCCGGAAACGTCGGGCTCACAGCCTGGAGCCAGGCAAGGTGCTCAATAACAAGGGAGAGGGCAGAAGGAAGAAGCACAGTAGGAAAAGCGAAACCAGTGTGCCAGACCTGGTGTGTCCACCGCTATCCACGGTTCTAACCCCGACAAGATCCATTTCGTTTCAAGACATGGACGGGTGTCTTTGGATCACTCCAGGCCGCACCTGGGGTATTGTGTACAATTCTGGTCACCGCATCTCAAAAAAGACATAGTGGAACTGGAAAAGGTGCAAAAGAGAGGCACTAAAATGATGACTGGGCTGGGGCACCTCCCTTATGAGGAAAGGCTAAAACATTTGGGCCTCTTTAGTCTGGAAAAAAGGCGCCTGAGGGGGGATATGATTGAGACGTACAAAATAATGCAGGGCATGAGTAAAGTGGATAGAGGGAAGCTCTTTTCCCTCTCACAGAATAGGAATAGGAATAGGAATAGGAATAGGAATCTTAATTGTCATTGCCCCCTCGCAGGAACAACAAAATTTTGTGGTTGCTATATAAAACTCATTTAAAACATTTCACATAGATTTAAAAACAGGTACAACACATAATATGACATATAAAATGACTAAAATATGACATATAAAATAAGCTGACTTCAAAGTCCAGGATTTCCGTTTAAGGCCAATATTGCTCTAAAAAAGAAGCTATTTTTGAGACGGTTTTTTCTTGCCCTAAGTACTCTATATCTCCGTCCCGATGGCAGCAACTCGAAGAGGTGATGACCAGGATGTGATGGATCTCTTAATATATCTAATGCTTTACAGTGGCACCTGGTAGTATAAATTTGTTCTAGGGTGGGGAGTGAACAGCCCACAATACTCTCTGCAATTCTTATGATTCTGTGCAACACTGTTTTATCCCGGAGGGTACAACTTCCATACCACACACATAACCCGTAAGTAAGCACACTCTCAATTGCACAATGATAGAAGGCCAGCAGCAGCTTTTGTGGAAGATGGTTTTTCCTTAAGGCTCCCAAGAAAAATAGTCTCTGCTGAGCCTTCTTTGCAAGCCCCCTTGTGTTGACACTCCAGGACAGATCCTCCTGTAACTCAATGCCCAAAAATCTAAAACCTGTAACCCTCTCCACACCAGTCCTATCAATCACCAGTGGTTGAATATCAGTTTTCTGCCTCCTAAAGTCTACCACAAGCTCCTTTGTTTTCTTTATATTTAGGTGCAAGTTATTTATTCTGCACCACTTGGTCAACCTCTCCACTTCATCTCTGTAAGCCATCTCACTCTCCTTGCCAGAGATGAGCCCAATCACAGTTGTGTCATCTGCAAACTTAATGATCTTATTGCTAGGATAAGCAGAGACACAATCAAATGTGTAAAGAATATAAAGGAGTGGGCTAAGTACACATCCCTGTGGTGCTCCAATGTTGGTACTAAGAGTATTAGAGGTGTAAGGGCCCAACCGGACCCTCTGAGAACGTTCTGACAGAAAATCCAAGATCCATCCACAAAGTGATGGTGGAAGCCCTAGGCCTTCCAGTTTAGAGATCAAACGTCGTGGAAGAATGGTGTTAAAAGCCGAGCTAAAATCCACAAAGAGCATTCTAGCGTAGCCCCCCCATCTGCTCCAGATGTTCAAAAACAGCATGAAGAGCACACGCCACAGCATCCTCTGTTGATCTCTTCTTTTTATAGGCGAATTGGAATGTGTCCAGTCCCTCTGGTAAACAGGCGATAACATAATTCCGTATCAACTTTTCAAAGCACTTCATGATTACAGGTGTAAGTGCTACTGGACGAAAGTCATTCAAGTTTTCTGGATTTGGTTTTTTTGGTATCGGAACAATAATGGCAGACTTTAGGCATGACGGCACAATAGCTTGGGATAGGGATCGATTCAAAATCCCAGTGAAAACTCCTGCTGATTGATCTGCACAATCCTTCAATACCCTTCCGGCCACTCCATCTGGCCCCGTAGCCTTCCTTGGATTGATCCCCTTCAACACCTTCCTCATCTCTCCCTCCTCCACATTAAAAATTACATTCCCTTGTGCCGATGCTGATAGCGATAGTGAAGGTGGCAGAAACTCTGCTGATGTCTCTACTGATGTTGCTTCAAAACGGGCAAAAAAGGCATTCAGTTCCTCTGCCAAAGATACCCCTCCCTCAGCTAGTGGGGAAACTTTAGATTTGTACCCAGTCATTTCCTGTACACCTCGCCACACCTCCCTAGTGTTGAATACTAGAACTAGGGGACATCCACTCAAATTGAGGGCTGGGAGAGTAAGAACAGACAAAAGGAAATATTTTTTTCCATCAGTGCATTGTTAGTCTGTGGAACTCCCTGCCACAGGATGTGGTGATGGCATCGGGCCTGGATGCCTTCCAAAGGGGATTGGACAGATTCCTGGAGGAAAAGTCCATCACAGGTTACAAAACCATGATGGAGATATATCATCTCCAAGCTTAAAACCGGGGTACTTCAAGGGCCAGATGCAGGGGAGTGGGATCAGGAGACCGATATCTAGTCTGTTGCGCTCCCAGAGGCATCTGATGGGGCCACCTTGAGATATAGGAAGCTGGACTAGATGGGCTTTTGGCCTGATCCAGCAGGGCTCTTCTTATGTTCTTATGTTCACACCCTCTCGGTGGAAGAAGAGGCTCCGGATGAAGAACGGACTGTTGATCTCCTGCTTGATGTCCAAGAAGCTGATCTGCAGTTGCTTAACGGCAGGGTGGATTTAATTTAATTAATGCCTTGGGCACTCATGGGGGCAGGAGACAAATGGATGAAATAAAGACATTTAAATCATTATTTTGGAAATTAGTTTTTTTTAATGATTGGAAAATCATTTTTTAATTTTTAAAAATATATATTTTAATTGATGTTCTGAAATATATATATTTCATTGATTTTTATCCACCCAAGATAGGGCCACAGTAAGCTTTCAAGAGTGGGGGGAAATGTGATGGGATTCTTAATGAACGGGGGTGCATGTGTGCAGAAAATGCAGTCCTGGAAATATACGTTGTACTTTGAAAATGAGTTCTGAACAATGGTTAATTAAATGTAGATCCAAAACTATCAGCCAGGTGTGCATTTAATGTACAAAGCCCTTGAATGGTAGCCTTACCTTGTAAAATAGTCCCCCCCCCATTTGCATGTACAGTAAGACCTCTGTATCTGTGGGCGATTGGTTCCGGGCTGACCCGTGGATAACAAAATCCACGGGTAAGAGGAAACACTCTTATCCAAGGGTGAAAGCGGTGGTGGGGCCGGTGCTGGGACAAACATGGTGCCGCTGTACCACCACATGGCCCAGTCCTTTGTGCCCTGGTGCCACCATTGCCACTCACCTTTTCTGCGGATAATGAATCAGCGGATACGGGGCGCTGCTGTATGTATATTGCAATGTGTCAATATGATCAGAGATGGTGCCTGCAGGTCCCATCACTTGCAAAAAGCAAAGCAAAACGTGCTGCATTTTTTTTTATAATAATAATTTATTGTCATTGTGTGTATATACACAGTATACACACACAACAAAATTCAAACACCCAGAGACCAGATTCAACACACACACACACAGACAGAGAGAGAGAGAGAGAGAGAGAGAGAGAGAGCCTGTTTGCTACCCCGATAGTTTTTAAAGCGCTCTCTGCGTGGTTTACAATTTTAATTATGCAGGCTTTGCACTGGGGTCCCCACCCAAAGCAAGTTGCATGCTCAATTTACTGACCTCAGAAGGATGGAAGGCTGAGTGAACCTTGAGGAAGCCAACTGGGATTGAACCCCAGGTTGTGAGGGGAGTTTTGGCTGCAGTACTTCACTTTAACCATAGTGTGGCAAAGATCCGTGGCACCCCGTGTAGCTACAGCACTCTGGTTTTCCAAGACCTTGGTACACCAAGATTCTTATTTTACAAGCCTCCTCCCCCAGCTTTGTGAAGTTGCATCACAACACTGGTGTTTATCATCAGAGTGGCAGCCTGCCAAATCCTGAGTTACAAGCCCTTGGAGTTATAGGGGACATCCACTCATGTTGAGGGCTGGGAGAGTGAGAACAGACAAAAGAAGATTTTTTTTTACCCAGCACATTGTTTGTGGAACTCCCTGCCACAGGAGGTGGTGATGGCATCTGGCCTGGATGCCTTCAAAAGGGGATTGGACAGATTCCTGGAGGAAAAGTCCATCATGGGTTACAAACCATGATAGAGATGTGTCATCTCCAGGCTTAAAACCAGCGGACTTCAAGGGCCAGATGCAGGGGAGTGGGATCAGGAGACAGAGATCTAGTCTCATGCGCTCCCAGACGTATCTGGTGGGGCCACTGTGAGATCCAGGAAGCTGGACTAGATGGGCCTTTGGCCTGATCCAGCATGGCTCTTCTTATGTTCTTATGTGCAAGGAGAATAGAAATTCCTATTATGAGTTTTCTGTTGGTCCACCAGGCCCTTGGAGTTCTAGGCAATGAAGAAATAATGGTTTGTTTGTTTGTTTGTTTATCAGACTTGTATACTGCACCATCTGGCAACAAAGGCCTCTCTGGTCGGTTTACAGGGTTAAAGAGATAACAACCATTAAACATAATATGTTATAAATTTATAGAACAATATAAAACAAAATAATAACACTAGTCATTTTCTGTTACAAGAACTCCATCCAAAAGGAGTTAGACGTCATTCAAGTTGCGTTTAAAAAAGTACACTGCTTTTTTGCTTCTAAAATAGTTACCAATTGGTTTCTTAGGAACAATGCCATATGTACTGTACAGTACATGCCTGTGGTCCCTGGAATAGAACAGGGCGCCTCCGTTTCATTTTCAGGGATAACCCCTCCTCAGCTCTGCCACTCGGGGTGAAATGAGACTCTCATAAACAGCAGATGAAGAATTATTCCCCCCATCAATTTTATTGCACACATCTTACTGTAGATCTAGCACCATCCATTTGAAGAAGATACAACCTACATTATTGCTGCACATGAGTGCAGCGACGATCTTGTGCTGGCAGAGCAAATGAACGTTCTACAAGGTGACCAAAAACATGGAGGCACTCCAAACAAAACATTGTTGTAACTTTGATGGTGGAGTTCAGATCAGCACCATATATTTTTTTCTGGGTTTAAATAATTGCCAGAAAAGATAGCCAAAGCAAGGAACAAAAGGATGTGAGGAAAGAACCGCTAGAGGGAAGAAATCTCAGCTGAGGTTCACGGGAGGGAGATTTTTCATATACACTGACTTGATTTTGTAATTGCTGATGCTCTAGTCTAGTCTTTTAATAATATAGTTTGCTAAAATACTTGTCATAGATGAGACTTAGTAACGATAACAGTAATAATAATCGCAGACTTGCAGAGCCGAAAGGTATCCTGGGAATCATCTAGTCCAGCAATATGTCTGTGAAGATTCTTAGTCATCCAGGTGAGTTTATCTGGAAGTTGAGTCACGTCTACTGGACTTCTTTTTCTTGAGAGAGAAAAACGTTTCGCTGCTCATCCAAACAGCTTCATCAGTCTGAATACAGCTAGTGCAAGTCCTCCATCTTATAGGAGGGGGGTAACAGCTCAGGACCGGAATCAGCAGTACACCTCAAATGAAGGACAAAGGGCATTCATTCAAAGATGAGGATGGACACATATTAGACAAAGAAGAGAGGTGGTTTGAGAGAGGAGTAAGGGAAGCCATTCATGTAAGCATCGAAACTCCCTCCCTCAACAGAGGTGGCGGCCTCAGGCATAGTCTATCTGCCACTTATCAGGGTGTGATTTCAACAATACCCAGACAAATAAAAAAAGCCTTCACCACCAAGGCCATAGCTAACGACCCATTCTTGATAGGTTTCAGCACCTTAGGCCATTGTTCACCTTAAGGCTATGGAGACTATTGTCTACCTAAAGAGGCTATTCAGGCCATTGTTCATCTTATGAGCCTAATTCAGACCAGGGTGACAAGAGGTCAAAGCTGACTGACTCTAAGATGGAGGACTCCCACTAGCTGTATTCAGACTGAGGAAGCTGTGTGGATGAGCAGCGAAACGTTTCTATCTCTCAAGAAAAAGAAGTCCAGTAGCCATGACTCAACTTCTAGTTCAGCCCTTTGGCAAGAAAGAACAAGCGGAAATTGAACTCCCAGTTGCTGACTCTGCAGCCAGAAACCTGAACCACTGCGTTGTATAACTTAGAATAAAGGGCCACTGTAACACCTCAGGAACATGTGTGTGTGTGTGTGTGTGTGTGTGTGTGTGTGTGTGTGTGTGTGTGTGTGTGTGTGTGTGTGTGTGTGTGTGTGTGTGTGTGTGTGTGTGTGTGTGTGTGTGTGTGTGTGTGTGTGTGTGTGTGTGTGTGTGTCGTTACAGTCGTGACCGACTCTTCGTGACCCCATGTCCATGGAGTTTTCTTGGCAGAAATACTGGAGTGGCTTGCCAGTTCCTACTTCAGGCGCCTACAGCACCTGGTATTCCCTGGTGGTCTCCCATCCAAGTACTAACCAGGGCCGACCCTGCTTAGCTTCAGAAATCAGGCGAGATCGGATGTGCTTCTTAGGGCATTTAGGCAGCTATCAGGAACATAGTACAGATCATCTTTTCATTCTGAGGTGCCATGTTCATGTTTATTAGTGCATTTTAAAGTTTTGTCAGAGTAGTGTTGTTTTTCCCCATTTAAGTTCATCATACTTTCATAGTCCTTTTCCTATAGCATTGTGTCAAGTTTTTATATTTATTGTGTGTGGGTGTGTGGGTGTGTATTCCATCACTAGTTCAACCAATAAAACCAACATAATGCATCCATACCCGCCTGCCTCTGACTGTTCTATAAAAGTAGGGATTGCCTTGGACATTCAGTTCATCTGTCTTGCACAGGGCAAAGGAAAATACGGACGTTTGGAAAGAGAGAGGAAATTGTACATGGCGCACAAAATGTTTCTCTGGATCAGACAGGAGTCTTTCCTGGAATGTCACAGGATGTCATGAAAGACGAGGGATGCTGCTTCTAATCCTACCCCTTCACCTTCATTTACTCTACTCCCCTTCCTGTAGGTAAGACAGATCCTAGTCCCAGGATGCCAACATTGTAATATACACTTGATGCTAAGATGAAAGCCCCAATGTATTATGACCTGCATGAACATCACACTTTGGTTAGCTATATTTTAGAAAAACGTTTTGTGTTGTGGTGGCCAAGAAAGCCAACACGATTTTTGGTTGCATCAATAGAAGCATAGTGTCTAGATCAGTGGTTCTCAACCTGTGGGTCCCCAGATGTTCCTGGACTTCAACTCCCAGAAATCCTGGCTAGCTCAGCTAGTGAGGAAGACTTCTGGGAGTTGCAGTCCAGGAACACCTGGGACCCACAGGTTGAGAACCACTGGTCTAGATCAAGGGAAGTGATAGTACCACTCTATTCTGCTCTGGTGAGAGGGGATAACCTGAGTCCTGTGTTTAGTTCTGTGTGCCTTAATTTAAAAAGGATGTTGACAATTTTCCATGATTTCAGAGGAGGGCGGACCAGGATGATTATGGTCTGGAAGAAATGTCTTACATTAAAAGAGAGTGATTTGAACATGGGGATGAACTCCTTACAAAAAGACTGAGAGGGGATATGTTTGCCATGTTTAAATATTTGAAAGGAGTCACATAGAAGAAGGGACTGGACTCTTTTTCATGGCTTCAGAAAGTAGGACTTTTATTAAAATGGTCTCAAACTACAGCAAAAGAGATTCCATTTGAAACATTGTTGAACTCCATGATTAAGAGCTGTTCAGCAGTGTTTGAGGAACTTCATTTATGTTAATTAAATAAATTGGATAAACAGATTATTCTCCATCTGGGCAGTAGAATTAGGATTTAACCTGACATGGACAATATGCTCAACTCAAGCAAGTGATAGTAACCACTCTGGTCTTCTCTGGTCCCACCCAGGGAGTCCTGTCCCGTCCAGTTCTGTGCGCCTCAATTTAAAAGGATGTTGACAACCTCGACCGGGTGTAGAAAACCAGGATGGTTGGCAGGTCTGGAGGAAATGTCTTATGAGGAACTGTCACCTCATCCCTTGTTTAGCCTCTCTAAAAGAAGGCTGAGGGGGGATATGATAGCTATGTTTAAATATTTGAAAGGATGTCACATTGAAGAAGGGACTGGTTTATTTTCCATGGCTTCAGAGAGTAGGACTCGGGGCAATGGTCTCAAACTACAGCAAAAGAGATTCCATTTGAACATTTGGAAGAACTCCATGATGGTTAGAGCTGTTCAGCAGTGTTTGAAGGTTCATTTATGTTAACCAGCGGTTCCGTAGACGAAGGATGACTAGATACTCTTGTTTCTTCAAACTGAAGTAAACTTTTATTAAAATGGTTCAACAAAGTATGCTCACGTGCTTTATTTTCAACATTGTTACAATGAGGCACTAACAGATTTTGATAACTTCTAGGAACTTCTATAACTTTCAGTTAACACATCTTGGATAAACGGATTATTCTTCATCTGGTGAGTGTGGTATTGGGAACCGCTATGCGGCCCACACACCGAATCCCACAGCAATGGTGGCGAACTGCCGCCTGGTGTTCCCACCCCAATCCAGGGATCCATCCCGGGGGGTCCACTGGCCACTCTCCCAGTATTGCTGCCACGACCGGATGTAGAAAATATTGGAGTTGGTGGGGGTCCGCTGCCCAACTCTCCCCATGGTCCCTGCTGAGAAAAATAACTGTCACCTCATCCCTTTGTTCTTTACCTTTTTTATATTGAACTTCAAAGGAAAAATGTTCCACCTGCACTCCTATTTCTCTTAATATATTTCATTCTCAACCTCCTAGGGAGTGTGGTCAGTCACCCCACCTCTCTCTAGTAGATAATATTTCAGCATATGTATGGCCCATTAACCTGCTAAAGCCTCTTTCTTGCCATCGCATTTTCCCACAGCCATTCGGTCATCCCATCCACCCACCTGTACTCTCACCGTTCGTAACTTTATTTATTTCTATATCCGCCTGAACAGATGAACCATCTTTCCCCATTCCTCTCCACTCTTCCGCCTGAATTCCTACACTCTTCACAACTCCTTTGAACACTTCCATTTTTATTTCCACTTGAATTTCTATGCTCCGTTTTATCTCTTTCATTTCCTCCTCCTGTATTGACCAACCACCCCTTATTTGCACAACTGCAAAGAAGCCTCCAATGATTGGACGGTCCACATTCTCTCTCTCTTCCATATTCTCATCCTCCTGTCTGTTGTCTACAGACTTCCTTCCTTTGTTTTCCTCCATCATATCCCTTCCCTAGATTTCTTTCTTCATGAGCTCTGTCTGTTTCCTGTCCCTGGCCTTCTGTCATCCTTCCAGTGGACGGACCAGATAATTTCCTAGTCACCTATTGGCTGGATCTCACCCCCAGCAAGTGGGTTTCCGCTGACAAAAGACTCATCAGAAATGGTCCCTGCTGTTTGTAATCATCTGGCATTAGTATGATCTTTACCTTTTTTATATTGAACTTCAAAGGAAAAATGTTGCAAACTGAGATACCATCTAGTTAACCTCAGGTTCAAATCCTTCATCCTATTCAACCATACTAATGGAGCGTGGTTAGTCACCAAAACAAACGGAGCCCCTAGTAGATAATATTTCAGCATATGTATGGCCCATTAATCAGCTAAAGCCTCTTTCTCGATGATAGCACATTTCATCTCTTTATATTTTAATTTTCTACTCAAAAACAATATAGGGTGCTCCTTTCCATCAATAATTTGAGCCAACAGTTCTCCAATCCTCCTCTCCGATGCATCTGTTTGAACTATAAATGGATATCTAATGTCAGGTGCATATCTTACAGGATGAGAGCACAAGCTTTATTTCAAAGTATCAAAAGCCTTCTGTTCATTTTGTCCCCATCTTATTATTTTAGGCATTTTCTTCCTTGTCAAATCTGTTAATGGGGTGGCAATATCTGAATTTTTTTAAAAATATATAATATCCTGCCTATAATAACCTGCTAACCCCAAAAATTGTTGTACCTCCTTTTTCTTCCAGGGAATGGTCCATTTAGACATTTTATCTATTTTTTACTCTAAAGGCAAATTTTTCCTTTGTTCCACCATAAATCCTAAAAATTTTATTCCCTTTCTTGCAATCTTACATTTTTGGATTCACTTTTAAACCTGCTTCCCTTAGTCGGTTCAATACTAATCGCAAGTGTTGGAGATGTTCCTTCCAATTTTTACTAAAAATAATAATATCGTCTATATATGTTACTGCAAATTCTCTAAATGGACTCAATACCTTATCCATCAACCTCTGGAATGTTGCCCCCGCCCCATGCAACCCAAAAGGCATATATTTAAATTGGAACAAGCCTTGGGGAGTTCCAAATGCTGTCTTTTCCTTATCCTCTCCTCTTAGAGGGATCTGCCAGTATCCCTTTGTAAGATCCAAAATGGACAATACTCCTGCCTCTCCTAATCTAGCTAGTAATTCATCAATCCTAGGCATTGGGTAGGCATCGAATTTTGAAACTTTGTTGACCCTTCTAAAAACTATACAAAATGTATGCTCCCATCCGGCTTCGGAACCACTACAGGATGGCTCCTCCATGGGCTATTAGAAGGTTCTATTACATCCAGTTCTAACATCTTGTTAATCTCTTCTTCAATTACCGAAATCAAATGCTTAGGCCACATTCTTCCCTTATCTCTAATAACCACTCCATCAGGGGTATTTATTTGATGTTCTGCCCATTTAGTCCTTCCTGGCCTTTCTAAAAAAATATCACTATATTCCTGCTCTAATATTTCTTCCATTTGTTCTCTCTCTAAATCCTGACAAATTTCTATTCATCCTTTCACCCCTAAAAATCTGGTCCAGGTTCATCTTCCTCAACTTCAGCCAAGAACGCCTCACTTTCCTCCCATTTTTCAATAAATTTATATGAAAAATCCCCTTCTTTTTCACTCAATCAGGCATCTCAATTTCATAATCCACATCATTTACCCTTTTTATCACTTTACATGGACCTTGCCATTGTGCTAACAATTTAGTGTTCTACTGGCAACAATAGTAAAACTTTTTGTCCCACTTCTAATTCTCTTTTGGACACTCTCTGTCATATCTTCTTTTTTGCAACATTTGTGCTTTTCCCAAATTAAATTTAGTCAATTCAGCCACTTCTTTCAAACGCTCCCTCATTTCAATTACATGTTTTACAGTAATCGCTGCATTATCCTCCCCTTCTTCCCGTTTCTCCCTTATAAGATCCAAAATACCTCTCAGATTTTTTCCATACAATAATTCAAATGGAGAATACCCGATAGATGATTGGGGAACTTCTCGAATTGCAAACATTAAGGGAGCAATCATAAGATGCCAATTCCTATGATTTTCTCCAATTACTTTCCTCAGCATACCCTTAAGGGTTTTGTTAAACCTCTCCACCAAACCATTCACCTGTGGATGGTAAACAGTCGTACAAACTGGTTTAACATCTAAAATGTTCCACATTTCCTTCAATGTAACACTCATAAAATTACTTCCTTGATCAGTCAGTATTTCTCAAGGAAACCCCATCCTTGAAAAGAACTGTAATAATTCCCTTGCTAAGACCTTCACAGAGGTGGATCTCAAAGGAATGGCTTCGGGACAGCGGGTGGCATAATCAATTATAACTAATACATGGGTATGCCCCCCAGAGGATTTATACAAAGGACCAATAATATCTAAGCCAATTCTTTCAAAGGGTTTATCAACCAACAGCATTGGAATTAATAATCCCCCTTTGGTTTTTTTCTGAGTTAACTGGCATATTTTACAAGTTTTGCAATAATTTTCCACATCTTTTTTCATTTCAGGCCACCAAAATGAGTGCTTTCTTAGGCTCCCCGTTGACTAACACCAGCACCTCCCAACCTCTTCCTGTTCCCTTAGTCATGTTCGCATCTGACTGCTCTCCCGTCTCCACCCAGGAACAGTCAAAATGCAGGCAATCTCAACGGAAATGCTTATCTGGCCCGCATAACAAACATACGGCTTTTCTGTCCTTTCTTGGAGACATCTAGGCTGGGCTTGTTCGTTGGACCCCAAGTTAGGGGCCTAACATTCTTTCCTATCCCAGGCGCTTCCATCTTCCTCCACCATCATCTCTGCTTCCCCACCCTGAGTCTCCTCGTGGTCTGTCTTTTATATCAGGAGCCGCCATTTTCTCCCACTCTCTTCTCTCATTCCCTCCGCCTTCTCGTGACACCACAAGAATCAAATGCTGTCAAGTCAATTTCTCGTGTACGGAAACTGTTTTCAGAGTTTTCTAGGTAGAGAATACACATCCTTTAAAAAGTGCTTCAGTTGTTGCCAAAACAAGATTAGAAAAGAGGGCAGCTTAGTTCCAAAAGGAAGGACATTCCATAATCAGGGAGCAGCCACTGAGAAGGCCCTGTCTCACAACAATTTCTGTTGGACCAACTGGTTCCAAGCAACAGATCACTTTGTAGATAATAATCGGTCTTTGGGATTGGGCTAAGAAACAGACTGGCTGCCAGTGAAACTGCTGCAAGAGTTATCTCAATAGCCTGGCTGCAGAAATCTGTACCGGCTGGTTTCTCAACAGTCTTCAAGGGCAGCCCCCTGCAGATTGTGTTGCAGTAGCCTGGACAGAATGCAACCCAGGTGCACGTCACTCTAGGCAAGTCAGATGGCATACTAGCCTTCATTGTGCAAATCCACTCCTGGTCACATAAGCAGAGCCCTGCTGGATCAGGCCAAGGGACCCATTTAGTCCAGCTTCCTGTATCTCCCAGTGGCCTCGCCAAATGTGTCTGGGAGCACATGAGGCAACTAGATCCCTGTCTCCCGATGCCAACTCCCCTACCTCTGTCCCTTTGAGGCACCCTTGTTTTAAGCCTGGAGGGAACACGTCTCCCCATCATGGCTTGTCACCTGGACTTTTCCTCTAGACCAGTTTGTTTGCCCAATGCCGTGCCAGGATCTTCAAAGATGACAGTGGAGTGGCCTGCCTCTCATCCCCAAGGGTGAACAGGTAGCCGGCGTACAACCATGGGACTCCGCTGCCTGGATCTGTGCAGACACCACGGCAGCAGATCAGAATCATCTCACTTCTTCACTGCAGCCAAGAACACAGAAAAGGCTTTAAGAACATAAGAAAAGCCCTGCTGGATCAGGCCAAAGGCCCATCTAGTCCAGCTTCCTGGATCTCACAGTGGCCCTGCCAGATGCCTGTGGGAACGCACAAGACTAGATCTCTGTCTTCTGATACCATTCCCCTGCATCTGGTCCTTGAAGAACCCCGGTTTGAAGCCTGGAGATGACACATCTCCCTCATGGTTTGTAACCGGTGATTGACTTTTCCTCCAGGAATCTGTCCAATCCCCTTTTAAAGGCATCCAGGCCAGATGCCATCACCATCTCCTGTGGCAGGGAGTTCCACAGACTAACAACACTCTGGGTGAAAAAATATTTTCTTTTGTCTGTTCTCACTCTCCCAACCCTCAGTTTGAGTGGATGTCCCTTAGTTCTGGTATTTTGTGAGAGGGAGAAGACTGTCTCTTTCCAATGGGATGTATCTTGTATCTGATCAGAGTCACTCAAGGTCCCCCCCCCCAATCATTGCTCGAGTCCTCTGTTCCGCTTGTTTTATCGCTGCCCTCTCGCCGGCAAACCAAGCGGCTCTTTTGGTACACGTCACGGTTGCAGCTCCGGCCCACCCCCATTCCAGAGGCCAACCAAGGTTTGGAGTGGATTGCCTGTCCCAGAGCCCAGGATACCTACATCCCTGACAGAAACGTCACTTCTGTGCCTGAACCGCATCCTTCATCCCTGGCCCTGAAAAGATTTCTCCCCAGCATGAGTCCTCATGTGAGCCTTCAGGCTGGTGCTCCAGCTGAAGCTCTTCTCACACTCCAGGCATTTAAAGGGTTTCTCTCCCGTGTGGATCCGCCTGTGGGATCTCAGGTTCGTATTCCGACCGAAGCTCTTCCCGCAGTCCGGGCATTGGTACAGTTTCAATCCCTGGTGGGTTTTCACGTGGGAAGCGAGGGAGGAGCTGTGACGGAAGGCAGTCCCGCATTCCGAGCATGGATAGGGTTTCTCCCCGGTGTGGATCCTCTGGTGGGAGGCCAGGTTCATACTCTGGCTGAAGCTCTTCCCACAATCCGGGCAGGGGAAAGGGTTTTCCCCTTTATGAATTCTCACGTGGGAAGCGAGGTGGGAAATCTGTCTGAAGCTCTTCCCGCAATCCAGGCAGGTGAAAGGGTTTTCCCCTTTATGAATTCTCACGTGGGAAGCGAGGTGGGAAATCTGTCTGAAGCTCTTCCCGCAATCCAGGCAGGTGAAAGGGTTTTCCCCTTTGTGAATTATCATGTGGGAAGCGAGGTGGGAAATCTGTCTGAAGCTCTTCCCGCAATCTGGGCAGGTGAAAGGGTTTTCCCCTTTATGAATTATCACATGGGAAGCGAGGTGGGAAATCTGGTTGAAGCTCTTACCGCAACCCGGGCAGGTGAAAGGTTTTTCCCCTTTATGAATTCTCACGTGGGAAGCGAGGTGGGAAATCTGGTTGAAGCAATTCCCGCAATCCAGGCAAGGGAAAGGTTTCTCCCCCGTGTGGGTTCTCGTGTGCGAGGCGAGGTGGGTGCTCTGGCTGAAGGCCCAGCCACACACGCGGCAGGCGAACGGCTTCTTCCCGGTGTGCGTCCTCAGGTGCGAAGCCAGTTGGGCGGCCCACAGGAAGCGCTTCCCACACTCCGCGCACCGGAAAGGTCTGTCCCCGCGGTGGATCCTCACATGGTAAGCCAGGTGGGTGCTCTGGCTGAAGCTCTTCCCGCATTCCGAACACTGGAAGGGTTTCTCGCCCGTGTGGATCCTCCGATGGCGGGTGAGGTTTGGGCTCTCGCTGAAGCTCTTCCCGCACTCCGGGCACCGAAAAGGTTTCTCGCCAGTGTGGCTTCTCTGGTGGGAAGCCAGGTGTGAGCGCCAATGGAAACTCTTCCCGCATTCCAGGCAGGGGAACGGTTTCTCGCCCGTGTGGATCCGCAGGTGGTAATTAAGGCCTGTGCTCTGGCTGAAGCACTTGCCAAATTCCTGGCATCTAAACGGCTTTTCCGGCTGGTGGATCCAGCCATGGGAAACCAGCTGGTTTCTACCATGCAAACGCTTTCCCGATCTGAAGCACGGCTCCTGGCTTTCGTCGACAGCTGCTCCTAAACATTTGTCCCCTTCTTCTTCCTCCATGCTCTCCTCTCTCTCAGCAGTAGCTGAAAGAAGAAAAGCAGATCGAATCGGACCATATAACATAAAATTTGTACAACAGAAAAAATTCTGCAGATAGGGAAAATTTGCTTAACATAATTGCCTATGGGGCGAATTTGTACAACATAAAAATGGGATCACTCTATTTTCAATGCATTCCTATGGGAAATTTGTATAAAGGAAAATTTGCTTAACATAATTTCATTTGAAACGAATTAATTCCGTTATACAAGGTACCACTGTACATGTAAGGCAGGCATCTCCAAACTTCGGCCCTCCAGATGTTTTGGACCACAACTCCCAGAATTCCAAGCCTGTATTTCCAATGGCAAAGGACTGTGGGAGTTGTGGTCCAAAACATCTGGAGGGCCGAAGTTTGGACAAGCCTGATGTAAGGTAATATGATAGACCCCCCCCATCTAAACTGAAACCTGTGGATAATAACGGAAATACCAACATGGTAAAAGGGGATGGATCAGTTTTTCCCACTTGTATTACCAAAACTGGACACTAGAGAGCACCAGAATACATGTGCTGAGAAAAATTCATAGCAGTCTTTGGCTGCCTCTAGTGACTGGCTCTGGTAATACATGCGAAAATAGCTTTTCTAGTTTTTTTTTTCTTTTAATAATTTTACTCTTTTCAGACTGTGGTTAAATGAAATTGTGAATACTGATTCTGTGGATACGGGGCTCTTTATGTAGCATCAAAGGTCCTCTGGTTCTGCCATCTTCAACATTCATTAGAAAAGAGTTCACAGTACGTATTTCCACACGTGGTGGGGCAGTGAAAGGATTCAGGAAAATTGGGAAAAGATATTCAAAGAGATTAAGGAAAATATACATATAAAACAGGAAGCGTCTCCAATGATAGCTTTGGCAAGTTTTGGTAATCTATAGCACTCTTAACTGTAATATCTAATTTTAATGTTGAATGTGCATATTTTTTTGAATATTATTTTATGACGGTGATTGCTGATAATTTTGTGGCATGCATCCTTTATATTTTGTTTTCATTTATATGTCTTTCATTTAATTCTGAGTGTTGTTAGCCAACCAGAATGGCCATTTGACCAGATGGGCAGGATATAAATACATACATACAGAAATACCTTGGTTTACGAGCATAATCTGTTCCAGAAGCATGCTTGTAAACCAAAGCCCTCATAGATCAAAGCAAATTTCCCCAAAAGAAATAATAGAAACTCAGATGATTGGTTCTGGGGTCCCATAGCCAAAACTCACATGGTTTAGGTACCTGGCTGGGGAATCTGCTCTGCTTTTACTATAACAACTGGATTTTACTCTGGGTTTTTAATGTAATAGTAATAAAATGCAATTTGTAGCCCTATACACACTTGACTAGCTGCCCCATGCTAGAAATGGTTTGAAAAACAAGAAAGGAAGTAGAAAACAAATTAAAATTTATTATTATTATTATTATTATTATTATTATTATTATTATTATTATTATTATTATTATTATTATTATTATTACTAACTAACAACAACAACAACAACAACAACAACAACAACAACAACAACAACAACAACAACAACAAAGAAAAGTTTGCCCCATAGACGATTCTGTTAAGATTTCCCCGATCTCCGGAATTATTTATGTTGTACAGAGTTTATGTTATACTGTACATACTGTTTATTATACAATGGTCCACTGTAAATAAAATTAATAAATAGAAGGAATGAATGGAAGGAAGGAGGGAGGGAAGGAGGGAGGGAGGGACAGAGAGAGAGAGAGAGAGAGAGAGAGAGAGAGAGAGAGAGAGAGAGAGAGGGAGAGAGAGAGAGGATGGATGGATCCTTGCAACACCCATGGAACCTTGTTTCTCCTTACCAACATCAGGCCAACGTCCTTGTTTTTTGAATATCTTTCCTAAACTTCCTGACTAAGGATAAATGGAGGCCTGTGGGTAGGTAATGAAAGCTGATCTGTACAGTCGTTTTTGCTGCCTCTCCCAAAATTCTATCAGGGGGATTCTGGGAGTTGAACCCCCCCCCAAAAAAATTCAAAAACCTGAAGGGCAGTTTGGGCAAAAGGGGACTGAATGGGAACCGATACCTTCAGGTTCAGAGGGCAGTCCGAGGGAGAGATGCGCCCAGCAGCACCTCCCCACCGCTCAGCACCAGGCAGGCCTGGCCCCACAGATGCCACTGTGGCTCCTCCAGAAAAGAAGAGGGGAGCAAGGAGAGGTCCCCAACATCCCGGCGACAAAGTCTGCCAAGGAGATCAAAAGGGCGTGAATAAATGTTGCTTTACACATGGACCTCTTATATTATGCATGAGGGAAATCTCTCTCTTCCAGTATTCTCTGCCCCGGGTCATGAGAGATGGGACAGCCGTTGAGTACAAATGCTGTATGCTCAATAACTCCCCGGTGAGTCAAAGAATTGCCCAATAAATTACCCAGCCTGGTCTTCTCCATCAAGCCCTAACCCATATTCAACAGCCACGGCCTTTGAAACACAATGGTGACCTTTCCTCTGCTCCATTTTTAAGATGAAAGAGGTCCTAATGGGGGCAGATCTATCAGTACAATCACTCACTCAATCAATCAGTTAGTAAGACTCGTGGCACAGTGGTTAAATGCCTGCAATGCAGGTGAAACTGTGCTCATGACCTGGGGTTCAATCCCAGGTAGCAGGCTCAAGGTTCACTCAGCCTTCCATCCTTCCGAGGTTTGGGGTAAATGAGTACCCAGCTTGCTGGGGGCAATGTGTTCCAGCCTGCACACTGTAATTAAATGCATTGTAAAACAGAGTAGAGACTACTTTTTAGTGGTATGGGGATTCACTCCATATAAGCAGAACACTTTTAAGATGGGGTACAAAGCTGTTTGAAACAGATTATTTTATTGTGACCAATTTTCTAACTAAAATCGTATATTATTTATTTATTTATTTATTGCCTTTTTATACTGCCCATCTTCCTTCTGGGCAGTTTACAGACGAGAATAAAACAATTTAGTATTTTCTAATTCTAATCCTTTTCCAAGTGCAGCGTTTACTGTTTTGGGTATTAGCTTGTATTTACAGTGGTACCTTGTACAAAGGAATTAATTCATTCCAAATGACATTCTGTTAAGCAAATTTTCCTTTATACAAATTTCCCGTAGGAATGCATTGAAAACAGAGTAATCCCTAATCACAACCATTTTTATGTTGTACGGATTCACTCCATAGTAGGCGATTCTGTTAAGCAAATTTCCCCTATCTCTGGAATTTTTTATGTTGTACAGATTTTATCTTATACAAGTTGTTTGTTATACGAAGGTCCACTGTATTTGAAATTGTCTGAAAAGAACAATAAAGCACTGTACGGTACCTACTACTACAGAAAGAAAACACTAGTTATAAGTGGTTTCCATATTTTGTATGATCCATTTTAATATTGTACAGTTGCTATTTTTAGCTTCCAATCTTGTCTCATATGGGAAGTAAATCCTCCTGGGACTCTTATAAGGAGAAAGGTAGGGTAAAAATATTTAAAATAAATAGAGAAACCCCACAGACTAACAACGCGCTGGGTGAAAAATATTTTCTTTTGTCTGTTCTTCTTCTCCCAGCCCTCAATATGAGTGTATGTCCCCTAGTTCTGGTATTTTCTGAGAGGGAGAAGAGCGTTCCTCTATCCACTTGATTCATGCCCTGCGTTATTTTGTACGTCTCAATCATATCCTCCCTCAGGCACCTTCTTTCCAGACTAAAGAGCCCCAAATGTTTTAGCCTTTCCTCATAAGGGAGGTGCCCCCAGCCCAGTAATCATTTTAGTCGCTCTCTTCTGCACCTTTTCCAGTTCCAGATCCTTCCTCCGCCTCCACCACCATCACCCTTCCGCAATCATCCTCCTCTTAGATCTGCAGAGCTGGAAAGATTATTATAGAGATCATCCAGTCCATGCCTAGGAGGCAGAAGGGGGGAATCGAACTCCTTCCACCCTTTGCTTTGTCTGGAAGGGTCTCTCCCCCCGCCCCCACAAGTGGATGCTCCTCTCTCTGGGTCTTCCTTGGGGCACAGGGGGCTCCCCCAAAATCATCCTCCTCCACCACTAACACCCCCCAAGTTGCTCCCTCCAAACACTTTGGAGTCGGAGGGGCGTCTTTCCCCCTCCCCTCTTTCCCTCTCCCCCAATGAATCAAAGCCTCCCACCCCCGAAAATGGTACATTCCGGCCTCCCCCCCCAAAAAAAAAATCCCCAAGGAACTCACTTGGTTTCGCCCCAGGAACCCCCAAAAAAAAAAAAAAGCAACACCCCAAAACACACAAGCAATTGATGGAACGATCGGTCTGCCTAGGAACCTTGAAGCGACGGTTTCGTCCGGGAGGAAGGTTATGCCGGCGGGACAAACAGGAAGAAGAGAGAAAGAAAGAGAGTGGCTAGCGGAAACTCGGTACCTGGCACCACTTCCGTGTTCCTCAGGGGCCGCTCTAGGACATGACGGGCCCGTCACTTTTTTTAACCCTTTCCGCGGCGCACGGCTGTCACAGCCGAAAGGAAGAAGAAATGGGACGCCCGAGTAATGCATGCTCGGAGTACTCGAGTGTGTCCCTCGGATGTAGGGCAGCTCTAAATAGGTTTTTGAGACATAAGGGGTGCTGCATCGTTTCCTATTGCTGCTCCCCCCAAAAAACCAACGTGCAAGGCGTGTCCATGGCTGATCCGGGATTTGAACCCAGGACTCCTGAGTCCTAATCCCTTGGTTCCCGGTTGTCTCCAGTAAGCTTCAAGAGTCCAGCCTTTTTGAAAGAGAAGCGGGGGGAAAAGCTACCACCCAGCTTCCTCTGCCCCTGTGGTGTGATGCCATCAAAACAATCACAACCCCCACTAAAGCACTCTTTTGCTAGGTTTGGGGACACACACACACAGAATTTATTTACAGTATTTATATAGCTAGGCTGAATTTATATAGTCTTATTTGAAATTTATTTATTTATTTATTTTCAAACTTATATACCGCACCTATTTCCCCAAAGGGGACTCAGGGCGGTTTACACAATACCATAGCAAATAAAACAGATAAAAACAATAAAACAATCAACAGCGGTGTCCAGGGTGGCAAGCCAATGTAGGAAGGGCAGCGAAGGGGGAAAAATGATGAGTTACTTACAAACACACACACACACACACACTCACACACACACACACACACACTCACACACACACACACACAGAGTGTTAATTTAGGCTGAATTTATATTGATTTATTTGAAAATATGAGTTACTTACACACACACACACACACACACACACACACACACACACACACACACACACACACACACACACACAGAATGTTAATTTAGGCTGATTTTATATTGTCTTATTTGAAAATATGAGTTACTTACAAAGAGAGAGAGAGAGAGAGAGAGAGAGAGAGAGAGAGAGAGAGAGAATGTTAATTTAGGCTGAATTTATATTGTCTTATTTGAAAAGATGACTTACACACAAACACACATAGTGAAAGAGAGAAAGAGAGCTAATGTTAATTTAATGACACGCACACCATGCATGCCACCCACGTTACTTCTGTGACAATACCGACGTGTCAAAACGTCGGCCAGGAATGTACTATCATGAGACTGCGAGATGCCTAAGTGGTTCTAAACCAAAGTGTGTTTATTTATTTATTTTTAAAAAAGCAAAATACCCTTAAAAGACTTTATGTCTGAGTTACACTCCATCAAGGCTTTTTTGAGGATAGAGGGAAAAAGAACACTATTGTTCACTTCTTCCTTTCTTCATTATATAATCATGTCTAAGTTTTTAAGGTAATGACTGATGTATGGATGTTTTTTTATTATGATTAATACAAGTTCCTGCAAGCCAACTGGCACCCGACTCCGGTTTCTTCACACAAACAGGCTCCTCAGCTTTTTTTAACAGCACAGCTCTTAAAAAATGACTTACAAGTTCCTTCCTGAACTCTGAATGAACAGCTGCTTCTTAAGACAATCTGCAGACTTTTCCAGGGGCGGATTCAGCAGCACCTGAAACAGGAGCGGACATCTCACGGAGGGAACCAGAGACAGAGGGAATAGGAATATTCACAATAATTCAACAGAAAAGGAGATTCACCCTGTCAGTCCTCAAGACCTCGGTGGGTCACGATCCATGACAAACTCAAACTGGACATGCTTTAATTCGTTTTTTTTTTAAATTCACTTTATTCTTATTCTATCAGGTTCACACACTACAATAGTATGCATGGCAACAGCAATGTAATATTTGGATATCACCGTGAAGAAAGGCCAGGAGCCGAACCGTTTTCATCTTTTGTCGCAACTTGCTGGGCCAACAAGGGTGTTGGAGGACTCCTGGGAAGGCCGAGAAACCACTTCTCCCGAGACAAGGCCTGTTGATCTTGGACTGAATGGCAGCCCAAGTCGGCTTGGACTGCTTGCTGCTTAAGAACATAAGAGGAGCCCTGCTGGATCAGGGCAAAGGCCCACCTAGTCCAGCTTCCTGTATCTCACAGTGGCCCCACCAGATGCGTCTGGGAGTGCATGAGACTAGATATCTGTCTCCTGATACCACTCCCCTGCATCTGGCCCTTGAAGTCCCCTGGTTTTAAGCCTGGAGATGACACATCTCCATCATGGTTTGTCACCTGGGATGGACTTTTCCTCCAGGAATCTGTCCAATCCCCTTTGGAAGGCATCCAGGCCAGATGCCATCACCACATCCTGTGGCAGGGAGTTCCACAGATTAACAACGCGCTGGGTGAAAAAATATTTTCTTTTGTCTGTTCTTACTCTTCCAGACCTCAATTTGAGTGCATGTCCCCTAGTTCTGGTATTTTGGGAGAGGGAGAAGAGCGTCCTTCTATCCACTGGACTTGTGCCCTGCATTATTTTGTACGTCTCAATCATATCCCCCCTCAGGCGCCTTTTTTTCCAGACTAAAGAGCCCCTAATGTTTTAGCCTTTCCTCATAAGGGAGGTGCCCCAGCACAGTAATCATTTTAGTTGCTCTCTTTTGCACCTTTTCCAGTTCCACTATGCCTTTCTTGAGATGCTTGGTACAGAGGGCTTTGTTCCCAATTAATTTCAGCCACCGCAATTCTAAAAGGGGATATACCCGGGACCGTTTGCCTTATAAAGCTGCATCGCTAACTGGGATGGTTGGGAGAGGGGCTTTCCCAGCTTTGCTCAGGGAAAAAGCAGAAGAAACTGAAATATCCTTGGTGTGTTGGAATGTCCTTTGGTGACCCAGCTGGTGAGATTTTTGCATGGTGCTTATAAGCCCAGAAGGCGATCTCTGTCTCTGATGGGGAAATGCAAGGTAGCTTCATTGCAGTTCCTGCTTTCTGATTCTTTCCTGAAACTGCTCGGTGGCTGATTTGTAAGTGTCTTATTTCTCTAAAGGAGGCTGCCTGAGTAGCTCCGCCCAGAGCCAGAGGTTATGCCTCTTCCGAGAGCCAGCCTGTGTGGCCTTGGGTAAGCTGCCCAATTAAAGAACACTTCCAAATGAAGGGAAGAGCAAACTACTTAGTCACTCCTAAGTCAGAGTGACTTAAAACAAAAACAAAAAGCCGCTTGTGCCGCTTGTAGACCTCCCCGTTGCACTTAAAAACACTCTCAGGGTGGTTGACGGTTTTATTATACAGGCTACACACGTTGCCCCACCAACAAGCGGGGTCATCAATTTACCGACTTAAGAAGGATGGAAGGCTGAGTGAACCTCGAGCCATCTATCTAGGATTCAACCTGGCTCATGAGCTTTTGGCTGCAGTACTGTGGTTTAACCACTGCTAAACTGCACACAATTATTATTATTATTATTATTTCTCTCTAAGAGTGGTTTTAAAAATTCTTTTATTCTGGGTTGTTTTTTTCTCCTATGGCTAAAACAACAATTTGAACATACACTTCCCCACGTTTGATTTGCTTATTGGGATCATGGCAGGGAGAGCGTCATCCTACAACCCATCTTGACTCCTTGGCCAGCCAGGGAGGTAAATGATCTATTGTTCTAAGATGTGGGTAAGGTTTGTGTGAATTGTGGCTAGCAGAAGAAGGGCCAGGATTAGAGATGTGAAAAAGGAAGGAAACCAGATTCTTTTGTTTGTTTGTTTTTGTTTTGTTTGAAAGCTTCTGGAAATTTTACAACTCTAAGACATCCAGGTTGTGCCACTGGCTGTACAACCAGGCACATGACCAAAGAAAGGGAACGGAGACGTAAGCTCAGAATGAAAGATAGAGGAAGGCTCTTTAAGCACAATAAGGGGAACACCTTGAGCCGCAGGAATAGGTCCCAGGATTGATCTTCATCTAAGTGTAAAGATGGAAAACAGGCCACAAATCACATATCTGGTGGTCTATATAGGAATGGCAAGGGTATGGGAAACAAACAAGAAGAACCTGAAATCCTAGTTCAGGAGGGTCAAGATGACTTGATTGGGATAACTGAGACTTAGTGGGATGACTCCCATGGCTGGAATACAGAAATTGAAGGATATAAATTATTCCAAAACAACGAAAATAACATGCTGAAAATGAGCTGAAGAATGCAACCAATATGTAGTAATCATTCAAAGATGAGGGTGTACACATATTAGACAGAGAAGGAAGGTGGTTTGAGAGAGGGGTCAGGGAAGCCTTTCATGTGAGCATTGAAAACCTCTCTCTCAACAGAGGTGGGGGACTCAGGCACAGTCTGTCTGCTGCTTATCAGGCAGTGATTTCAGCAATCCCCAGACAAATAAAAAATGCTTCACACCTCCACCACCAAGGCCATAGCTAACAA
Organism: Phrynocephalus forsythii; assembly: GCA_029282475.1. Classification (NCBI taxonomy): domain Eukaryota; kingdom Metazoa; phylum Chordata; class Lepidosauria; order Squamata; family Agamidae; genus Phrynocephalus; species Phrynocephalus forsythii. Next base: position 4,668,660 of record JAPFRF010000024.1, read on the forward strand.
CCCATACTTTATGGGTTTCAGCACCTTAGGCCATTTCCCACCTTATGGCCTATTGAGACTATTGTCCACCTAACGCGCCTATTCAGGCCACTGTTCATCTTATGAGCCTAGTTCAAACCAGGGTGACATGAGGTCAAAATGAACTATAAAATGGAGGACTCACAACTAGCTTTCCTCAGACTGACGAAGCTGTTTGAATGAGCAGCGAAATGTTTCAATCTCTCAAGAAAAGAAGTCCAGTTGCCATGACTCCACTTCTAGATGATACGTAGCATAAGGCAAAGAAAGGGCAGCTCAGTCATTCAGGGTGGATGCAAAAACGGTAACAAGCAACAAGAAAATGGCAGCAGTGCATAATATTTTTAGCTCAGTTCCCCCTGCCCCCACACAAAAGGCCATTTAAGACCCTCCAGGAAATGTGACAAAGAAGCGGAGGAGAAAGGATTGTGGTTTGAGACTAATAAATAGTCAAGGAATGTGTTATTCATTAGAACAATTCCAAATCTCCAGGGCTGGATGTGCATCCAGGATTATAGAAGGAATGAGGTTGAAGACACCTCAGAACCACTACCTCTTATTTTCTTGAACTCAGGGAGCAGCAGTGATGTAAAGGTTTTGGAGAAGGGCTAAATTTGCCCCTCTCCTTAGAAAAGGATGCACCTGGGAACTACAGACCAGTCAGCCTGACACCAATCCCAGGAAACCATCTAAAACTAGGGGAAGCCAGATTTTAGCTGAACATCAGGAAATACTTAAGAACATAAGAAGAGCTGTGCTGGATCAAGCCAAGGGCCCATCTAGTCCAGCCTCCTTTATCTCAGTGGCCCCACTAGATGCCTCTGGGAGCACATGAGACTAGACATCTGTCTTCTGATACCACTCCCCTGCATCTGGCCCTTGAGGTACCCTGGTTTTAAGCCTGGAGATGACACATCTCCATCAGGGTTTGTAACCTGTGATGGACTTTTCCTCCAGGAATCTGTCCAATCCCCTTTTGGAGGCATCCAGGGCAGATGCCATCAACACCTCCTGTGGCAGGGAGTTCCACCCCAGACTGCAGTGAAACTTCTTAATCCCTCCATCATAATACAATGACTAACACCTATTCTCCTGCATAGGACAAGTTTCCCCTTTCCCACAACTTTAAAACCCCAGTCTCGCTCATTCTATACCCCAGAGCACAGAGGGAACTACTAGTTCCCTGAGTTCCTTTCCCTCTGAAGATACCGCCCACAGAGTCTGGTGAAAGATCAGAAAGAAAAACTGCCAGAGCACGGCCAAACAGCCTGAAACACTCAGAACAGCTATCAGATCCTGGTTGTGAAAGCCTTTGATAATACACTTTCCCAAGGTGTTTGCTCTCCTACTTAAAAACAAAAAAGATACCACCCAAAATATTTGGCCATCACATCTCCGGGGATCCTTCTTGACGTCACAGAAGAGATTCTTGCTTGATAGAAACATGACCTCACCTTCCGTTCAAAGGTGGAGGATATTTCCTGGCATTGAACGCTCGAAAGGAGAGAATAAAATGAAATTCCTATAATATGGTGAGAACTGCGTCCTTTCCTCTCAGAAGGCAGATGTGTGGCAAAGTGGCGCTGCCACCAACCAGGCCATGAGTCGCATTTTTACAGGATGCCTGAAATTCAATGGTACCCTCCCTTCTAAGAATTCTAGAGAAATGACAAAGAGGAAGGGTCTAAAAACGAGCCAGGGCTGTGGTCTAGTTGAGCCCCCCTAGTGGAAGAAGAAAAAGAAGAGGGGGTGAAGATTAGGATGAGGAACACGGCTACAAGAAAGAGAACTGGGTGTGGTAAGACAGCAGGGTTGCATCAACAGAACCATAGTGTCTAGATCAAGGGAAGTGATAGTGCCACTCTATTCTGCTCTGGTCAGACCCCACCTGGAGTCCTGTGTCCAGTTCTGTGCACCTCAATTTAAAAAGGACGTTGACAACCTCGAGCGGGTGCAGAGGAAGGTGACCAGGATGGTTGAAGGTCTGGAGGAAATGTCTTATGAGGAACGGCTTAGGGAACTGGGAATATTTTAGCCTTTCAAAAAGAAAACTGAGAGGGGATATGATAGCTATGTTTAAATATTTGAAAGGATGTCCTGTTGAAGAGGGAACAGGTTTGTTTTCCATGGCTTCAGAGACTAGGACTCGGGGCAATGGTTTCAAACTGCAGGAAAAGAGATTCCATTTGAACATTAGGAAGAACTTCATGACGGTTAGAGCTGTTCGGCAGTGGAATATGTGGCCACAAAGGAGGGTGGTGGGGTCTCCTTCTTTAGAGGCTTTTAAGCAGAGGCTGGATGGCCATCTGTCGGAAATATTGTGATGTGGGTTCCTGCATGGCAGGGGGTTGGACTAGATGGCCCTTGAGGTCTCTTCCAACTCTATGATTCTAGGATTCTATGAAACCAGGGTTCAGGCGCTCGCAACCTCAGAACGTGCTGCTTATCCTTGACCAGGCTTCTTCCCTGCTCCCTCCGAGCTGAGCGTCAATCCTTAAAGTCCTTGGGAGAGAGAAAATGTTTTCCTACGAGCCATCGAGTGTAGCAAACGATGCCTGTTCGAACTCAAAGTCACCGAGGGGGCCTTGGGCACAAAAGAGTCATTCACAGCCATACACTTTACAAAAGAGCCACCAGCTGCGGAAATACTAGAAGCGCGTTCGTCCAAGCTTGCTGGCAAAAGCCGCTCTACGGTCGACGGGGCTCTTATGGACCCCCTGGCCACCACCAACAGGGGTGCCTGATGGGCGTTGTGGCCAAACCTCCGGGCAGGTTTCAAAATGGGGGGGGGGAGGTCACCCTCTGAAAAAGATTAGGGGGGGCACTGTTTCCATAGAGGACAACAGCCAGGCTGCTTCTGAATGACGGGAAGGAGGCCAGAACCTGGTTATACGTCATTCGAACAGATTCAGTTGCTTAAAACAATTGGGGGGGGGGTCCTCAAATAAATCCCTAACACCCTTTTCTCAGACTCCTACTGCAACTAGAGCGGAAACATTCCCCCCATTTCGTCACCTACCTCTACAAAAATTACGTGACCCACCTGGATGTACAGTATTTCTTTTAAAAAAAAAAAAGACACAGCTCAGGCTGGGGCCAAAGATTTCCCCCTGCCGTGGGTTCCAGGATGTGAAGTTTGCCTCAATGTCTTTCCACGCCCCAAAGCAGGGGTACCGTTTGCTCCCTACTCCCCACCCCACCCCCAAGCCCACCCCAAGCCCAGGGCGCCACGAAGGGGAAGGGAGGTGGGCCGCCGGGCGGGGAGAGGCCCGTTTCCCGCTCCCCCTCCTCTAAAACGGTTCCTTCCCTCCGCGGGATTCTCTGACAGGAACGAAAAGGCAGTTTTCCCCCTCCGCGGCTTTTATAAGGCTTCTCTCCGGTAAGGGTTCTCATAAGGCAGGCACTCTTCCGGAAGGTGGTTCCAGTCGTTTAGGTGGCCCCTCCCCCCCTCGTGAGTCCGGACGTGGCGCTGGAGGTTGCGGCTCCAGCTGAAGCACTTCCCGCACTCCAGGCACCGGAAGGGCTTCTCGCCGGTGTGCATGCGCATGTGGGAGGTCAGGTGGCCCGTCTGGCGGAAGCTCTTCCCGCACTCCAGGCACTTGAAGGGCTTGTCCCCCGTGTGGACCCGCATGTGCGAGGCCAGGTTGGACCGCTGGCTGAAGCACTTCCCGCACTCCAGGCACTTGGAGAGCTTCTCGCCCGTGTGGATGCGCATGTGCGAGGCCAGGGAGGCGCTGTGGCGGAAGGTGGTGCCGCACTCGGCGCACTTGAAGGGCTTCTCGCCGGTGTGCATCCGCACGTGCGAGGCCAGCTGGGAGCTCCAGCGGAAGCGCTTCCCGCACTCGGGGCACTGGCACTTGTCCGCCGCCGCGTGGAGCCTCGCGTGGGAGGCCGAGGCGGCGCTCGAGGGGCCGAAGCCCTTCCCGTACTCCAGGAACCGGAAGAGCTCCTCCTCGGTGGGCAGGCGCACGTGGGGGGCCAGGGGGGCGCCCGGAGGGCCGAAGCCGTTCTCCACCTCTTCCGTGGACTCCGGCGGCTCCTCCTCGGCGTGGACCCGCAGGTGGGCGGCCAGGTGGCAGCTCTGGCCGAAGCTCCTCCCGCACTCCAGGCATTTGTAGTGGTTCTCGCCCGTGTGGGCCCGCATGTGGGAGGCCAGGCTGGCGCTCTGCCCAAAGCTCTTGCCGCACTCGAAGCACTTGAAAGGGTTCTCCCCGTGTGGATCCTCTTGTGGGAGGCCACGTAGGTGTTGCGGCTGAAGTCCTTCCCGCACTCGACGCATTTCAAGGGCCGGTCGCCCGTGTGGATCTTCATGTGGTCGTCGTCGGGGCCGGCGCGGCGGACAAAATGGCGCCCGCATTCCAAGCAGTGTTTCCGGTTCTTGTCAATGACGATGCCCAGGCAGAGTCCGCCTTCCTCTTCCTCCTCTTCCTCCTCACACCTCTTCTCTCTCAGGTCGGCCGCTGAAAGGAGGAAACAGAAACCCTCGTTGGCGCCAAAACTCGAACTCGAGCCTCTCAAGGGACGGCTGGGTTTCTACTATCCCTTGTGGCTTCCGTTTATGTCTTTCCCCCTTTCTCCGGGTTCTACTTCGTAAATTACAGTGAACCTTCATATAACAAATAGTTTGTATAACATAAAAGCTGTACAACATAAAAAAACTCCAGAGATAGGGGAAATTTGCTTTACAGAATCGCCTATGGGGCAAATCTGTACAACAGGCAAACCCAAACTTCGGCCCTGCAGACGTTTTGGACCACAACTCCCAGAATTACAAGCCTGTATTTCCAATGGCAAAGGACTGTGGGAGTTGTGGTCCAAAACATCTGCAGGGCTGAAGTTTGGGCATGCCTGCCATACAACATAAAAATGGTTGTTTTTAGGGATTACAGTGGACCCTTGTATAACAAACGGTTTGTATAACATAAAATTTGTACAACATAAAAAATTCCGGAGATAGGGGAAATTTGCTTAACAGAATCGCCTATGGGGTGAATTTGTACAACATAAAAATGGGATCATTCTGTTTTCAATGCATTCCTGTGGGAAATTTGCATAAAGGAAAATTTGCTTAACAGAATTACATTTGGAATGAAGGCTGAGCGGGGATATGATAGCTATGTTTAAATATTTTAAAGGATGTCACATTGGAGAAGGGACTGGTTTATTTTCCCTGGCTTCAGACACTAGGACTGGGGGCAATGGTTTCAAACTACAGGAAAAGAGATTCCATTTGAACATTAGGAAGAATTTCATGGGAGTTAGAGCTGTCCGGCAGTGGAATATGCTGCCCCAAAGGGTGGTGGAGTCTCCTTCGTTGGAGGTTTTTAAGCAGAGGCTGGATGGCCCATCTGTCGGAAATATTGTGATGGGGGTTCCTGCATGCCAGGGGGTTGGACTGGATGGCCCTTGAGGTCTCCTCCAACTCTATGATTCTATGATTCTACCTGGCCAGCATGGCTGAACACATTTCTCTTCCAACTCTATGACTCTATGTGGCCAGCATTGCTGAACACATTTCTGCGCACGGAACACTGTTTATATTCCCGCTTTTTACGGTGGTACCTATTTATCGGCTTGCATGTACATGCTTTCAAACTGCTAGGTTGGCGGGAGCTGGGGTGATCAGCGGGAGCTCACTCCGCTGCGTGGCACCCGGGATTCAAACCGCCGAGCTGCCGACTTTGCAACTGACGGTTTTCAGTGCTCTGGGCCATTTTGCAAATTATTTGTATAGCTTGGCTTCAACACAGCGCTACCTTGCTTTACCAGCATCATCCGTTCCGCAAGAAGGTTTAGTAAGCCAAAACACCCGTAAATCAAAGCAAATTTCCCCATAAGAAAAAACGGAAACTTGGATTATTCATTCTGGGGCCCCTGTTTCCATGATTTCTTATTGGGAGACCCAGAGGCTGCAGCAGCCAGGACCTGCAACAAAGGGCTGGAGGTGTTTCAGAATTCATATCCAGCTCCTCCAGGGTGCCCAGTGGCTCAAAGGAAAAGCTGGCGCTGGGGTGGGTTACCCACAGCTCAGCAGGTGATAAACCGGTGCCCCCAATCCGGCTGCCACTTTAATCCAAGCTATGGGACGCCCTCCCAAGTGAGATCCGACTGGTGCCAACATTGATGACATTTCGGCGCCAAGTAAAAATGTTCCTGTTCCAGAAGTTTTTTTAGTTGATACAACATAGTCTGTGGGTCCTCTGATGGCAATTTTAGTGTGATGATTTTCGTGTAGGGTTTTTATTATTGTTTTAATTATTTATTGAAATTCTATGTTTTAACTGTTTTAATTATTTGATTGTAAGCCGCCCAGAGACCTTTGGGTAGTGGGCGGCATATAAGTTGTAAAAATAAATAAAATAAACACATAAATCCTGGGGCCGCAGCAGCTGGAAGACGGCTTCCCGAGCTAGCAGCCAGCTGCCAGCGGCCCCAATGCTTGTATATCGAGACTTTGCTCATTGATCAAGGCAAAACTCATCAGAGATTTCTGTCCGTTGATCAAAATACTCACAAACCAAGGAACGTGTAAACTGAGGTACCACCGTATTGCCTTTTAAGGATCTCGGATGCCTCATTGTTCTTAGCTGGCTTGCTTGATTTATTTATTTATTCATTTATTTATTTAAAAAAAATGTTTTAATCCTGCCCATCCGGCCAAAAAGGCCATTCTGAGCAGCTACCAGTAACAGTCAGTTAGTGGCAGCTTTCTTTTTGAAAACAAAAAGAAAAGCAAACTAAAAAGCACAGCCTAATGGCACAGTGAAAATTAAACAAACAGCATAACTAAACCCAACTGCGTCGTGACAAAATCAGCCTCAACACACTTCAACATAATTAGACACATTAAATATTGGCTTTCAATGCTGTCAACCATCATTGTACACATGCTGTCTTGAACGTTAAATACTGTACTGTATTGTCTTCACGTGATATAAGCCGCCTTGGGTCATTTTCAAGGGGGGAAAGGCAGGGTAAAATTATTTTAAATGAATAATAAAATTAAAATGATAAAAAGACAAGATAGCTCTGCTCTGTTGCTTTTAAATGTGTTTTTAGTTTTTATTTACGGTTCTTAATATAATATCTGAGATTATATATATATATATATATATATATATATGGATTCGGGTTTCTTCCCGTGTAGAAATCTGGTTGTTCTGTTCCAGATTTCTACACGGGAAGAAACCCGAATCCACCCTAACATGCATACCTATACCCGTGAAAATCTACGAAAACATATATATATATATATATATATATATAAAATCAGATATTATATCTATTTATCTATCTATCTATCTATCTATCTATCCAATCTCGTCCTTCAGGCAATGGTTCGGGGCCATCTGAGCACACTGTAATGGGTTCTGTCTCTCTCTCTCTCTCTCTCTCTCTCTCTCTCTCTCTCTCTCTCTCTCTCTCTCTGTGTGTGTGTGTGTGTGTGTGTGTGTGTGTGTGTGTGTGTGTTTTAAACTGCGGGCATCAGTTTTCTTGCCGGATCCTGTTATTTATCCTGTTATTTTTCTTTTAGTATTTTTACATGGTATTTGTCTACCATTGTATTCTGTTAGGTTTTGACTGTTCACTATTGTCGCGGTTTGTTTTGTAGTTGGGTAGTCACTGTTGGGTGACGTCTGTACACCACCGCCCAGAGTTCCCTATGGGAAAATTGGGCGGTTAATAAGTATTATAGATAGATAGATAGATAGATAGATAGATAGATAGATAGATAGATAGATAGATAGATAGATAGATAGATAGATAGATAGATAGGAGAAAGGAAGGAGTAGATTAGATAGATAGATAGATAGATAGATAGATAGATAGATAGATAGATAGATAGATAGATAGATAGATAGATAGATAGATAGATAGATAGATAGATAGATAGATAGATAGATAGATACTGATTTTAGCTTTTACATATTGTCCTTTTAATGATGGAAGCCGCCTTGGGTCCTTTTAAGGAGAAAGGCAGGGTCAACATATTTTAAATAAACGAATTAAAAACATTTAGAACGTCCTTTAAAAAAGAGCTCATGAGCCTAGCACATAGGAAGGGGTGTGTATGCGTGTGTGGTGTGTATGGCATAAATTCCCTTTTGACTGGCTGTTCGCAGGAAGGCTGCAGGCAGCCTCGCTCTTCCCTTTTGGGCCCCAACAATCAGGTGAGGGATAGGGCTAACTCGGGGACGAGTAAATTCCATTTCTTAGATGGTGCTACTCCTAAGCTTTGGCTGTTATGGGCTTTTATCTGCCTCTAGATTGTTGGAGTTCCTACTTAACTTACTTTTTTTCTGTAGATATATATTTTTCTAGAATGTGTTGTCTATTTCCTTCGGTATTTTGTTTGAATTTATTTGACCACCTAGAGTGGTCTTGTTACCAGATGAAAGGTCTAGAAATTAGATAGATAGATAGATAGATAGATAGATACCTCAGTTTAAGAATGCATCGGTTAAAGAAAACCTTGGTTTAAGAAAATATTGGAAATAAAAATGCTTCAGTTTAAGAAAAAAATTAAATGGAATGCCGTGGTTTGCCTTTTTTCTGACCTCTGTAATGGATTAATTAGTTTTCAATGCATTCCTATGGGAAAATGTAATTTGGTTTAACAATTTTTCGCAATACAAAATGGCTCGGGGAACAAATTAATTGCTTAAACCGAGGTACCATTGTAGGGTAGGTAGGTAGGTAGGTAGGTAGGTAGGAAGTAAGGAAGGAATGGATGGATGGATGGATGGATGGATGGATGGAGAGAGAAATAAGAAGGAAGGAAGGAAGGAAGGAAGGAAGGAAGGAAGGAAGGATGGATGGATAGATAGATAGATAGATAGATAGATAGATAGATAGATAGATAGATAGATAGATAGAAGGGAGGAATAGATAGATAGATAGACAGACAGACAGACAGACAGACAGAAAGGCAGGCAGGCAGGCAGACAAATAACCTTCTTTGGATGCTATGTATTCTATTTTAAATAAATGTAGTATATTTCAAAGGCCTTCGTTGGTCTTAAGTCAGGCATGTCCAATCTTCGACCCTCCAGATGTTTTGGACTGCAACTCCCACAGTCCTTTGTCATTGGAAATCTAAGCTTAGAATTCTGGGAGTTGCGGTCCAAAACATCTGGAGGGCCGGAGTTTGGTCACCAGTGCCTTAAGTGATAAGGAACACCGTGATGCCAGCTGACTCCAGTCCTGGCTGCTTAGCCAAGTCACCAAGTAGCGACACCGCAGCCTGGAGCCTTGGGTTCCTGCGTTGATAAGGGAGCCCCGCATGGGCCGAGGTTGGGGAATAGCCTGGAGGCCTCCGTTTCCCTTGGGACTGAGAGAGACGGGCTTAAACCAAGATGGCGGTCATTCTGCTGAGAGAGAAGAGGAGCCTCCAGTCTCTTCTTGGTAGAAACCGGGTTTATCGACCCAACAGGAGTCAAAGCAAAGCTTACCGAGAGACACCAGGCTGGCTAAATTCTCCTCCATGACTTCCTGGTGGAGGGCCCGCTGGTCCGGATCCAGCAGGGCCCACTCCTGCTCCGTGAAATAGATGGCCACATCCTCAAAGGTCACCACGCCCTGAGAGGAGAGGGGGGGGAATGCTTTAAACCTCGTGTAGGATAAGGACATAAGACCATAAGAAGAGCCCTGCTGGATTAGGCCAAAGGCCCATCTCGTCCAGCTTCCTGTATCTCACAGTGGCCCCACCAGATGCCTCTGGGAGCGCACGAGACTAGATCTCTGTCTCCTGATCCCACTTTCCTGCATCATCTGGCCCTTGAAGGACCCCGGTTTTTAAGCCTGGAGACAACACATCTCCCTCATGGTTTGTAACCTGTGGTGGACTTTTCCTCCAGGAATCTGTCCAATCCCCTTTTGAAGGCATCCAGGCCAGATGCCGTCACCACCTCCTGTGGCAGGGAGTTCCACAGACTAACAACGTGCTGGGTGAAAACAATATTTTATTTTATCTGTTCTTACTCTCCCAGCCCTCAATTTGAGTGGATGTCCCCGAGTTCTGGTATTTTGTGAGAGGGAGAAGAGCGTCCCTCTCTCCACGTGACTCATGTCCTGCAATCATATCCCCCCTCAGGCGCCTTTTTTTCCAGACTAAAGAGCCCCAAATGTTTTAGCCTTTCCTCATAAGGGAGGTGCCCCAGCCCAGTAATCATTTTAGTCGCTCTCTTCTGCACCTTTTCCAGTTCCACTCTGTCTTTCTTGAGATGCGGAGACCAGGATTGTATACCATACTCTTCAATGTGATGCTTCGATCCGGGGCTTCAAGGGTCAAGATTCAACCCATCCCAGGCCATACCCTGCCCCTTCTTAAGGGACAGGTTATCCGAAAGCAAAGGGAACACATTTACCTGCAGCTTCAGGGAGACCGCCAAAGGCGAGAAGCATCCGGAACCTTTCCACGGCTTCGCCCCAACCAGGTCGGGCTGCCGAGAAGCCATTTCTGCTCCTCCGGAGAGAAGAGACGAGCAAGGATACGTCGCCAGCATCCTTCTAACCCCTGCAAGGAGATCAAGGGGGTGAACGAGATACTCTACAGTGGTACAACGGTGCAGTGGTTAAATGCCTGTACTGCAGGTAAAATTGTGCTCACGACCTGGGGGTTCAATCCCAGGTAGCCGGCTCAAGGTTCACTCAACCTTCCATTGTTCCGAGGTCAGTAAAATGAGGACCCCGCTTGCTGGGGGGGGGCAATGTGTAGCCTGGACACTGTAATTAAAAAATTGTAAACCGCCCAGAGACTACTTGTAGTGGTATGGGGCGGCATATAAGCAGAACGCTTTTTGCTTTACCTCTTAAGACTAATGCCTCACAAGACAAAAAACTTGTAGGAAGAAGAAAAAAAATTCCAGGGATAGGCATGCTTTGCATGACCAAAACGTTCCCTGTGGGATGCTTCACAAAACAAAAAACAATCTCGCATGTACCCAGGGGGAAAAAAACCCCAGTTATTTTTGTCTTTATTCTAGCCTCTGGAACGGATTAATCCATTCCCAATGCATTCCTATGGGAAACCGCATCTCACAAGACAAAGATTTTCCTAAAAAGGAAGCGACCCATAGCCTCTGGAACAGATGAATCCATTTCCAATGTATTCCTCTGGGAAACCGTGTTTTGTAAGACAAAAAATTCTTAAAACAAATTGACCCGTAGATCAAATTAAATTTGTTTTAAGAGGCACCACTGTATTTTCATCTTGTTTTACTATTCACATCCAATGCCAGCGCCATCTTTTTTTTTTTTTTCATATACACTGCAGGTACTGTTTCGTGCGCCGCTGTACAGGAGAATAGTCTCCCTTCCTGTCTTGATTAAACAATACACATGCTACCAGTGTAGGTTGTTAAAAAGAGAATTTCCCGCCTTAGGGAATGATCACAGAATCACAGAATCATGGAGCTTGAAGGTCTACAGCAGGGGTTCTCAACCTGGGGGTCGGGACCCCTTTGGGGGGGTGTCGAACAACCATTTCCCAGGGGTCGCCCTGAGCCAGTGAAGAAAAAGGCACAAACGGCTTGGATCTGAAGGGGGAGAGAAAGAGCGAGTTACAGCTTGATAGGTTGGAGGGGATGTCAGTCAATGGCACCAGAAGCTGCGATTGGGCTGAGGGTGCCTGTATGGAGGGAAGTTCTCTATGGCACCTCCAAAGGGGGCTTGTGGCCTCTTTCAAGCAGGGCAAGGGGGGGGGTCACCACAACATGAAGAACTGTATTAAAGGGTCACGGCATCCGGAAGTTGCAATGTGCCAACATGGCAATTTAAACCGAATACAGTACCACGGGTTAAAAATGCTTCGGGGGCTACCTTTTAGGAAAGCGAGGCATCATAGAGCAGGGATGCCACACTTCAGGAAAGCGAGGCAGGCTTTTGAATTTCCCGCGGCCACAGGGAGGGTGTTGTGGCTGCAGAAAATTCAAAAACCTGCTCTTCGACACTCACTTTCCCGAAAGGCGCTACCCTGCTAACCGGGAGCGCTACGTTGTCGGGAAAGCCAGGAGGAAGGGGCTGCAGCTTGTGGGCTCGTTCGTAGCATCAGTTTATTATTTGTTTATTTGTTTGTTATATTTCTATACCGCCCATCTTCCGGACGGAACTCTGGGCAGTTTACAATTAAAACAAACAGCAAAGTATTATAAAAAAAAGTAAGTCCTAAAAGAATAATGAGGGACAAGACCCTCTACAAGAGGCAACGCGGATGGCAATTAAAAAAAAACTTAATTAGAAACTTAATCTTCAGCCACGCCACGCCCGTCTGGGCATCCCAAAAGCGGTGTGCCTGGAGAGTAAACTGGGGCTATGAAGGAGCCCACAAAACGCTGCTCCCCTTCACCCGGTTCTCTTCACGGAGCCATTTTGAAACTGCCAAAATGGCTCCGTGAAGAGAGCCGCCCGAAGGGAGGGCAGTGGTTTGTGAGCTCCTTCGTAGCCTCGGTTTACTCTCCAGGCACGCCGCTTTTGCGATGCCCAGAGCGGTGTGGCCGGAGAGTAAACTGGGGCTACGAACGAGCCCACAAGTCCCTGCCTCCCCTTCGCCTGGCTCTCTTCACAGAGCACAGTGGCGTTCTCCGATCAACATAACATAAGAACATAAGAAGAGCCCTGGTGGATCAGGCCAAAGGCCCATCTAGTCCAGCTTCCTGTATCTCCCAGTGGCCCCACCAGATGCCTCTGGGAGCGCACGAGACTAGATCTCTGTCTCCTGATCCCATTCCCCCCTGCAGCTGGTCCTTGAAGTACCCTGATTTTAAGCCTGGAGATGACACATCTCCCATAGTTTGTAGCCTGTGATGGACTTTTCCTCCAGGAATCTGTCCAATTCCCTTTTGGAAGGCATCCAGGCCAGATGCCATCACCACCTCCTGTGGCAGGGAGTTCCACAGACTAACAACGCGCTGGGTGAAAAAAAATATTTTCTTTTGTCTGTTCTTACTCTCCCAGCCCACAATCAAAGGGGGAAGTGCCGTGGCTGTGAGGGGGCGACATTGCGTGCCCACAAAAAGGGCTCCACGTGCTACCTTTAGCACCCATGCCATAGGTTCGCCAGCCCTGTCCTAAAGTAACCTATTCTATCATTGTACTGCTCTAACAGTTAAGACGTTTCCCCCCCCCAATCGGCCACGGAAATCTGGCTTCTTGTGACGAGAGCCCACGGTTGCGTTCCCTGCAGGATCTGTTCTGGATCTGGGATGATCCAAAACAAGTCCTGCCCCTCGTCTGGATGTCTAACGTTCAAGCATTTGAAATGTGCTCTCTCATCTCCCTTGGGTCTTCTTTTCCTCAAGGCCAAACGTGACCAGTCCTTTCAGCCTTTCCTCCTTTCCCAGTCCAAAATGATATACGAAGAGCAGATGCTTGAACGGAGGGGGTCTATCCGCCAGTTCCACAGCAGGTAGAGTGACCTCTGTGTTCCTCAGGGGTAAGGGCCTCTAACTTCTGTTCAGAGGGGCATCTCTTGTCCTGTGCAGCAGGCATGTCCAAACTTCGGCCCTCCAGAGGTTTTGGACCGCAAAATGGCTCGGGGAACAAATTAATTGCTTAAACCGAGGTACCATTGTAGGTAGGTAGGTAGGTAGGTAGGTAGGTAGGTAGGTAGGTAGGTAGGTAGGTAGGTAGGTAGGTAGGAAGGAAGGAAGGAAGGAAGGAAGGAAGGAAGGAAGGAATGGATGGATGGATGGATGGATGGATGGATGGATGGATGGAGAGAGAGATAAGAGGGAAGGAAGGAAGGAAGGAAGGAAGGAAGGAAGGAAGGAAGGAAGGAAGGAAGGAAGGAAGGAAGGAAGGATGGATGGATGGATGGATGGATGGATGGATGGATGGATGGATGGATGGATGGATGGATAGATAGATAGATAGATAGATAGATAGATAGATAGATAGGACGGAAGGAAGATAGATAGATAGATAGAGAGAGATAGATAGATAGATAGATAGATAGATAGATAGATAGACAGACAGACAGACAGACAGACAGACAGACAGACAGACAGACAAATAACCTTCTTTGGATCCTATGTATTCTATTTTAAATAAATGTATATTTCAAAGGCCTTCGTTGGTCTTAAGTCAGGCATGCCCAAACTTCAACCCTCCAGATGTTTTGGACCGCAACTCCCACAGTCCTTTGTCCTTGGCAATCTAAGCTTAGAATTCTGGGAGTTGTGGTCCGAAACATCAGGAGGGCCGAAGTTTGGACGTGCAAGAAGCCAGAGGAGGGGCGGTGCTTTGGAATTCTGCATGGAAAAGCAAATCTGGACTCCCGAGACCGACCACAGAAAATGACCGCCTGTCAATAGAAGTACCAGATACTCCTCAGGCACCCCTGGGGAATATCCCTACACACACACACACACACACACACACACACAGAGCCAAAAAGAAATGTATTTATCCCAAGTACAACAGCAGACACTCAGCTTTTGAAAAAGCAACTAGCTCGTATTTCCTTCCTTCCTTCCTTCCTTAAGACCTCACCTTGTTTCCTCTTCTTTTCCGTCCTGAAACTCATACGCAGACTGGGCTGTTTTGCTCCAGCTTATATACCACCCCGTAGGGCTTTAAACACTCTCTGGATGGGTTGCAATTTAATTGGGCAGGCTACATATTGCACCCCTCTCCACACTTCCTGGTGCGCTGGGTATTCATTTTTGTGACCTCAGAAGGATGGAAGGCCGATTAAGCCTTTGAGGATTGAACCTCAATACCGGGGATTGAACCCTGGTCGTAATACCCAGCAGTTTATCCACAGTGCCAGGAGGCTCCCAGTTTACAGTTTGTGCTCTAGCTTTACCCAAGCCTGGCCTAGCTCCAACAAAGATGATTTCTCAGATTCAGGAAATCTTTCACAACCCACTTTTTCTCCTGTCGCTTGGCTCATTCGGTTTAATTTTCGCAATCTTGCCAAACAGGCCTTCGATTCTAGGAAAACTCCACCAACCCTCTCTCTCTCTCTCTCTCTCTCTCTCTCTCTCTCTCTCTCTCTCTCTCTCTCTCTCTCTCTCTCTCTCTCTCTCTGTAGAGGGATTCCTTTCCCAACCGTGAAGCTACAAACCGCTGAGAGTTTCCACAAAAGCAACATTTCCTGCCCAGACATGAAGCTGTTTGGATGAGCAGCGAAACATTTCTATCTCTCAAAAAAAAGTCCAGTAGCCACGACTCAACTTCCAGATAAACTCACCTGGAGGACTGAGAATCTTCACAGACATATAGCAGCTGGACCCGTTTTTAGCTCACGCTTAGATCCTCTTCCAGAAGGGTGATTTTATTATTTATTATGTATTTTATTTATTAGACTTTTATACTGCCCATCTAGACCTAGGGCTGCTCTGGGCGGTTTACAACATGTGATAAAATAACAATGAAACAAAGGAATGCATTTTAAAAACCAAAATACAAGGTACATAATAAAATAAAGTATACAAAAATCCACAAAAAACTAAAATGAAGCTAAAAATGGCAACAGACTGATAAAAAAGGTGGTGGGGGAGGAGAGAAGAGAAGAAAAGTGGTTTAAAAATAGTGCCTTACTAAATGTTTGAAGAATCAGGGAACGCCATTCTACAAAACCAGGACTTCAATAGTTTTTTAAAACTTTGAAGCGAGGATACAACGTAATGTAATATATAATATTATCATGTACCCACCAAGTTAGTTCTCAACTTATGGCAACCTGTTTCAGGGTTTATCAGACAGGGAATGCTCAGAAGGGGTGGTGGTGTTCCCATTCCTTTTATCTAGGAGGCATCCCCGGACTCTGCAGTTGGCCCAAAGCAACACAGGCTGGGTTTTCTTCCAGGAAGCAAAGTTGGGGAATTAAACGGCCAACCTCTGGCTTCACAAAGGCTGAGCTATCTATGGGCCTTTGTACACGACCCCTAAACTCCGCCGCAAATGGCTCCCAGCTCCGGAGCTTACAATTGTTTCCCCACCAGCTCCGGAGTTTACAGATAATTAAGGGCGACCACGCTCACCTAAGCGCGTCCCAGCGCACTTTTCAGGTACCTGCTCTCTGGAGGTGAAAATTCCTGATGCGGATATAACAGTAGTGACTGCCGGGCTCTCCTTGCTTCTGTTTGTTGTTTTTTTGCCCACCGCCCCTTTAAGAGATCTGAATGCAGTGCCGGGAGGGCAGAACGGAGGTGAGCGTCATTCTTTTCTTCCTTTTTTTCTCCCTCCCCTCACGCAGCCAGCAGCCAGGAGTGCGGAGGGGGTGGGAATGCAGGAACAGCAACAAACCCCTAAGATCTCTGGTCTGAATTTAAGTGGCCAGCGGATCTTAGGGGTCGTGTGAAAAGGCCCTATCTTATCCAGCCAGCTTATTTTAGAGAAATAAACGACTTATAAAATGGCCCACAGAAAGGTTTGCAAAAGAACCCCAACCATGAGAATTATACTAAAGCTAGCTTTCCTGACCCGCCGACAAGCAGAGGACCTCAGAGAGAAATAGGCAATGTCCCTGGCTTCTACCACAGTCCAGGTCTCTCCTGCCAAGTTGATGTCCAAACACACTACGGGTATGGGTACTGTTAGAGCAGTATGAAAAGAGAACTAATTACAGTAGGACCCCCCGTATCCACTGATTCATTATCCACTGATTCAGTTATCCACAGTTGGCAGAGAGGAAAAATTAAATAATTCAGCAGCCACAAAGCAAGTCACTGTCACAAACAGCAGCTGTAAAGCAAGCTATTGTCACAAATAGCATCTGTAAAGCAAGCTACTCTCACAAACAGCAGCCATAAAGCAAGCTAAAGTCTCAAAACAACAGTCCTAAAGCAAGCTACTCTCAAGAAACAGCAGTTTGGGGGTGGGTGGGCAAGCGTTCTCTCTTATCCACGGTTTTCATTATCCACAGGAAGGCCTGGAACCAATCCCCAGCGGATACTGGGGTCCTACTGTACTTTTTTTGGTTCTCTCTTCTACTTTTATCCCACGCTAAGCTAGGAACACTTAAGCGTCCGGATTTGTGAGGCAGATTATAAGGCAAGCAATCCTGGGCACCCCCTTGGAGAAGACAGTTGAAACTCATCAGGACTGTGTCGTTTTTCTCCAAAGCTACACAGGCTGGCACACTGCCGCCCCACCCACCCACCCTCCCCAGGTTTGCTGTCCCTCCCGATGACAAGGCGATGGCCCAAGAACAAAGGGGTAGATGCAGTGGTTCTCAACCGGCAGGTCCCCAGATGTTCCTGGACTGCAACTCCCAGAAGTCTTCATCACTAGCTGAGCTGGCCAGGATTTCTGGGAGTTGCAGTCCAGGAACATCTGGGGACCCGCCGGTTGAGAACCACTGGGGTAGAGGATAGGTTTGATCCTGGGGTGCCTTATGCCAAGAAAATGAAGGGGCAAAAGCAAATTGTTCTGCTTATATACCACACGACATAGCGCTTCAAGCACTCTCTGGACAGTTTACAGTTTAATGAAGCAGGCTACTCATAAAGACCACCACCACCCTAGAGGGGAGGAAGTGGGCTCCATCTAGCCAAAGATCAGGAGATTTTTTACGGTATTTATTTGAAATATTTTTTGCC
Source organism: Phrynocephalus forsythii (assembly GCA_029282475.1). Taxonomy (NCBI): domain Eukaryota; kingdom Metazoa; phylum Chordata; class Lepidosauria; order Squamata; family Agamidae; genus Phrynocephalus; species Phrynocephalus forsythii. The sequence continues at coordinate 4,686,224 of JAPFRF010000024.1, forward strand.
CCACCCTTTCCCCCTTGAAAAGCACCAAGGGGACTTAGATCAAGGAGTGGCCTCCCTCTTCCTCTTTCTTCCTCCACCCAAAATGAATAAATAAATCTCTCTCTTTTTTTCTCGCCCCAGGAAGGAAGGTTCGTCTCCCACTCCTCACTTCCTTTCTGGGGACCCCTTCCCCCACTTTCTCCTTGGCCAAGCTTGACCCACCTCCGAGATCTTGGGGGGGGGGAGAGACAGGGGGAGGAGGAGGGAGGCTTCGGACTACAACTCCCAGCATTCCCCAGGCAGAAACCATGCTGGGGGCGAGGGAGGGAGGGAGGGAGGGAGCGAGGGTGGGGGTGGGGGATTCTGGGGGCGGTAGTCGCCCCAAAGCACAAAACCTCCCGCCCCACCCGCCCCTCCAAGGGAGTTGGGGGTGGCTGATCGGTGCCCTTCCAGCCTTAACCCCAGGACACGCAAACAAAGAGGTGGAGAACGTCTGAATCCCTCCCTGCTGGGCTTTGTCTGCCTGGAAGGGGGTTTCCACCCCCCACTCCATGTGGCTTCCCTTTGGGGGGGGGCTTCCTTGTGACCCAGGGTCCTCCACCCCAAAATCCCTCGCCCACCCACCCCAAAGCTACCCCGATTCCCTTTTTTTGGGGGGTGGGGTCTTTTGCCCTCCCACCCCCTCCATCAACCAAACCCTCTTCCACCCCCTCCCCGTCATTCCCATGCTGGGTGGGGAGACCCCCCCATATAGACTTAGAGGTTAGGGGGGAAGCTAACTTTTTTGTTCCTCCCCCCCTCCCCAAATGGTACATCCCAAACACACACATATATATATACACACACACACCTACAAATCCCCATGGATCTCACCTGGATGGCTCCCCCACGACAGATTTAATAAAATAAAATAAAAAGAGCCACCGAGAAAGAGCGGCCGGTCTGCCACGGAACCCCTTCAGCGCTTGCTTTGCCTGGGAGGAAGGGAATGCCAGGGGCACAAGCCGGAAGGAGGAGACACAGTCCTTAGTTCTCGGGAGCCGCTCTAGGAGAAGGCGATTCTATCTCCTTAACCCTTTCCAAAGATGTATTCTCATTTTGGGGGTTGCGGTTTGTTTAGCCCTCTTCTGGAAGTTTTTCTTCCTGCTGTTTCGCCAGATTCTGTGGCTGGCATCTTCAGAGGGCAAGGAGCTCAGGGAACTAGGAGTTCCCTCTGTGCTCGGGGGTATAGAATGAGTGAGACTGTGGGGTTTTAAAGTTGTGGGAAAGGGGAAACTTGTCCTATGCAGGAGAATAGGTGTCAGTCACTGTATTGTGATGCAGGGATTAAGAAGTTTCACTTCTGTCTGGGGTGGAACTCCCTGCCACAGGAGGTGGTGATGGCATGCATAGAGCAGCGGTGGCGAACCTTTGGCACTCCAGATGTTTTGGGCCACAACTCCCACAGCCCCTTGTAGTTGGCAATACAGGCTTGGAATTCTGGGAGCAGACCTCAAGGGCCATCTAGTCCAACCCCCTGCAATGCAGGAACCCTCTCTCCTTCAGGAACGGCTTAGGGAACTGGGAAAGTTTAGCCTCTCTAAAAGAAGGTTGAGGGGAGATATGATAGCTATATTTAAATATTTGAAAGGATGTCATATTGAAGAGGGAACAGGTTTGTTTTCCATGGTTTCAGAGACTAGGCAATGGTCTCAAACTAGAGGAAATGAGATTCCATTTGAACATTAGGAAGAACTTCATGACAGTTAGAGCTGTTCGGCAGTGGAATCTGCTGCCACAAAGGGTGGTGGAGTCTCTTTCTTTGGAGGTTTTAAAGCACAGGCTGGATGGACATCTGTCGAAAATATTGTGATGGGGGTTCCTGCATGGCAGGGGGTTGGACTGGATGGCCCTTGAGGTCTCTTCCAACTCTATGATTCTATGATTTTATGATTCAGTTAAATAGTTTTGTTTCTTTGCTGTCCGTTGCGCTGGAAGGACAGAACGACGACCTTGAGTCACATTTAACACACTGGCTATGAAGAAGCCTTATTGTTTTTTTTATTTATTTATTTTGAATATTTCTACCCCACCTCTCTCCTTGGAAAAGGACCCAAGGTGGCTTACAATAATGAGGGACAATATACAGCCCAGAACTTTTAAGACATATTTGAGTTCAGAACAGGAAATTAGAAGAGGCATCTTAGAAAGTATGGCCAACTGTTGGCCAAGATGAGGGTAAACACAGCTAGGCCACGTCGTCGTCTTAGACATTGATGACTAAACATCTTCAGACATTGTGAGGGACCAAACAATAGTGAGCCGTCTGAGAGAATACCTGCAGGGCGGAAGATTGAGGAAGGGACTGAAGAGAAGGAGATCGCGGTAGCTTTGAAAGGAATTAGTATGAAAGAGCAGAAGGATGTAAATAAACCTGATGAAGAGGTGTTGTGGGTAGCGGAAGATATGCGCGAGAAAGGTGACAGGCACGCGGGCGAGAGGGATGAGTGTGTGGAGCTTGAGGGGGAAGGCGCGAGGGGTGACAGTTGGAGGGGACCAGTAACGGACAGGAGCTGTCAGACAGAAGGCAGTTTTCCTCAGGAGGAGGAAAAGAAATGGAGAAAGAAAGAGCCGGAGGAGGTGGCCGGAAACCAGTGAAAGGTTCCAGGCAGAATGGAGGAAACTCCAGCCGAGAGAATCCAGTCGTGCAGTGGGCAAGACACCCGTGCTGTGGCACTCAATGCTTGGGGCGGGGGACGGTCGGTCGCCCTTATCGCTAAAGGGGTTGATTCAGGAATACAGCCCAGTTCAGTTAGATTTAGAAGAACCTTTATTTGAGCCTGTTAATTTATTTAAGTTCCTGAAACAAGCACAAGTGCCTGAAGAGAATGTGTCTTCAAGTTGTTATGCAGATCCTGTTAATAAAAACCCGTTCAATGTTCAATTACAACCCAACTCATATCTCATTTATGGATCGGAACCGACCCTAGAAAGGATCGAACCCTTACAGACATATAAAGATCATAAAAATGATTAAAGGACTATTGAGAGTAAAATGCATTGCTATAAGTAAAATACAAATAAATTGGAATGTTTCCAATAGTAACTTAAAAATGCAATGATTCTATTGACAACAATTATTTTTGGATCTCAGCAGAGGTATGAACTGGTGTAGATAATTGGACCTAGGCGATCTCCATACACATGTATGGAGGAGAAGTCTATCATAGGTTACAAACCATGATGGAGATGTGTAATCTCCAGGCTTAAAACCAAGGTACTTCAAGGACCAGATGCAGAGGAGTGGTATCAGGAGACAGATATCTAGTCTCGTGCACTCCCAAGGGCATTTGGTAGGGCCACTGTGAGATACAGGAAGCTGGATTAGATGGGCCTTTGGCCTGATCCAGCATGGCTCTTCTTATGTTCTTATGTACATTGGCGCCGATTTCCTAAAAGCTCTGTTGTTCATTTATTTTTATCTTGAAATCTCTTAATGTACGCTTGTATTGTCGTACAGTAAGATGGCTGTATGTGTGGGATGAGCACCACCGGTTTGACGTATCCACGGCTGGAAAATTGGCAATTAAAAAGCCCCCAGAAGTACGGCTTTCCAAGATGTATTACCAGAACTGGCCATTAGATGGAACCGGATACTAATGCCACAGAAATCCCTTGCTCCGCCATGGAAACATCTTGAAGAACTCACTTACCTTGACAGCTTTACCATGGTCCCTATCATTATAAAGCAGAGTTAAAGGCCACAACCATGAACAAGGAAGGTTCTCTTTCTAGCATTTTCCTGCAGGTGCAGGGTATGCTTTTTAGATCCTGAAACACCACCTCTTCAGGGCGCAATTGACCGTATCTTCAGGGCACAAGAGACGATACGCATGTCCTTATTGACTCTGTCCTGCCATCAACCATAAACAAGGAAAGTGGTGTTCTTTAACTGAGGATAGGATAAGAGGTACTTGAAAACCAACAGAACAGCCGTATCTCATTTATTTTTATCTTTATTTATTTTGATTTATAGGCCATCTTGCTCCCAGTAGGAGACCCAAGGTGGCGTACACCTCAAATTAGACAACAATCAACTGTTTAAAAATATATAAATGCCACATTAAAAACAAACATATTTCAAGTTGTTTTTTTATATAAAAATGAAATATTTTAAAGAACATTTATCCATTTAAATTCTTATAAGCATAGCACACCTGCTTTAAAAGTCTATCTGGGTAGGATAATCTTCTCCTGAGGTTGGAAGGACAAGAGGAAGGAGCGTAACCATGCTTCTTAGGGGACAACCACCGAGAAGGCCCTGTCTCGTGGCCTTAGCAAAGGAGTTTGGGAAGGTGGTGGACCGTGATGAAGCCCCTCCCCAGAAGATCTTAAAAATGGAGACGGCTCAGTTGTGGTGATCTATTCTTTCAGGCAGGGCTTTTATAAGTAAGAAACAGCATATTATAGTGAGCCTGGAAACAGACGCAACCAGCTTTTAAAGGTGGGATCTAAATATTAACTAATAACTTCATGAAAAGGCATTGTTGGTAAGAGGCAAAGCAATTCACCCAGTGGCTTTTGTGGGTTTTTCGGTCTGTTTGGCCGTGTTGTGGAAGTTTTTCTTCCTGATGTTTCACCAGTCTCTGTGGCCGGCATCTTCAGAGGGCATGGAGCTCAGGGAACTAGGAGTTTTCTCTGGGGTAAAGAGTCAGATTAACCCTCCCTTATTACAGTGAAACTCTTAATCTCTCCACATCACAATCGATGATCAACACCTATTCTCCTGAATAGGACAAGTTTCCCCTTTCCCACAACTATAAAAACAACAACCCACAACCTCACTCTCTACCCCAGAGTGCAGAGGGAACTCCTAGCTCCCAGAGCTCCTTGCCCTCTGAAGATGCCAGCCACAGACACTGGTGAAAAATTAGGAAAAAAAAGCTTCCACAACAGGGACAAACAGACTGAAAAACCCACAACAGCAATCAGATCCCAGCCATGAAAGCCTTTGAGAATACAATCCATGTACGGTATTGGTCAATAGATAGCAATGTAAAGCCAAGGAATGGCTAAAGACACAAAAATAAATATGTGGTCTTCCATTGCCATCTAGTGGATAATGAATAAATTACTACTCTCTCACAAAGAAGACACAGCTCATAAATGAGTAGCTTGATTAGAACCCATTAGACATGGGCAACAGATGAGTGACAGTTCAACACCCCACCCTCACCCTCCTCTGTGTGCATGCCTGCAGGAGGGCACCAAACCCCGGTTGGGGCTGAAAACGCACCGAGCCGAACCGGCAGCTTGTGTGCATCTTTAGATCCCACCTTTATTCCCATGCCTCTGTCTCTCTTGGTATTTTATCCACACAACAAACCTGCGAGGAAGGTCAAGCTGAGAACAACCCATCCGAGGTCCACAAAGGATGGGTCAGGTTGCCATCCTCCAGGTCCATCCGCCCTAGCCAGAGGGCCTGACAACATCAGGAAGGCCACAGTGGCCCACCTTTGCTTGAGATGGTGCCATAAATTATAATTTTTTCAGTACACTTCTCTCTCTCTCTCTCTCTCTCCCCCCCCCCGTGTCCCAACTTGTGATAAAGGGGACTGAGATCAGAAGGTGAATCATGAAGACATCTGCTTGGGAATACCCTGAAGCAAATGGTGAGCCACCCTGTGAGACAGAAGGCTGTGCTAAATGGGCTGTGGCCTGTTCCAGAAAGGATGTTCTTATGTTCTTATGTCTCTGGGTAGATCCTGATTTAGAGAGACTGTTCTGTCCCGGTTTGGGGTAAAGCATAATTTTAATATTATGACTGGGAATGGGAAGGACAGCAACTCTCCAAAAATAAAAATTTTGGGGGTGGCCTGTACCCTGTCCACGAGACCCCTGGGCCTTTTAAGATAGGGAGGGTTTAAGGTAGCTAAAGATGCCCTGAAACAGGTGGAAGGATGGCCAGGAGAGAAATGTACCATCATCTCCTCCATCAGAAAATCCCCACTGAGCTGTATCAGCTGAGAGCTGTCACATAAACCAGTATTCTTGCATCCATATTTTAGAGAACTTTTGAGCTTGGGAATGATGGTGTAAAATAATGTGTCCTCCTCCTCCTCCAGTATCTTAACATCCAGACACCCCCGCTCCACTCGAGTGATTTGACATTCATATTGGAAAATACTGGAAAACAAATAAAGACAAGAAGTCCAGTTGCCATGACTCAACTCCCAGACACGTTAAGGATGGTGCCATTGGGATCACAAAGGCCCCGGGGTCTTTATTGTTACAAGTGAACACAAGTTTCGTGAAAGATGATAATTCTCAGCCCCAGAGATGTTTCAAATAAGAAGGGGGCTTTCCTCTAAATATGTCTGGAGACTCCATTTTCCCACTGATATTTCAATCCTCAGAGGCCCGTCCAGGATATTGTACAGTGTGCCTGCAAATTCTTCTTTAAAATAGTCTTTTTCATTCTTTCTTTCTTTGATTCAGAACCTGACTTTCTCCCCAAATGGATCCTCGAGGCATACCTCATTAAAAACACAGAAGCCGGATTCCAATTGTGTATTGGGAAAAACATCCTAAATGTTATAACAGTACGGCAATGGAACCAGTGACCTGAAGAGGTGGTGAGGGCTCCAACCTGGAGGCCTTCAAGAGAAATGTCCTCACTAATGACTCGGAAGAAGGACTCGAGAGTATGCTGATTAAATTTGCAGATAATACCAAATTGGGGGGGGGTCTGCTAATTCCAATAGGACGAAAATCCAACATGACCTTGACAAATCCATCTCTTTTAAAGTCCCACGGCTTACCCCAATACTTATTTATATGCATATATACTTATTTATATGCATATTTGTTTTAGATTTTTTTCCCAATTGTTTAATAGGGTGGAAACTGCCACATTGAATTGGTAGGGAAGTAGAACAGGAATACAGTGGTACCCCAACTTAAGAGCAGCTTGACTTAAGAGCAATTTGACTTAAGAGCAGAAAACTGCTGGTGTTTTAACTGCTGCCTTACAAATTTTAGATATAATCTGCTCAACTTACTTGTTTTTCATTTTTTTATTTTTTAAATTTATTTTTTAATTTTTTTAGATAGGTACCCCAACTTAAGAGCAGTTCGACCTAGGAGCATGCATTCCAAACGGATTAAATTCGTAAGTTGAGGCACCACTGTACCTGTAAACCCTGGATGAATTTTAAGTTTCCAGGGCCAGATAAAAAGAACTGGCAGAACTAATTTTAGAACCCTTGGCAATAATTTTTGACAATTTCTGGAGAACGTGGGAAGTCCCCATAGATTGGAGGAGGGTGAATACAGTCCCCCATTTTCAAGAAGGGGAAAAAAGAGAACACAAATAATTACAGCCCAGTCAACTTAACATCTATTCCTGGAAAGATTCTAGAGCAGATTATTAAGCAGACAAGTCTGTCATTATTTAGGAAGCACGGCACAGAGATAATTATTTAACAGATGATTATTTAACAACCAGAAGACAGTGAGAACTCCTAGTTCCCTGAACTCCTTGCCCTCTGAAGATGCCAGCCAGAGTCAGGAGAAACATGAGGAAGAAAAACTTCCAGAACACGGCCAAACAGCCCGAAAAACTCACAACAGCTAATGCTGTCATTACTAGAAGTAAAAAAAAAGTCATGCCAAACGAATAGATCAGCGTGCTTGGCCAGAGCTAGTGGAATGAGTTTCAACAGAGGGAAATGCAGGGTGGTGCATCTAGGTAAAAAGAATGAATTGCACAGATATAGGATGGGGGACACTTGGCTGGAAAATAGTACCTGTGAAAGGGATCTGGGAGTCTTGGTGGACCACAAATTGAACATGAGTCAGCAATGTGATGCGGCGGCCAGGAAAGCCAATGTGATTCTTGGTTGCATCAACAGAACCATAGTATCTAGATCAGTGGCTCTCAACCTGTGGGTCCCCACATGTTCCTGGACTACAACTCCCAGAAGTCTTCCTCATTAGCTGAGCTGGCCAGGATTTCTGGGAGTTGCAGTCCAGGAACATCTGGGGACCGCCCAGGTTGAGAACCATCGTGTCTAGATCAAGGGAAGTGATGGTCCCACTCTATTCTGCTCTGGTCAGACCCCACCTGGAGTCCTGTGTCCAGTTCTGTGTCACCCTCTTCTGGATCTCCTTGAGGTTGTCAACATCCTTTTAAAATTGAGGCGCACAGAACTGGACACAGGACTCCAGGTGGGGTCTGACCAGAGCAGAATAGAGTGGGACCATCACTTCCCTTGATCTAGACACCATGGTTCTCAACCTGGGCGGTCCCCAGATGTTCCTGGACTGCAACTCCCAGAAATCCTGGCCAGCTCAGCTATAGCCTTACAAAAAGAAGGCTGGGAGGGGATAATGATAGCCATGTTTAAATATTTGAAAGGATGTCACATTGAAAAGGAATTTCAAGCGACAGTCAAAGAAAAACAAAACAAGACACAACACCTGTGGCACCATAAAGACTAACTTTCATAGTTTAATCTAATGTAACGAAACGTAATTTGAAACCACTGCTCCGAGTCCTGGCTTCTGAAGCCCGTGGAAAAGACGCCTGTCCACCCCCCCCCCTTCGATAGGAGGTGGCAGGTTGTCTCTCGCTCTTTCTGAAAGGGTTAAAACGAGTGACTCGCCAGCCCTAGAGCGGCTCCCAGAAGAAGAAGAAGAAGAAGAAGAAGATGGGGAGAGGTCTGCAGCAGCGCTCACTTCCGGTTCCTTCTTCTCTTCCCCCCCACCCCCCCTCCAAGCCCCAACTCACTGCCTTGGCAAGTCAAAGCAGCCTCTTCGGGCGGCATCGGAGGCTGGCAAACTGGCGCAGGTGGGGAGGGGGCCGGGTGAGTAGCAAGAAGGGGTGCCTTTTGCAAGGGTGTGTGTGTGCATGCACTGTCTTGGGGGCAGCACTTTCCCGGCCTTGGAAATAGTAATGTGTGTGTCTCTCTCTGTGTGTGTGTATGTCTGTCTATCTATCTATCTATCTATCTTACTCCTTCCTTCCCTCCAATCTATCTATCTATCTATCTATCTATCTATCCACTCCTTCCTTCCTTCCTTCCATCCTATATCTATCTATCTATCTATCTATCTATCTATCTATCTATCTATCTATCTATCTATCTATCTATATCTATCTATCTATCTATCTATCTATCTATCTATCTATCCTTCCCTCCCTCCTTTCTATCTATCTACTCTATCTTCCTTCCTATCTATCTATCTATCTATCTATCTATCTATCTATCTATCTATCTATCTATCTATCTATCTATCTATCTATCTATCTATCTATCTATCTATCTATCTATCTATCTATCTATCTATCTATCTACTCCTTCCTTCCCTCCTATCTATCTATCTATCTATCTATCTATCTATCTATCTATCTATCTATCTATCTATCTATCTATCTATCTATCTATCTATCTATCTATCTATCTATCTCTATCTATCTATCTATCTATCTTCTTCTACTCTTCTTCCTATCTATCTATCTATCTATCTATCTATCTATCTATCTATCTATCTCTATCTATCTATCTATCTATCTATCTATCTATCTATCTTCTTACTGTCTGTCTGTCCTTCCTATCCTGTCTCCAATCTATCTATCTATCTATCTATCTATCTATCTATCTATCTATCTATCTATCTACTCCTTCCTTCCATCTATCTATCTATCTATCTATCTACTCCTTCCCTCCCTCCTTTCTATCTATCTATCTATCTATCTATCTATCTATCTATCTATCTATCTATCTATCTATCTATCTATCTATCTATCTATCTATCTATCTATCCTATCTCCTTCTATCTATCTATCCTATCTATCTATCTATCTATCTATCTATCTATCTATCTATCTATCTATCTATCTATCTATCTATCTATCTATCTATCTATCTATCTATCTATCTTCCTCTTATCTATCTATCTATCTATCTACTCTCCTATCTATCTATCTATCTATCTATCTATCTATCTATCTATCTATCTATCTATCTATCTATCTATCTATCTATCTATCTATCTCTATCTTCCCTCCCTCTTTTCTATCTATCTATCTATCTATCTATCTATCTATCTCTATCTATCTTATCTTCTTCCTTCTATCTATCTATCTACTTCCTTCCCTCTTATCTATCTATCTATCTATCTATCTATCTATCTATCTATCTATCTATCTATCTATCTATCTATCTATCTATCTATCTATCTATTCCCTATCTATATAGCTATCTATCTATCTATCTATCTATCTATCTATCTATCTATCTTCTATCTTCCCTATCTATCTATCTATCTCTATCTATCTATCTATCTAGCTAGCTAGCTAGCTAGCTAGCTATCTTTTAATTTTTTTATTTGTAAAAGAACAGATAAAACAGCAAAATAACATAAGGATAGAAAATAACAAAATAACAATATAACACAAATATAACAAATAAGCAGGCATAAACCCAGTGCAACCCACTCCCCTCGGGACTTAAACAAGATTACAACTTTCATGGTATTGACCAGCCCGTTTCTCTCCAGAAGTACATTGAGTCTTCTCCAGGTGTATACCCCTTGCCTTTTTGAAATACATATACCAATAATTTATCCCATATTCCTTTAAAGTCATTAGATTTGCTCAGCCCTTTCCTAATTTTAATTTCACATGTCAATTTATCATTAATAGCTGGATTCCATAACTCCTTATACCATTCTTCCATTACTAATTGATTATTAGATTTCCAATATTTGGCAAACATCAGCCTTGTGGCCGTAACCATTATAATTACCAATTCTCCCTCCTCTTTCTTCAGTTGTGTATCTGCAACTATGTTTAACAGTGCCAGCTGGGGGGATCTTTTCCCCTAATATTTCTTGCATTTTATTGAAAACCGAATTCCATTCAAATTTCCTTTTCTCACATTCCCACCACATATGTAAATATGTCCCTTTTTCTTTTTTACATCTCCAACAAATTAGATATTTCTTTATTTATTATATTTAGCTTTGTGGGTGTTATATACCATCTCCAATATACTTTATAACAGTTTTCTTTAACTCTCACTGACATATTTTTCACTATTATTTTATTCCACATTTTCCCCCATTCTTCCTTTTTTATCTTTTTATTAATATCTTCTTGCCAAATCTCTCTTAACTTATTATCTATCTATCTATCTATCTATCTATCTATCTATCTATCTATCTATCTATCTATCTATCTATCTATCTATCTATCTATCTGTCTGTCTGTCTCTACTGTATATTTATCTACCTATATGCATGTGTGTATATCTATTATCTATATCAATATCTACGAATGGTGCCTTGTGTAAAGGAATTAATTTGTTCCAAATGAAATTCTGTTAAGTAAATTTTCCTTGGTACACATTTCCCATAGGAATGCATTGAAAACAGATTAATCCCTAATCACCAGTTGTTCTGTTGTATGGATTTGCCCCATAGGTGATTGTGTTAAGCCATTTCTCCCCCATCTCCAAAAATTTTTTTCCTTTAAGCAGATTTTCTGTTAAACAAACTGCTTGTTATACGAGAGTCCACTGTACACGTGTGTGTGTGTGTGTGTGTGTGTGTGTGTGTGTGTGTGTGTGTGTGTGTGTGTGTGTGTGTGTGTGTGTGAATGAGAGAGGTGTGCTTTTCTCTTTTTTGGGGGTGCTATCTAATTAGTAGAAATCTCCCCTCCCCAACACCATACTATTTAGATGTAGATGTATACGCATGTACACACATGGTGCAGGGGAGGGTAGTTCTTTTATCTCCCCCCCCAAAAAAAGAGAAAATCCCATTTCCCCCTTTTCTCTCTCCCTCCCCCCCACCAGACTGCATTTCATGGAGGAATTGTGGTGTAAATGGTCTACTGCAGGGGTCCTCAACCTAAGGCCCCGTGGCTGGATGTGCCCCCAAGGATGCACCTCCCGACCAATTGCAACCCTTCCCACCTGCTTTGCCAGCACCAGACTGCATTTCAACTCCTCCCAGCTACCGCCCAGCATGCTGATCTACTGACTAGGGGGCATTCAAAGTGGGAGGGCTAGGACTTGTTGGTGTAAAAAACTGGTCTACTGAGAAGGCACAGGGATCTTCAGACTGGTTTGGCATTCAGGAGTTGGGGGCGAGAGCTCCCCTCTACCCACTGTCTAGATGGCATCCATCCCCCCACTTCTGGGCTTTCGGATGGTGCGCAACACAACCCTCAGGGATCCATCCTTCCTCTCTGCCAAGGGCCCCTCTCCCACTGCCTTGACGAAGACTACAAACAGGGCTGGTCAGTTCCACTGAGTTCCCAACCTTGAGATCTTCCCCAAATCCTAGCTGGCACAGCCACTGGGGAAGGCTTCTGGGAATTTTACTCCCAAGAACATCTGGGGAGCCAATGGTTGGGACTAGAGATGGGCACGATTAAAAAAATGGCATTTCGTTTGTCGCTTGGAGGGTCCGTTTCGGTTCGTTTCCGTTTTTCGTGATTTTTTGAAAAAAAAAATCGTTTTTCGTTTTCGTTCGTTTCATTACCATTTCGTTACCATTTATTTCATTTTTTGTGATTTTTTAAAGGATTTTAAGCAATTCACTCATATTGCAGTAACGGAAACGCAACGCACGACAAAATTTCTGGTGTTTCTGTTCGTTTCGTTTCATTTTAGAGACAAAATTCGTTTGTCCTCTCGTTACGTAACGAAACGACAAACGGAAACGGAAAATTGTTCGTTTCGTGCCCATCTGTAGTTGGGACCCACTGCCAATTCGTGATCCTTTGGAATCTGTCTCTCACAGCTCCCAGCCTCTATACATGAAGCCCTGTTCATTTGGGTGCCTCCAGGGAACGTTCACGCGAACCGTCAGCACTCCAGATGTTTTGGACCACAACTCCCAGAATTCCAAGCCTAGATTGCCAATGGCAAAGGACTGTGGGAGTGGTTCTTGCTCTTGTTTTGGTTTTCTGAAAATCAATCAAGCCATCCTGGAGAAAAGTAGGTGGTCCCCTGGGTGGATAGAGGGAGGGCCGGGAGAGTAAGAACAGACAAAAGAATATATTTTTTCACCCAATGCGTTGGTAGTCTGTGGAACTCCCTTCCACAGGATGGTGGTGATGGCATCTGGCCTGGATGCCTTCCAAAGAGGATTGGACAGATTCCTGGAGGAAAAGTCTATCACAGGTTACAAACCATGATGGAGATGTGTCATCTCCAGGCTTAAAACGGGGGTACTTCAAGGGTCAGATGCAAGGGAGTGGTATCAGGAGACAGAGATCTAGTCTCATGCGCTCCCAAACGCTTCTGGTGGGGCCACTGGGAGATACAGGAAGCTGGACTAGATGGGCCTTTGGCCTGATCCAGCAGGGCTCTTCTTATGTTTTTAGGGTGCTGATGGTCACAGAGGATCCTTTAGGTCTGAAAAATAGTGGAAAAGCAGGCCAGAAAACTAGGTCAAAAGACAGGGAGGAAAGTTGAAGAGAAAAGGTGGCAAACCTTTGCCCCCCCCCAGATGTTTTGGACCACAACTCCCAGAATTCTGACCCGAGATTGCCAACGACAATGGAGTTGTGATCCAAAACATCTGGGGTGCCGGAAGCTTGCCACCACTGCCATAACTATAGGGGTATCCTTATGGCAGAGAAACTAATGAATTCCCTTGCCTGAGGGAGCCTCAGAAGGCACGGATTCCTCCTCTTTATGGAACAGGACGATGTCCCATGCCTGATTCTTATTCTTAGAGAGAACCTCCTCATCTAGAGGCAGTGTACCTTAGGTGATGAGGAGCAATGTTTGCGATGGCTCTGACTTCCCACATTTTTGTAGAATTAAACAGTTCCTAATTTTAAAAAGAGAGAGAAACAACGGCAGGATATGGTTGCTTATGGGGAAAAGTTGGCTTTTAAATATATTTGGACTGAATTCACCGACTGATCCATGTGAGAAAGAGTAAAAATAACAGTAGCTGCAGGAATATTTGACTGGCCTTTAATTTAGGAATACTAGCTGGTTAGAGATCTGGGGTTTAGGGCTCTGGTTGGAGAGCCAGAGTTTGGGAGTTTGACTCCCCCTTTGGCCTCCTGGGAGAAAGAGGCTGCCTGGGTGGCCTAGGGCAAGCTGCACAGTCATAGACTCATAGAGTTGGAAGAGACCTCAAGGGTCCATCTAGTCCAACCCCCTGCCATGCAGGAACCCCCATCACAATATTTCTGACAGATGGCCATCCAGCCTCTGCTTAAAAAGCTCCAAAGAAGGAGACTCCACCACCCTCCTTTGGGGCAGCCTATTATCCCACTGCCTGACAGCTCTAAACATCATGAAGTTCTTCCTAATGTTCAAATGGAATCTCATTTCCTCTAGTTTGAGACCATTGCCCCGAGTCCTAGTCTCTGAAGCCATGGAAAACGAACCAGTCCCTTCTTCAATATGACATCCTTTCAAATATTTAAACATAGCTATCCTATCCCCTCTCAGTCTTCTTTTTGAAAGGCTAAACATTCCCAGATCCTTAAGCCGTTCCTCATAAGACATTTCCTCCAGACCCAGGCAAAGGGGATGAGGAGCCACTACTATGAATTCTCTGCCTAGAAAACCCTGGACATCATCATCATCATCATCATCATCATCATCTTCATCATCAATTATTATTATTATTATTATTATTATTATTATTATTATTATTATTATCACACAGCAGACTACGCTCAATTTGTTGTTGTTGTTGTTGTTGTTTTATTAATTTATCAATTTATTTATAATTTTTGTATTTCTAGACCACTTTGTTGTTGTTGTTGTTGTTGTTGTTGTTTATTGAATTTATATTTATTTATTTAAATTTATACTTATTAACCACCCGATTTTGCTGCGCGCATTTCTCTACCGCGCCATCTGGCAGCACGGCCACTGAGCGGTCTACAAAATTCATCATAAAAAAAAAAAAAGAAGCAATATGCAATGTAAAGCAACATAAGAAATAATTGTAAAAAATGCACACGACTAAATCTATACTTTAAAATACTTTAAAATGCCGTCTGCCGATCTTACTAAAATAGTAAGATCGGCAGACGGCATAAGAATGAAAGAGGGGGGATCGGGGAAAGCCATGTCTTAAGGTGTTTTTTCAAAGACGGATCGTGTGGGAGCCACTCGAATCTCAGGTGGGAGTTGGTTCCACAAACAAAGGCCCTGTTAACCGAGAAGGCCCGGTTCCCCCACCCAAGAACTAATGTAGGGAAGGGTCTTAAAATGGCGTCTCTTATGCTAACCAGGAATGCTTTATAAAATGTCTGTGTCAGTAGAATTCAAACTGCAGCCTAAGCAAGTTAGCTCCCATGAGTGGAATGTGACCTAGATAGACTTTTGTGTCCCACACTGTTTCTGCAGAACTGTTTCAATTCTGTTTCCCAGCGAGTCGGTATAGACTGCCTTTGTCTTACTTGCTAGACCATGTTGCAAATCATGTTAAGATAACAACACAATAGAGGCCTATGCTAGAGAACAGCTCCTGCGCATGTCAGTCCCTACTCCTGAGTGGCTAAAGCTTAGACTCGTGGTCAGTTATGATGTATTGGGGGGTGGAGGAACGAATGGCATTTAACATGTATGATTTGAATGTATTCTTGCTTCAGCTTTTGGAACAAATTTCCACTGAATGCCAGCAACTGTTGCTAAATAAACTCTTTCTCCTTTTTACTTAAAAATCTGGTTTCGTATTGAATTCCTGACTCACCCCAAGCGGCCAATGTTCCCGTAAAATATTTTGCAGAGGATGTAAGCCCCAAAAAGGCTACACTAACAGGCATAGAAATATAGAAGGAGAAGACTAGAGCTGTTGCAGGCAGGCCCCAGTGGAATTGCTGTACTGCAGGCATGTCCCAAGACTTTGGCCCTCCAAATGTTTTGGACCACAACTCCCAGAATTCCAAGCTTGCATTTCCAATGGCAAAGGACTTGTGGGAGTTGTGGTCCAAAACATCTGGGGGCCGGTGTTGGGACATGCCTGCTGTACTGTAATAAGTAAATAAATTATTAATTGTCCCTCGTTACTGTCAGCCAACCTTGGGGCCTTTTCCAAGGAGAAAGGCGCGGTAAAATAAATAAATAAATGAATGAATAAATAAATTTTTATTTCTCCCTCTGCCACAGGAAAAAAAGGAGCCAGAGGTGGTGGGAAATAACCGTTTGAAGACAGGGCAGAGCCTTCTTCTGCTGTTACCACGGGAACCCTTTTGCTCCTTGTGTTCGGAGGCTGAAGCCGGGAAAACACCTCAAGACTGAGATCCTGGACTTGACCGCATCCTGTAACGGCTTTTCCCAGCCCAAGATGGAGGGCTAGGTCAGACGTTGCAAACTGGAATCTCCTTCCCTTTGGAGGCGAGGAGCTGGTTTCAAGGAAGAAGAGAATCTGGTGAGATCGCTCGGTCTTTAACCATTTTCAAGGAGCTGAGAAATGGGCCCAACACATTTGGTAGACAACAGGAGCCTCCTATCTGCGGGACCAGTATCCGCGAATTCACTTATCCGCGTCGGAAATATTAAAAAAGCCCCACGAGTATCTATTTCTAAAGATGAAGTTACAATACAGGGCGACTAGAGCAATGGTTTCTCAACCTGTGGTTTCTAGGAACATCACCAGATGTTCCTGGACTGCAACTCCCAGAAATCCTGGCCAACTCAGCTAATGATGAAGACTTCTGGGACTTGCAGTCCAGGAACATCTGGGGACCCGCCGGTTGAGAACCACTGCACTAGAAGGAGAGAGGGACCATCCTATGCATAGCGCTCACCATTCGTTTGCTGTAATCCACGCTTTTCGGCATCCGCGGGAAGCTTTGGGTGTCCTGCGGATATGGGGGGTCCTCCTGCACAGCCAGAAAAGCATGCCTCCCTCTCCTACCTGGCACGGCTTCCTCCATGATGACCTTTGTAATTCATTCCCTCTCTCCTGCATTGAGCAGGGGATTGGATTGAATGGCCTTAGAGGCTCCTTCCAATTCTTTGGTTCTCCATAAGAACATAAGAAGAGCCCTGCTGGATCAGGCCAAAGGCCCATCTAGTCCAGCTTCCTGGACCTCACAGTGGCCCCACCAGATGCGTTTGGGAGCGCATGAGACTAGATCTCTGTCTCCTGATACCATTCCCCTGCACCTGGCCCTTCAAGTACCCTGGTTTTAAGCCTGGCGATTACACATCTCCCTCATGGTTTGTCACCTGTGATGGACTTTTCCTCCAGGAATCTGTCCAATCCCCTTTGGAAGGCATCCAGGCCAGATGCCATCACCACATCCTGTGGCAGGGAGTTCCATAGACTAACAACACGCTGGGTGAAAAAATATTTTCTTTTGTCTGTTCTCAACTCTCCCAGCCCTCAATTTGAGTGTACGTCCCCTAGTTCTGGTATTTTTTGAGAGGGAGAAGAGCTTCCCTCTACCCACTTTACTCATGCCCTGCATTATTTTGTACATCTCAATCATATCCCCCCTCATGCACCTTTTTTCCAGAATAAAGAGGCCCAAATGTTTTAGCCTTTCCTCATAAGGGAGGTGCCCCAGCCCAGTAATCATTTTAGTTGCTCTCTTCTGTACCTTTTCCAGTTTTACTATGTCTTTTTTGAGATGTGGAGACCAGAATTGTACACAATACTCCAGGTGGGGCCTTACTATTGTTTTGTATAATGGCATTATAATGTTGGCTGTTTTATTTTCAATCCCCCTTTTAATAATCCCTAGCATGGAATTGGCCTTCTTCACTGCTGCCACACATTGGGGAGACACCTTCATGGAGCTGTCCACCAACACACCAAGATCTCTTTCCTGATCTGTCACGGATAGCTCAGAGCCCATGAGTTGATAGATAAAGTTTGGATTTTTGCCCATTACAGTGGCATTATAACAAACGGTTTGTATAACATTTTGTACAACATAAAACATTCTGGAGATAGGGGAAATTTGCCATTTGGCAGGGACGAATCTGTACAACATAAAAATGGGATCGCCTGTTTTCAATGTTTGGGAAATTTGTATAAAGGAAAATTTGCTTAACATAATTTCATTTGGAACGCTCTTTATACAAGATACTTGTACTCATTTGGTTATATTGAAACGCATTTGCCATTTCGGTTTGGAAATCCTTCTGAAGCTCTTCACAATCTTCTCTGTTTTACCGCACAGAAAAGTTTCATGTTTTACCGCACGGAAAAGTTTCCAAGTGTGTAACATGTTGTTTTGGGCACAGGGGTCGTCAGATTTGGCCGCCGGCTTCCTCCAGCACCAGAGGCGCCGCCGAGTGGAATTTGGAGGCCCTCGCGCTTAAAGAACACTCAGGAGAAGGGCGAAGGGGCTCCCGTATTTGGTAAGGATTCTAGCTGGAATTCCTGGCTCTTGCACCCATTCTGGTTCCCCGAATCCTCCAGAGATACCGCATTATTGCCCAGTCCTAAACGCAAAGGAAGATGTCTCTCTCACATGCAAAACACGCCGCGGACCGACAAGAAAGAAAACCCTCTTCCCACCTGCGTCCTCTTTCTTGCAGATGCTGGCAGGATGCCGGGCGCCGGTCCTCACTCGCCCGTCCTTTCCGGAAGCACGAAGATGGCTTTCGCGCAACCAGACCTGGTAGGGTGGAATCAGGGGGCCGATAAGGCGTTTTTATTCCTCTTACACCCCTTCGGAAGGCGGAAGAATACGCCCCATTCCATCGGCTGCCCGCTAGGAAGGCTGCCGATGAAGGGTTGGGCCCGTCTCTCTCTCTCTCCCCTAAACTGCCTCCTTGGTGTGATTCTGGGTGGAGCCCAGGAAGAGGGTTGTGGTCTTTTGGTTTCTTAAACAATTACTTCACGTCCTTCCTCGTTCTGAGATTACGTTCGTTTCGTGATAACGTCGTTTGCGGTCACGTGGTCTTGTCCCTCTTTCCGTTTACCCACGGGTGTGATGGATGGTATCGTGATGATTGTTACTTTACATCCTTGTTTCGTGACAACATCTGTACTTCCCTGCCTTCGTTTTCCCTTTTTTGGGGGTCCAACCTTCCATTTTTCGATATTTCGATTCTCTGCAACTTTGCCTTTCATGCGTTAAGCAGCAAAGTTTGAGGTTTTATGCCTTCTTCCCTCTCTGCGATGCATTGTTTATGCCGTTGGGATTGTACTGGAGAATGCAACTTCGAAGTCCTGCCACTAGATGGAGAATGTGCGCGTTGCGTGACAAGCCTTACTTCACAGGCACTTGTCTCGAAACAGGAACTGAGACAAGAGAATTCCCGAGGTCAGGGAGAGGTATGGCTCATCACGCTTAAATCCCAGTTCAGGGGGCGTGGTCAGGACAAACTCCCGCCGTCACGCAATGGACATGCAGTAACATTTTTTCATACCGGTCCCAAGCGGGACGGCGAACGCGATGAGAGGGATGTGAAGTAATCGTCTTTGACTCCAGCTCCCCAAATTTTCCCGGAAGCCCCCCCCCTCCGGGAAAATTCTGGGAGTTCCAGGCAACAGACACCCCACCACCACCAAACCCCACATTTCACTCACTGAGAGCCAGGCCGTCTGTGGCTTTTGCGTCTTGTTGATCCTTTAAAAAGGAAAAGCTGTCGTGGGGCTTTTTGTGAGTCCTAGTTTCTCAAGAGGCACCTCTGGCTGTGAAACTACCACTTCCTGTATTCACTGCTCTCCGGAGGGCCTGGCCACTTGCAGGGCGTTAGGGGTGGCTGGCGAAAGAGCTGCCCCCCCAAAAAAAAACTTCATCATGGCAGGGGCATTTCATTCCGGCTTAGGGTGATGTGCGATATCTTCCCTGATCTTTAGGGTTGGTTTAAAGCCTAGAGATTACACATCTTTGAAGACGTGGGACTGTCTATTTCAATCTGTCCAAGAAGGAGGCCAGGCTCTGCTGGATCCAGGCCAGCGGGCTCTCCACCGGCAGGTCATGGAGGAGAATTTTGCCGCCGTGAACACTCTGTGTAAGCTTTCCTTTTCTTTTTTGGGGTGGGTCAAATCGGTTTACAAGTACTTAAAGTCTTCCACCTCTGCCACCTGTCCCTCCCAGGCCTCATCGCTATGGGTGACCACCTGGAGGGAGGCCTAGAAAATGATAACTAAGGATAGGGCCTTCGTGGTTTGGGCCACGATGCTTTGACAGTGGATGTCTGTGGAGATTCTCAGTCGTTCCAGGTAAGGTTATCTGGAACTTAAATCACGGCAACCGGGCATCTTTTCTTGAGAGATCGAAATGTTTCGCTAATCATCTGGACAGCTTTGTGATGTGACATCAACATAAGAACATAAGAAGAGCCATGCTGGATCAGGCCAAAGGCCCATCTAGTCCAGCTTCCTGTATCTCACAGCTTTGTTTCCCTCACCAGATCTCAATTGGGAGCGCATGAGACTAGATATCTGTCTCCTGATACCACTCCCCTGCATCTGGCCCTTGAAGTACCCTGGTTTAAAGCCTAGAGATTACACATCTCCATCATGGTTTGTAACCCGTGATGGACTTTTCCTCTAGGAATCTGTCCAATCCCCTTTTGAAGGCATCCAGGCCAGATGCCATCACCACATCCTGTGGCAGGGAGTTCCATAGACTTACAACGCGCTGGGTGAAAAAATATTTTCTTTTGTCAGTTTCTTTTGTCAGTTTTGTCAGTTGTCATCAAGGTGAACTCTACATTGGAGGCCTCACCTCTAACTTTCCTCAGACTGATGAAGCTGCTCGGATGAGTCGCAAAATGTTTCAATCTTTCAAGAAAAGTCCAGTTGCCATGACTCAACTTCCAGATTTGGTAGTGGATATACGCCAGGTTCTCTACCTCCTCGTCTGTCGAAAGTTTGTTAAAACAGACCTGTTTAAAGAGGCCTCTCAGAATATCTTCCTCCTGGTGACCCATTATGTTCAAATTTCATCTTCCTTTACCTGCTGCCATCAGTTTCTCTTTGTGTGGGAATTTCTTTACTCGTGAACCACCACCGGATAACCAGTATATAAATGTAATAAATATGTACAGTGGTACCTTGTATAAAGGTATTAATTCATTCAAAATGAAATTATGTTAAGCAAATTTTCCTTTATAGTAGATAAATTTCCCTTAGGAATGCATTGATAACAGACCAATCCCATTTTTATGTTGTGTGGATTCGCCCCATAGGCTATTCTGTTAAGCCAATTTCCCCTATGTTGCACAGATTTTATGTTATACAAATCATTTGTTATACAAGGGTCCACTGTATATTATTAGTTTTATTCTTTTGGCCACCATTTTCCTGCTAAGGGGAGCCGAGGTGGCTCACAATATCAAAAATAATATAATTGCTTGAATGATATTTATATCTCTCATCCGAATAGTGCTCAGGCTGGGCGGTTCACGGACAATAACAGTGACGGAAACAGATGTGGAATAACCAAGTACATTAAATGAACAAATACAGTTGAATAGTAAATATTTAAAGGAGAATTGAAAACAGGTATTTGGGTAAAGGGCAGGTGCTCTCAGGGATCTTAGGTTGGCAGATTTTGGAGGACAAGCGGTAGAATAAAACTGTGTTTAGAAAACTGCTTTTAGAATTTAACAGGATGTTTTCATCTATAAGGCTATATTTTTGTCTAAAATTGTTAGGCTAAAAATTGAGGGTTGTTATACACGGAAGTAAGTTGAGGAGAAAACCACACAGTTGTAAAATTGTAAGTTGGTTTGGAGAAGTCCTATGCATGGGAGCATCTTATAGATAAAAAAATAAGGGAGTAAGTTAAGCATTAAAAAACAATTAAACTACAAAGGAACCCCCATATCTGCTGGAGATTGGTTCCAGGCCTTTCCCTGGATAACTAAAACCGCATATAAGAGAGAACGCCAACTCCCCCCCCCAAAAAAAAAACCTGCTGTTTTGAAACAGTAGCCTGCTTTTCGGCTCCTGTTTTGCAACAACAGCTTGCTTCACACCTGCTGTTTGTGAGAGCAACTTATTTTGTAGCTGCTGAATTTTTTTTAAAAAAAATTCCTCTGCTCACCGTGGATAACTGAATCAGTGGTTAATGAATCAGTGGATATGGGGGTCCTACAGTATACACTAGTTAAAATAAAGTAAATAATGCTCAGGGATGCCCAGTGCAGAGACACCACTTGTTTTTCTTCTTCTGTTTCAGTTGAGGTAGGTTTGTCAGCTTGACCCGAGAGGGCACTTGCGCGGGGGTTGGGTGTCACTCGTCATCTTTTCTTACACTGTGTGGGTGTCTTTCTGTTTGGGCTGCAACCGCAGTTGTGTTTGCCTCTTTCCAGCTCCCGACGGGAGAGAGAGCAGGACGGAGGAAGAACTGCAGAAGGTGTGTTTCGGAGGCTTCATCGACCACAAGGGGAAGCGGTGTTTGGAATACGGCAAGCACGCTGGCGGGAAAAGCGGCCCCGCCGCCCAGCCGAGACCCCTCGGGACAGAGAAACTCTTCAAATGCTTGGATTGCGAGAAGAGTTTCAGCCACAAGAGCACGCTGGTGACCCACCAGAGGATGCACACAGGGGAGAAGCCCTTCAAGTGCCCAGAGTGCGGGAAGAGCTACAGCCGCAGCACCCACCTGGTCTCGCACGTGAGGATCCACACGGGCGAGAAGCCCTTCCAGTGCTCGAAATGCGAGAGCAGCTTCCGGGACAGCGCCAGCTTGATCTCCCACATGCGGATCCACACGGGCGAGAAGCCCTTCAAGTGCGCCGAGTGCGGGAAGAGCTTCAGCCACAGCACCAACCTCACCTCCCACCAGCGGATCCACACGGGCGACAAGCCCTTCCGGTGCGGCGAGTGCGGCCGGAGCTTCAGCGACCGCAGCACCCTGAGCGCCCACCAGCGGATCCACACGGGCGAGAAGCCCTTCCGGTGCTCCGAGTGCGGGAAGAGCTTCCGCCAGAGCACTAGCCTCACCTCCCATATGCGGACCCACACGGGCCAGAAGCCCTTCGCCTGCCTGGAGTGCGGGAAGAGCTTCAGCCAGAGGACCCACCTGGCCTCCCACGTCCGGATCCACACGGGCCAGAAGCCCTTCGAGTGCTGGGAGTGCGGGAAGAGCTTCCGGCAGAGCCAGAGCCTCAGCGCCCACCTGAAGATCCACACGGGCGAGAAGCCCTTCAAGTGCGATGAGTGCGGGAAGAACTTCAGGCGCCGGGCAGCCCTGGCCTGCCACCAGAGGGTCCACGGGGCGGAGAAGTCCTTCAAGTGCTCCGATTGCGGGACGAGCTTCAGCAAGAGGGCCCACCTCGATTTCCACCAGACCCTTCACACGGGGGAGATCCTGTTCAAATGCCTGGACGGAGAGAAGAGCTTCCCGGAGACCACGCCGCTTCCATCCTGTCAAGGAATCCACAGAGGTAAGGATGCAGAATTTATTTATTTATTTATTTATTTATTTATTTATTTATTTATTTATTTATTTATATAAAACATATTTTTATAAAACATATTTTTATTAATAAAATTATTTATACAAATTACAAAAAAAAGACAAACATCAAAAAAAGCAGGATACCCAGAACCTTCAGCCAAACAGGATCAAACTCTTCAGCCATCAGCAGTTATTTACAGTCATTATCCTCCCTCCAGAACAAAAATCTTTATAGAAGGACTTCATTTTGCTTCAAGAAGAAAGAAGCCTTACACCAGCCTTCTCCCGTACAAGAACACATATTTCAATAAGAAACTACCACCCTAACATGCATATATGATGATGATGATGATGATGATGATGATGATGATGATGATGATGATGATGATGATGATGATGACAGTAGTCCCCTGCCACAACATGGTTCATATATCATGGTCTCAGTATATCGCAGTTTTTTTTTCTTGAGAGAAGCAAAAGAGAGGCTTTTAGCCCCCTCTGAGAGAGAGAAAAAGAGAGGCTTTTAGCCCTCCTGACACATTCTGACAAAAGAGAGGCTTTTATTCTTCTTGAGAGAAGCAAAAGAGAGGCTTTTAGCCCCCTCCTGACACATTCTTGAGAGAAGCAAAAGAAAGGCTTTTATCCCCGCCCTGACACATTCTTGAGAGAAGCAAAACAGAGGCTTTTAACCCTTTTAACCCCTCCTGACACATTCTTGAGAGAAGCAAAAGAGAGGCTTTTAACCCCCTCCTGACACATTCTTGAGAGAAGCAAAAGAGAGGCTTTTAACCCCCTCCTGACACATTCTTGAGAGAAGCAAAAGAGAGGCTTTTAACCCCCCTGACACATTCTTGAGAGAAGCAAGACTTTTATCCCCGTCCTGCTGCTCCTGACACATTCTTGAGAGAAGCAAAAGAGAGGCTTTTAACCCCCTCCTGACACATTCTTGAGAGAAGCAAAAGAGAGGCTTTTAACCCCCTCCCGACACCTCAGAAAACTGACCTTGAGCTGCTCCTGCCGGCTGCCCTTGCAAAGAGAGGTTTTTAACCCCCTCCTGACACCTCAGCAGACCACTTGTTTTAAAACCTCTCCTTCAGACAGCCTGTCCCTCAGGAAAAGCCTGCCTGAAGAGAAAGCCCTTTGACTGTATGTGGAAGGACAGTAAAGATGGGGCCAGTCGGGCCTCCAGTGGGAGGGAGTTCCAAAGTTTATGAGCAGAGAGAGAGAAAACTCTCTCCTGCCCCCCCCACCTCCACAGGAGACACTTGCTTCCAAACCAAACAACCTCTTCAGACAAGCCCTGTCAGCAAAATACACACATTAACCTTCAAAGGGGGAGGGGGCTGGCGCAGTTACTCATGACCGTAAGGAAAAATAAAACCTCAGAGGTTTATTTTATTGGAACAAGCTGCCAACTGAGATTAGGCAGGAGGATTCTCTGTCGGCCTTTAGAAGGGCCTTAAAGACCTGGCTCTTCAGGCGATGCTTTGGGGCCCTCTGAGCACACGGTCATTTTGGTTGTGTTTGCGATTTTTTTTTTAAACTGCGGGCGCCAGTCTCTCTTGCCGGATCCGGCTTAGTTTTGGTCTAGGGTGCTATGTTTATTTCATCTGCCATTTGTTTTAGTATCCTGATATCGTATTTGTATAATGATTTGTACTCTGTTAGGTTTTCACTGTTTGTTTCTGCTGGGGATATGTTTTGTGGTTGTAGTCGGGCGGTCCACAAGTACAAGAATAAATATATAAATAAATAATAAATTTAACACGGGAGCCAACCAAGGGCATGAAACATATTTCAAGCGAGTCCGGCAGGCAGGAAAGAACAGTCACCAGAGACACACAATCGGCGAGGAAATGTCCTCTGTCCCTTACATCCGTCTTTCTTTCTCTTTCAGACGCTGATGGATCCATACCTGGAAATTTCACGCAGATTCCTCCCAGTCCGGAACATTCCTAGCTCTGAGACACAAATAAATGTAGCTTGCGAACCCGCCATTAATTTTTTCACTCTGCATGCCTTAGGGTAGTGTTTGGCTTTTGTTTGTTGGTTCAGGACCCTGGAACCTGGAGAGAATTATTTTATTTTATTTTATTTTAGATTATTTTTACCTCGCCTTTCTCCTCAGAAAAGGACCCAGATGGGATCTGGATTCTCTCCTGTGTCCTAGATCAACCTGCAGTGTCCATTAGCTGTCCTTGCGGGCATAAATCTGTGAGGGGGAAAATATTTTTAATGGCTTTTTCTTGTCGCTGCTGAAAGGCTTAATTAATAGGAGGCTGGTGGGGAGGAAAATGGAAATGTAAGGGTTTTTAACAGAGACCGAGGGTACAAAATGCCTCTCCGTGTATGTTGTGTGTCGGTAGGTACAGAAATGTTGCCGTAAAACGTGAAGCGAAGTAGAGCCATCTTTACTGTGATTGTGGTTCCCCTCAGTTACAAGTCGGAATTCCCGGTGTGTTTCGTGTGCTTCCAGAGCTTGCTGGATTTTCCTGAACTCCACCTTTTGCTGTCTTTACAGTTTCCTCAATAAATTCTCTTTCCCTGGATTGGCCTCCTGTGCTACGATTCAGGATCTTTCTCAGCTCCAACCTCCAATGCCGTTCTGAGGCAATCAGGGAAGAAAGACAGACAATTGGGCAGACGTTTTCCGTTTGAGAAGAATAAGGCCGGCCAGCGGAGACGCATAACGAGGAGATAAAAATGTTTCAGCTTCTTGTGAAACGTGGTGGCTCAGCAGGGTAGAGTGCTGAAATGGTCGGCCGCAAACTCCGGTTGACGCGTTTCCCGAAGGACTTTGATTTCCCAGGATGCCTTGCGCCCCTGTGCATTTTCAATTTATGTAATTTCCAGTTCACGAAGCATCCCACCGAACAGATTACTGCATATACTCGAATAGAAGCCTAGTTTTTCAGCCCTAATTTTGGGCTGAAAAAAGGGGCCCTCGGCTTATATTCGGGTCAATACTTTTAGCCACTGAGGCAAGTCGACTGTGGCTAAAAGTCATTTTAAACATTGCTTGCCACTTCTCATGACTCCCTTCTGCATCACAGGGGAGCGGTGCGTGATGTTTAAAATGACTTTTAGCCACTGACCCAAGCACTTGCATCAGTGGCTAAATTTAAACATCACACACCACTCCCCCAGCTCACAAAGGAGGAGCTGCCAGGCCCTGCTGCATTTCCCACCCTCGACTTATACGCGAGTCAATACATTTTCCCAGTTTTGGGGGTTAAATTAGGGGCCTCAGCTTATACTCGGGTCGACTTATATTCAAGTATATACAGTAACTTCGGGAAATGGGGGTACCACTCTACCTTTGTTCAAAAATCAGTCCTCATCATACCTCATAACCCATTTTTGAAGCTACACAGGAATAGGATTTTTTTAAAATTTCTTTGACTACGAATCCTATACCCCGTGTTTTAGCCCACCTGAATGCTGCTCGCCTGGGAGAAACGGCCTAAAGACAGAAGGGCTTTGGAGCTTCAAGCGAGACCACTCGGACTTTGTTGCACCAGAGTTCGGCGGTCCCACATCTTGGTGCTGAACTTCTCCAGGTCAAGAAGTGCGCGTAAACAACCAGAAAGTTCTGTGGTTTGAGTCTCTGGCTGCAGAGCTACAGGTTGGGTGTTCAAGCCATACCTCTTTAACAGCACACAACAGCCAATACAGTACCTTGTCCTGGTAGAACGTTGGCGATCAGTAGTATAATCTGTTTTTTTTTTTTTAAATCCAAAACTATTCTCAATAGAGACGCTGTGCCCACTGCAAACTATTGCCTTAAATTCTTAAGGATGTTCTTAAGAACATAAGAAGAGCCCTGCTGGATCCGGCCGAAGGCCCATCTCGTCCAGCTTCCTGTATCTCACAGTGGCCCCACCAGATGCGTCTGGGAGCGCACGAGACTAGATCTCTGTCTCCTGATACCACTCCCTTGCATCTGGCCCTTGAAGGAACCCGGTTTTAAGCCTGGAGATGACACATCTCCATCATAGTTTGTAACCTGTGATGGACTTTTCCTCCAGGAATCTGTCCAATCCCCTTTGGAAGGCATCCAGGCCAGATGCCATCACCACCTCCTGTGGCAGGGAGTTCCACAGACTAACAACACACTGGGTGAAAGAATATTTTCTTTTGTCTGTTCTTACTCTCCCAGCCCTCAATTTGAGTGGATGTCCCCTAGTTCTGGTATTTTGTGAGAGGGAGAAGAGCTTCCCTCTATCCACTGGACTCATGCCCTGCATTATTTTGTACGTCTCAATCATATCCCCCCTCAGGTGCCTTTTTTTCCAGACTAAAAAGCCCCAAATGCTGTAGCCTTTCCTCATCAGGGAGGTGAGGAAACCCCTGGGAAGGGTCGCCGTAAGTCAGAATTGAACTGAGGACGTGATTATGATATGATGATTATTACTTAGATATTCAAGGTGTGGTTTCCCGTCGTCATCACTGAGGGAATTGAACCGGCCCTGTTTTGTTTGGCTTAAATGTGTTTGCTCGGGTTTCAAAACAGTTAAGAGAGAAAAATATTCATACATGACCCACGTGCAGAAATCAACTTACAGGCAAGCACCTGTCCGTGCTTGTTTTAGATCTGGAGATGCCGTGGGATCACACAGACTAAGTGGGTACAGCGTTGCAGTTGCAAATAAGGGCATTTGAGTCGTCCATTGCATGGGGGGGGGTAAAGGTAACTCAGGGCGCTTTTACACAACCTCTATATTCCAGTGGCAACTTAAATTCAGACCAGAGATCGTGGGGGTTTGTCGCTGTTCCTGTGTTCCCACCCCTCCGCACTCCATTGTTCCTGTCTGCGTGAGGGGAGGGAGAAAAAAAGGGAGAAAAATGCAGGCTCACCTCCATCTGCCGGTCGAAGCAGCCCCGTAGTGATTCCTGTCTCTTAAAGGGGCCGCGGGGACAAAAAAACAAACAGAAGGCGAGGGAGCCTGGCATTCACAGCTTTACAATCCGCATCGGAAGATTTTTTTACCTCCTGGAGGCCAGGTACTTGAAAAGTGCGCTGGGACGCGCTTAGGTGGGTGTGGTCGTACTTAATTGTTTTGAAAGTCCGGAGCTGGTGGGAAAACATTTTTAAGCTCCGGATCTGGGAGCCCTTTGCCTCAGATTTTAGGAGTCGTGTAAAAGCGCCCTCAGTGTGCAAGGTCGGTTTGATTTTATCTGTGTAATTTGCAACTCATTAAAGCCAGCAAGAGATGTTCAGATTACAAAGATGGTAGTACACAACGAAGTAAGAAAGCCATTTTAGACTCCAAATGGTCCCTTATTACATGTCGCCAAGACGCACCTCTTGATTCATGGTCCCTGTGTAAAAAGGGATGTGTGGGCAGTGCGGATGATTACATGGACTGAAAACCAAATCTAATGAAGACAGGGAAAGAATGGGGTCTGTTTAGTCTTGAGGGAATGAGACCGAGAAGGAGATAGCATTTTTCAAATCCTTAAAAGGTAATCCATCATACAGAGGACGGGCAGGATATGTTCCCCGTCCTCCAAGAGTGCAGGACATTTAATAATGGGGCTCATTTTAAAGGAAACCTGGATTTTGACTGAATATCAAGAGGGGAAAAGAGCAATGCAGCAATGGAACTGATTACCTCCAGAGTGCTTCAGTGCTTGAGGCATTCAAGAAAATTAGACAATCATCTGCCCGATAGATTTTGTGTTGCATTCCTGCACTGCCTGCCTTATCTGTCCCTCCATTGTTCTATTAATTTCTTATTATTGCCTTCACAATGGCTTGCCTTCAAATGCACAGCAGGCCATAATCGCCTTGGAAATGGCCGGAAACAGCAGTTAAAAAACAAACCAATGGTACCGCAATTCCTATATTGGATTGGGTGTGTGTATTCAGGTAAAGATCTTTTCAGCTACCTAATTCACTATATGCTGCCTAGATGACCTAAGCCAGTGTTTTTCAACCTTTTTTGGACAAAGGCACACTTGTTTCATGAAAAAAATCACGAGGCACACCACCATTAGAAAATGTTTAAAAAATTAACTCTGTGCCTATATTGACTATATATAAAGTAATTCTCTTGAATAGGAATCAAATAAACACAAAGAAAGTATTTTATAATTACTTTATTATGAAATAGTAAGTAAACAGAAATATGAAAAATTATAAAATACTTTATTCAGTGCGCAACCTGGGCCTGTTTGGCTGAACACAAAGCTGATATTCTTCAGCTTTTCCAACGGCACACCAGGCAACATCTCGCGGCACACTAGTGTGCCGCGGAACAGTGGTTGAAAAACACTGCCCTAAGCATATCCGATCTCTCCTGATTTCGGAAGCTAAGCAGGGTCGGCCCTGGTTAGTACTTGGATGGGTGACCACCAGGGAATACCTGGCACCTGGAGTAGGAACTGGCAAGCCACTCCAGTACTCCTGCCAAGAAAACTCCATGGACATGGAGTCACGAAGAAAGGGTGGGTTCCCCGTTCTGATCAAGAAGAGCCAAACTAGGTAGCCTTGGGAACACTGCACAGGCCCAGATCAAGACTAAGTAGTGAAGGGAATAATAAACCCCTTCTGAATCTTCTGCACCTAGAAAATATCTGTCATAAGTTAGAATCAGAGCCATGCTATTCTGAATAAATTCAACCCAGGAGCAGGAAAAGAGGGGGATTTTTCTTGTTCCTATGTGCGCCATCCGGTCTTGGGCCCCAAAGACCCTCAAGAAGTGTGGCTCCACAGTGGGGGAAGTTGTAAGCGACCCCAATCGGTGGCGTGGCAGAACGGATGCCTTCCTAAGCCCGTTTGCGAAGACATTGACTTGAGTTCCCAATTTCCTGGTTTCGTGCTGCATGAATCTATATGACATTACCCTAGTTATGGTTATCAAAACCTGCAAAAGTGGTGTTTTTTTAAATATTTAAATTTACATGAGTGCAAAGGCAAACAAAGACCCATGGACGTACAAACCCGAGTGGAGTACTATATTACTTTTTGGACTGAACTGCACAAAGAATCAAAACGGTCCCGAATTCTCTCTCCCCCCGCCCCAATAAATCACATTATTTCCTGAGAAGCCAGGCCTCTGTGATTAAATCTGCCCAGAATTTGCCCAATCGTGGTAGCTGAGACATAACACAGGAAAACCCGTTTACATGAAGAATATAGGTTTGGAAAAAGTGCAACTCCTTGGAGTGGGACAACAGTTTCCATCAGGTAGCACAGCCTACACTGAGGAATGCTGGGTTTTGTAGTCTCTGTAGCATCTGGAAGGCTGCCCATTGCTCCTCCTTGGTTTTAGTCAGATAAAGATGGGATTTGAAGATGGAAAGGGTGGATTACACACACACACACACACACACACACACACACACACACACACACACACACACACACACACACACACACACACACACACACACACACACACACACACACACACACACACACACACACACACACACACACACACACACACACACACACACACACCAAGAGATCATACTAGTCAACAAGATTCCTATTGACTTTTTTCAGCCTTGAGCTAAAATGAAGCTCAAGTCAGAAGGGCCTTCAAAGAGATAGTCAACCCTGCTTTTTCTGGGCTGTCTCACAAAGAAACTCTGGGTTTTGCTTAATTCTATGACTATTGCAGGGGTTTTTTTTCTTTTTGAATTATAAAATGAGAGAGCAGCCATAGACATCCTGCCAACCCCTTCCTACACAAGACTGGTTGAAAAATAACATTATATAGTGGTGCCTTGTATAAAGGAATTAATTCGTTCCAAATGAAATTATGTTAAGCAATTTTTCCTTTATACAAATTTCCCGTAGGAATGCATTGAAAATAGAGTAATCCCATTTTATGTTGTACAGATTAGCCCCATAGGTGATTCTGTTAAGCGAATTTCCCCTATTCCCGGAATTTTTATGTTGTACAAATTTTATGTTATACAAACCATTTGTTACACAAGGGTCCACTGTAGAGCCTTTTTAAAAGAAGTAGCAGACATTGTTGCTTTGAATGTTGCTTTGTACGCTTACAGATTTTTAAAAAGCGTTTAAATATTGCCTTTTAATTATGTTGGCATGCTGATCATCTGGGCAGTTGTTTTTTGAGCCTCAGAGAAAGGTGGGGCTGGCTTGATCGCAAAGCGTGTTTTAAATAAATACACTGCATCACCTCTTGGTTGTCATGGGCTAATAATGCATTGTTTCTAACTTGTAGCAAGGCTACAGATTCAGCAGCCCTGCTGTGCTCTTGTAAAATCAACCCTGTGGCTTCCTTTAGGGGGCCAGTCCATCTCCCATTTCGACTTCCTCTTTCCCTGCTGATGGTCTTTCCCAGAGAATCCTGCCTTCTCGTGAAGTACCTAAAGTAGGACCTCCTCAGTTTGAACATTTTTGCCTCCAGAGTTAGTCCAGGCTTCATTTGATTGAGGTCCCACTTAGAATCATAGAATCATAGAGTTGGAAGATACCTCAAGGGCCATCTAGTCCAACCCCCTGCCATGCAGAAACCCCCATCACAATATTTCCGACAGATGGCCATCCAGCCTCAGCTTAAATACCAACAAAGAAATAGACTCAACCACCCTCCGTGGCAGCATATTCCACTGCCGAACAGCTCTAACTGTCATGAAGTTCTTCCTAATGTTCAAATGGAATCTCTTTTCCTGTAGTTTGAAGCCATTGTCATGGAAAACAAACCTGTTCCTCTTCATTATGACATCCTTTCAAATATTTAAACATAGCTATCATATCCCCCCTCAGCCTTCTTTTTGAAAGGCTAAACATTCCCATTTCCCTAAGCTGTTCCTCATAAGACATTTCCTCCAGACCCTCAACCATCCTGGTCACCCTCCTCTGCACCCGCTCGAGGTTGTCAACATCCTTTTTAAACTGAGGCGCACAGAACTGGACACAGGACTCCAGGTGGGGTCTAACCAAAGCAGAATAGAGTGGTACTCTCACTTCCCTTGATCTAGACACTATGCTTCTGTTGATGCAACCAAGAATCACATTGGATTTCCTGGCCGCCGCATCACACTGCTGACTCATGTTCAATTTGTGATCCACCAAGATTCCCAGATCCTTTTCACAGGTACTATTTTCCAGCCAAGTATCCCCCATCCTATATCTGTGCAATTCATTTTTTTTACCTAGATGTAGCACCCTACATTTCCCTCTGTTGAAATCCATTCCATTGGCTTTGGCCCAGCACTCTAATCTGTCAGGGTCTTTTTGGATTTTCATCCTATCCTCTAGGGAATTAGCAACCCCTCCCAATTTGGTATCATCTGCAAATTTAATTAGCATACTCTATTCCTTCCTCCAAGTCATTAACAAATGTATTGAACAGCACTGGACCCAGAACAGAACCCTGGGGCACCCCACTGGTCACGTCTCTCCAAGCTGAAGAGAGGCCATTTATGGTCACCCTTTGGGTGCAATCAGTCAACCAATTACAAATCCACCTGACAGTAGCACCATCTATCCCACTTTCTACTAACTTCTTAGCAAGAATACCATGGGGAACCTTATCGAAGGCCTTACTAAAGTCCAGATAAACAATATCCACAGCATTCCCCTCGTTCACTAGGCCTGTAATTCTATAAATGAAAGAGATCAAATTAGTCTGGCATGACTTGTTTTTAAGAAACCCGTGTTGACTTCTTGTAATGATAGCATTGTTTGTTAAATAATTGCCGACTGCCTGTTTAATAATCTGCTCTAGGATCTTTCCAGGAATTGAAGTCAAGCTGACTGGGCGTTAATTATTTGGGTCCTCTTTTTTCCTCTTTTTGAAGATGGGGACAACATTAGCCCTCCTCCAGTCAATGGGGACTTCCCCTGTTCTCCAGGACATCTCAAAGATTATTGCCAATGGTTCGGAAATTATCTCCGCCAATTATTTTAATATCCTTGGGTGTAATTCATCTGGCCCAGGAGACTTAAATTCATTTAATGTTTCCAGGTGTTCCAGTACTAGCTCTCTACCTATTCTATGTTGTAATTCCCATCCTACCTCATCTACTCTTTGTCCCAGTGGATCTCTTTCTTCCTTTTTGGAGAAAACGGAGGCAAAGAAGGTGTTGAGTAGTTCTGCCTTTTCCTTGTCTCCTGTTAGTAACTGGTTATTATCGCCACACAGAGAGCCTATCATTTCCTTATTTTTCCTTTTGCTGCGGACATAACTAAAGAAACCCTTTTTACTATCTTTAATCTCTCTTGCAAGTCTAAGTCTGTTTTGCGCTTTAGCTTTTTTTACCACCCCCCTGCATATATTAGCTGTTTGCTTATTTTCCTCTTTGGTGCATTTCCCATTTTTCCATTCCTTGTACTTGTTTTTCTTTATAGTTAGCTGAGTTGAAAGTTCTTTAGTAAACCATTGCGGTTTTTTTAGACCTCTCCCATTTTTTCTTCTTGTTGGAACAGTTTTAAATTGTGCCTTTAATATCTCGCTTTTAAGGAACTCCCATCCATCTTGGACTCCCTTCTCTTTTAGTGTTTCAGTCCATGGAATCACAGCCAATAATTCCCTAAGTTTACAAAAATTTGCAGCTGGCTGCCCTCCTAAACCCCAAGGACCTCCCACAGCTGAGCAGAGATTCGAACCCAGGCCTTTGGAGACTTAGTTCCTCACTCTGCCCATTACCCACACTGGGTATCGACAAAGGCCCTTGGCAACCTCATGATATATCCAGGATCTCCGTTTCTTTGGAAGGCAGGAGAAGGATCCAGAACCTTGTTTTCAAGGCATAATAAAAGGAAAGCCTATCTGGCATAGTGAGCTGCGCCTTGCCCAGTCCCTGCCCGCCTTCAAAAAGGCTTTGAAAACCATGCTTTTCAGGGAGGCATATGGCGACCTTTAATTTAATTTATTTAATTTTAATCCCTTTTTTTCTTTTCCTTTCTTTCTTTTTTCTTTTCTCCCGCTCCCTGATGCATCTTGCGTAGGGTTTTTCCCTTTCTTTCTCTTTTTTTGTATGTTGATTCTTTTAAACTTGTAAACTGCCAAGAGTTCCTGTTGGAAGATGGGTGGTATAAAAATGAAACAAACAAACAAACAAACAAACAAACAAACAAATTTATTTTACGGGTTTTGTTGGGTGGCTGGGGCAATTGTATATTGTTACCCTTGTAAACTACTTAGTTGTCCCCACATTGTCAGTGGTATACAAATTTAGAACATGAAATAAAAGCCAGCCAGCAGGGGAGCCATTGGGGGTGGGGGTGGAAGCCCCTCCAGTTCACTCCAATGGGGGCCTTTGGGGCTACTCAGCAGGATTGCCCTCTAGCCCCAAAAGAGAGGGGCCAGGCCAGCTCCTCTCCCATTGGCTGGGAGAGCCTGAATGACAGGCAGGGGTGGGCGGGTTTAGGGGTTCCCTGGAAAGAGGCTGGGGGCTCCCCTTGCAAGGAGACTTTTTTAGGAAGAGGCTGCAGGAGGGCAGAGGTGAGTCCCTTTATTTATAGGGGGAAAAGAGAGATATTTTGCCCCCATTTCAGGACCCCTGGCTGGGGTTGCATTCCACATCAGCCAGCAGAAGACCTTTGGGCTTTAGGGGCTGACAAGCCAAGGTGATGAGATTTAATTAAGAAATTAAAAGCGAAACATGTATCCTGCCAATTAGGAATCCCCCACCCTAAACTGGCAAAATAAGATTTGGAAATTGGCTGCACCTTGAAGCAGGGCAGTGGCTATTTGAAAGAGGTAGAGGGGGAGAAAGACTCCGTCTAAAGAAGCAATATATTATCTGATGGAAATAGTTGAATTGGATTTGATCTCTAACTCGAATTGTTTTGATTTTATATTTCTAACCCTCATCGAACCCTTCCCCTCCTAAGCTCAATCACTGTTTCCTGCGTTTAATGCATAAAAGGCAGTACATGTCTGAGCATAAAAGGTAAGGTTTTTTTATGATATTCGTTTTTTTAGCTGTTTGTCCTGCTGTCTTTGCTTGATGCTGCCTTTCCTCTAACAAAAGAATTTTATTTTCAGGAAGGTTTTTAATAGGTCAACTGCTGTGAAGTTTTTAAAAATTGCCCCTTTATCTTTTGAAATACATTTTAAGAAATGTTTTAACAGGATTTTCTTGAGCACCTTTTTTGAGCATTTATTTATCTGCTCTTGCATTTTTATACTGCCTTTCTTCCAATAAATATGTCAGTGTTTTTAATAGTGTGATTTTTTTTTGGAAAATATATAATTGTGTCAGTGTTTGTATCATTAAGTAATTTGTAAAGCAGCACGGAGATCCATTCTACCAGGAGAAAGATGGTTTAGAAATTAGGGAAACAAATAAACCCAAGGCTCCAGATTTAAACTAGATGCCAGGGCTTACAAAAATTTACAGTCTATTTTTTGAAATAAATACATGAACATTGAAGAGAATTGCCCCATGCCCGTTGGTGACTAATTAGTTATGTGCTGCCAGATCTGATTTATAACGATCCTAATAGGGGTTTCAAAGTAAGTGAGATATTTAAGGAGTAGTAGTTTTACCAGTTCTAATCTCTTTAGTTTCCATGGCTGAACCCAGATTTTTGAACCCAGAACTGCTGAGCTTCTCCATCATCACACCACCACAGTGGGTTCACTATTAGGGATTAACTCATACTTACGTTGATGATGGTGTGCCCCTAGAAACACAATTAACACCTAATTAATTAATGTTTTTACATTATATTGTAAGTGTAACTTATAAATGTAGGAGTTATAAATGTAGCAGTTATACATTTTAAAATGGACTTGCAGAAGTAATTTTAGAGAAGAGGAAAATGCAAATTTAAAAAATCCAAGGAGGCCTAATTCCTCAGTTTGATGATGTTGTTTCAAGGGGAAAATGCAGATTTATTCTGTAGGCCTGTATAGGTCTGGGGCTTTCTGCTTAAGGCTGCTGGAGTCCATTGAAGGAGCATGATGGGATGTTAAACTCTGGTATTCAGGGCCTATTTGGAAGAGCTAATGGCTCAAGCCTGGGGCACTGCCAGGAAGCAGATTTTTACAAAAGCTGGTAACAACTTTAACACAAATGAAGGGGTGCCATTTCCTTGCTGTACCCTC
This sequence comes from Phrynocephalus forsythii, assembly GCA_029282475.1. Classification (NCBI taxonomy): domain Eukaryota; kingdom Metazoa; phylum Chordata; class Lepidosauria; order Squamata; family Agamidae; genus Phrynocephalus; species Phrynocephalus forsythii. The sequence goes on from JAPFRF010000024.1 coordinate 4,722,590, forward strand.
TGCTGATATATGGAAAGACCACCTCAATTGATGCTGATAGATTGTTGACACTCTGGAATTGATCTCATACTTGGGGGTTGGTTATTTATTTATTTATTTTTATTTATTTAGAATATTTTTACCCCACCTTTCTCCTTGGAAAAGGACCCAAGTGGCTTAAAATAATGCAGGACAACATACAGCCCAGAACATTCAAAACATATTCAAGTTAAGAATAGGGATTTAGAATTAGGAGTACTGTTGTTCCTGAACGGCTGAATGGTTAGGTCTGTACTTTTGATAACAGAAAATGTAAAAGCAACAAAAATAGGAAAAAAAATGCTGGATCTGAGACACACTTGTTCATCTTTCTGGCAGTCTCTGTCTTCTCAGGATATTAGCAGAGTAGGTCTGGAGCAGTGATGGCAAACCTTTTAGAGACCGAGTGCCCAAACTTCAATTCAAAACCCACTAATTTTTTGTAAAGTACCAACACAGCAATTTAACCTGAACACAGGTGGCTGTGAAGGGGTGATGTCGGGTGCCCACAGAAACGGCTCCGGATGCCACCTTTGGCACCCGTGCCATAGGTTTGCCAACACTGGTCTGGAGTATCTACATATCTGGACCTCTTTAAAATCTGGATAAAAGAGCCTTGTGACAGTGATTAAACCGCCGGCGCTCCAGATGTTTTGGACCACAACTCCCAGAATTCCATGCCCATATTGCCCATGACAAAAGACTGTGGGAGTTGTGGTCCAAGACATCTGGAGTGCTGAAGGTTCACCACCATTGTGAGAAATAGCTTTGACAGGAGTGGAAGTGTCAACTTTGTATGAAAACTGTTTTTGGGGAGCAGGGTCAGAGAATCTGAAGGTTGACCTCAGTTCATCTGAGTTGCAAAAAAAGCACAGGTCAACCTGTGTGCACGGTTGGTTTTTTAAAGGGGGTATTTTTACCCCGCCTTTCTCCTTGTAAAGGACCCAAGGAGTCGTGAATCCTTGTCCATCATCACGACACCACACTGGGTTCACTATAAATGATTAACTCATGCTTACATTGATGGTGTGAACCTAGAAACACAACTAACACCTCATTAACTAACATTGTACATTTATACATTATTATGTAAATGTAATTTATAAATGTTGGAGTTATGTTATAAATGTACTGTAGTTTATAAATGTAGCACTTATGTATTTTTAAATGAACTTGCAGAAGTCATTTTAGAGAAGAATCATAGACTACCATGTGTATTTCATATGAATCTACAGTTCACATAGACTTTGTGTTTATAACTACTTATAACCTTGTAACTTTAATGTAATGTCTATTAATGCTGTAATGTCCCTCAATACCTTGTTCTCAAATACTTGGAACATGTCTTAGTTGTACTGAACTGTATATTATCCCTCATTACTGTAAGCCGCCTTGGGTCCTTTTCCAAGGAGAAAGGCGGGGTAAAAATACTCTAAAATAAATAAAAGAAAATAAATAAAGAATAGGGTTTGTTTAGTGTTGGGAAAATGAAACTGAGGGGAAATATTTTATTTATTTATTTATTTATTTATTTATTTATGATTACAGTATTTTTACCCTGCCTTTCCCCTTGGAAAAGGACCCAAGGAACCTTAGAGTAATGAGGGACAATATACAGCCCAGCTGTTCAGTCTGCCACAAATGTCCCTGGTCTCTTTTTAAAATATCTATTTTTCTTTTTTCCTTTTCTTACTTGTTCACAATGAAGGGAAGCAAAAAGCCTTCTCTCTGTGTGTTTTCAGAATCCTCCTTCCTAGAACAGTGGTGGCGAAGCTTTGGCGCTTCAGATGTTCTGGACCACAACTCCCGCAGTCCTTTGTCATTGGCAGTCTAGGCTTAGAATTCTGGGAATTGTAGTCCAAAACATCTGGAGTGCCAAAAGTTCGCCACCACTGTTCTAGAAGATTGAAACATAATTTTAGCACCCTTCATTTGCTAACAACTAAGCCCTTCTAATTAATTGGACCTCTGCATGTTACCAAGACGTGGATATGTTCTGTTTCCAAAATCACAGAGAACGCACCACACCAAATTCTCCTCTCTCTACCCCAGAACCACCTTCTGGGGGTACAGGCAGGAAAAAAAGCCCTGGAGTCCCACTCAGAAGCTTGGCAGCCATTTAGAACATAAGAACCTAAGAAGAGCCATCATGCTGGATCAGGCCAAAGGCCCATCTAGTCCAGCTTCCTGTATCTCCCAGTGGCCCCACCAGATGCGTTTGGGAGCGCATGAGACTAGATCTCTGTCTCCTGATCCCACTCCCCTGCATCTGGCCCGTGAAGTACCCCGGTTTTAAGCCTGGAGATGACACATCCCCATCCTGGTTTGTCACCTGGGATGGACTTTTCCTCCAGGAATCTGTCCAATCCCCTTTGGAAGGCATCCAGGCCAGGTGCCATCACCACCACATCCTGTGGCAGGGAGTTCCACAGACTAACCACGCGCCGGGTGAAAAAAAAAACATTTTCTTTTGTCTGAACCTTCTGCAACCTATCTGAAAATATAGGGCTTTTCAAATCCTTAAATTTAAAAGGTAATCCGTCATAACAGAGAATGGGCAGGGTCTGTTGTCTGCCCAGAGAGCAGGCCATGTATTAATAAGAGGGCTCATTTTAAAGGAAACCTAGATTTTGACTGAATATCGGGGGGGGGGGGAAGAGCAGTGCAGTAATGGAAGCAGTGCTTCAGTACTTGAGGCATTCAAGAAAATTAGTCAGTACAAAACCAAGATACAACTCTTTTTCTTTAAAAGCCCATTAAGTATTAGTCTCAGCTATATTGGTGTAGTGTTTGAAATGTGATAGAATTTAGGTGAATAGGTAAAAATATAAATGGTTGATGATGTTTATTATTTACCAAATCTTGTAGATTAGATAGGCTATCTCAAAAGTCAAATTTGCTACATTTGCTCTTTGTATTAGATGAAAACAGATAAAAATGGGTGCTTATCATATATTGAGCTAGACCAATAGATTTTAAGCTGTTTAGTAAAATGAAGAATTATTGACATGGTTAAGATTAAATAGGCTAGCTTAATATTGTACTTTGTTGTTTTTATTCTTTGTACTAGATGAAGATAGAGGTAAGTAAGGATGAATATATAATGTTAAGCAAATTTTCCTTTATACAAATTCCCATAGGAATGCATTGAAAATGGAGTAATCCCATTTTTATGTTGTACAGATTTTCCCCATAGGCGATTATGTTAAGCACATTTCCCCTATCTCCGGAATTTTTTATGTTGTACAAATTTTATGTTATACAAGCTGTTCGTTATACAAGGGTCCACTGTATGTAAACTTGGAAACTTGGGCCAAAATGTTGGGAAAATATTTGCATTTGAGCTATGTAACACGGCAACGCATAAGCAATGTATTTCTTTGCGGCAACGCATAAGCAATGTCTGGAAGTTGAGTCATGGCTACTGGACTTCTTTTTTGAGAGATAGAAACGTTTCTCTGTTCATCCAAACAGCTTCCTCAGTCTGAATACAGCTAGTGCAAGTCCTCCATCTTATAGTCAGTCATCTTTGACCTCTTGTCGCCCTGGTCTGAATTAGGCTCATAAGATGAACAATGGCCTGAATAGGCTCGTTAGGGAGACAATAGCATCCATAGCCTTAAGGTGAACAATGGCCTGAGATGCTGAAACCTATCAAGAATGGGTCGTTAGCTATGGCCTTGGTGGTGAAGGCATTTTGATTTGTCTGGATATTGTTGAAAGAACACCCTGATAAGTGGCAGATAGACTATGCCTGAGGCCGCCTCCTCTGTTGAGGGAGGGGTTTTCAATGCTCACTTCAATCCTCTCTCAAACCACCTCTCTTCTTTGTCTAATATGTGTCCATCCTCATCTTTGAAAGAGTGGCCTTTGTCCTTCAAATGGAGGTGTCCTGCTGATTCTGGTCCTGAGCTGTTACCTCTCCTATGTTGGGCCATCCTTCTGTTTCATGGCTGTTTAGTTTCTCCAATGTAGAGGTCTGAACACTCCTCCCTGCATTGGACTGCATAGACTATATTGCTCCTTTTATGGTTTGGTATCGGATCCTTTGGGTGGACAAGTCTCTGCCTTAGTGTGTTTAACCCGTCTTTTAACCTGTTTGGTTTAGAAAATTTAATAAAATATTTTTTTAAAAAATTAGAGAATAATCTGCCAGATAGATCTTGACTTGGATTCCTGCACTGATGAACAACAGAGGCTTGGACTGCCTGCCTTATTTGTCCCTCCATTGTTCTATGAATTTCTTATAATTGGCATTACAATGGCTTGCATTCAAATACACAGCAGGCCCTAATTATCCCGGAATTGGCTGGAAACAGCAGTTAAAAAAACAAAAAAAGGAAAGGCTCCACCGCCCCCCACCCACCCAACTTCTAGGAGCAGCACTCATTGTTTTTAAGCCAAAGAGCCAGTGTTGTCCAAATCCATGGCCATGTGGCCAGCATGGCTGCATGGAACACTGTTTTACCTTCCCGCTTTTTACACCGGTACCTATTTATCTACTTGCATATACAGTGGACCCTTTTATAACAAACAGCTTGTATAACATAAAATCTGTACAACATAAAAAATTCCAGAGATAGGGGAAATGTGTTTAACATAATCACCTATGGGAAAAATCTGTACAACATAAAAATGGGATTACTCCATTTTCAATGCATTCCTATGGGAATTTGTATAAAGGAAAATTTGCTTAACATAATTTCATTTGGAATGAATTAATTCCTTTATACAAGGTACCACTGTACTCTAGATGCTTTCGAATAGCTAGGTTGGCAGGAGCTGGGGTGAACCATGGGAACTCACTCCGCTGGGTGACACCCAGGATTCGAACCGCTGAGCTGCTGATTTTGCAGTTTCAGTGCTCTAGTCTGGTGAGCCACCACACCCACAAACAAACGGGGCAGCAATTCCTAGATTTTTTTTGGGGGGGTGCGTGGGTGTTCAGGTAAAGATTTTATAAGGTACCTAATTCACTATAGCTTCGTGAATTAGGTCCCTGGTTAGGGAGTCAGAGGTGGGTTCCCATTCTGACTGAGGAGAGCCAACCTAGGTAGCCCTAGAAAAGAGGCACAGGCCCACATCAAGACCACACACACACACACACACACACACACACACACACACACACACACACACACACACACACACACACACACACACACTGCCCCAGGAGATCATACTAGTCAATTCCTAGTTGATATTTTTTTTAATCAGGAGAGGCCTTACACACACACACACACACACACACACACAAACACAAACACAAACACACACACACACACACACACACACACACTGCCCCAGGAGATCATACTAGTCAATTCCTAGTTGATATTTTTTCAATCAGGAGAGGCCTTTCTCTCCATCCCTCCACCTTCACAGATGCGTCTCAGATAAACACATGAAAGGGCCTTCTCTGTTGTTGCTCCCAGACTTTGGAACTCCCTCCCACTGGAAGCAGGCAAAAACCTTCCTCATCAGGCAAGCTTTCCCTGAATGAGGGACTACTTTCTGTGTGACTTTACATGGATTGACATGCATGATTGCATTGACTGAATTTATAAGAACAACAGTGACTTCAATGTAAATTTCCACCTCTCGTAGTGGATTTTTTTCTTTTTGTGTGGGCTTTTTGTAGCTTTAATGTTACCTTTTAATGTTCTAAAACGCCTCTCCTAATTCCCTGATCTTAATTTGGATAGGTCTTAAACCAGGCATGTCCAAAGTTCAGCCATCCTGATGTTTTGGACCACAACTCCCAGAATTCTAAGCTTAGATTGCTAAAGGACTATGGGAGTTGTGGTCCAAAACCCCTGGAGGGCCGACGTTTGGACATGCCAGTCTTAAATATTCTGGGCTGTATATTGTCCCTCATTATTGTAAGCCACCTTGGGTTCTTTTCCAAGGAGAAAGGTGGGGTAAAATATCAATAAATATATACATAAATATTTGAATCCTTGTAAACCACTTAGTGTCCCCACACTGCCAGTGGTATACAAATTTATAACATTAAAATAAAAGCAATCAAGCAAGCCATGGGGTGGGAGCCCCTCCAGTTCACTCCAATGGGGCCTTTGGGGCTATTCAGCAGGTTGCCCTCTCGCCCCAAAAGAAAGGGGCCAGGCCAGCTCCTCTCCCATTGGCTGGGAGAGCCTGAATGACAGGCAGGGGTGGGTGGGTTTAGGGGTTCCCTGGAAAAGGGCTGGGGCTCCGGGTGCAAGGAGTAGAATCATAGAATCATAGAGTTGGAAGAGAGACCTCAAGGGTCATCTAGTCCAACCCCCTGCCATGCAGGAACCCCCATCACAGTATTTCCGACATATGGCCATCCAGCCTCTGCTTAAAAACCTCCAAAGAAGGAGACTCCACCACCCTCCTTTGTGGCAGCATATTATTCCACCGCCGAACAGCTCTAACTGTCATGAAGTTCTTCCTAATGTTCAAATGGAATCTCTTTTCCTGTAGTTTGAAACCATTACCCCGAGTCCTGGTCTCTGAAGCCATGGAAAACAAGCCTGTTCCCTCTTCAATATGACATCTTTTCCATCTCCCGCCCCGTCAGCCTTCTTTTTGGAAGGCTAAACATTCCCAGTTCCCTAAGCCGTTCCTCATAAGACTTTTCCTCCAGACCTTCAACCATCCTGGTCGCCCTCCTCTGCACCCGCTCGAGGTTGTCAACATCCTTTTAAAACTGAGGTACCCAGAACTGGACACAGGACTCCAGGTGGGGTCTGACCCGAGCAGAATAGAGTGGTCCTCTCACCTGAGACCTGAGGCTGCAGGAGAGCAGAGGTGCGTCCCTTTATTTATGGGGAAAGGATAGATTTTTCTCCATTTTCAGGACCCCTGAATTAACTTGCTTGAATCAAGGGAAGCACACAGCAGAAAGCTTACTGCTACTACCATGAAATACCAGTGACTGGTTATTACTATAGGCTATTGTTTTATGTGGGGTGGCGGATGGAAGCATGAAAAATCCTGATTTTAACAAGTTATAAAAGGAGATAAATAAGACCCGTATAGCCTGTTCCTTGTTTTTGCCAAAGCAGCCATGTCCGCTTGTACATTGTTCATATTCTGCCCATCAAGACATTAAAGGTATACATTTGGGTACTTTAACAATTTTTTTACATGCATCCCTCATTTCTCTTTTTTTCAAAGCATTTTTATTAGAAAATTTTAATATACAAAAGAAAAACAAATTCAAAACATTAACCATACAGAATCAGTCTATCACTAAGGTTCGGCTTCCCTCTGTTCTTCGTGCGGTTTTAACGTTATTCATCTCCCAGCCTTCCTTTCAAACGAACCCCTTTTATATACTTATAAAAAAGGTTCTAAAAGTAAATAGTAGTCCCTCGCGTTCTACCCTAATCCGGTAAGAGTCTTTAAATCCTTACAATAAGTCTCCATGTAGTTCTTAAATTTTTGCCAGTCTTTTTGGAACCTCTGGTTGTCTTGATCCCTCAGTCTGCACGTCAGTCTGGCCACCTCTGCAAAGTCCAGTAATTTCGCCCTCCATTCATCCAAAGACGGTATATACGTTGTCTTCCAGTTCTGTGCCAGGAGCATTCGTGCCGCTGCTGTTGCATATAAAAATAAAGTCCTGTCTGCTCCTTTAATTTCACTATCCACCAACCCTAACAGAAAAAGTTCAGATCGTTTTGGGAGTGTACACTTTAACATCTTTTTGAGTTCATCATATATCAGTGCCCAATATTCTTTCACTTTCTCACAGGTCCACCACATATGATAAAAATCACCTTGTTTCTCTTTACATTTCCAACAATAATCATCTTTCATCCTATACATCTTTGCTAATTTCGTTGGAGTAATATACCATCTATACATCATTTTCAACAAATGTTCTTTTATCAAAGTACATGCGGTAAACTTCATGTTCTTTTTCCACAGTCTTTCCCACACATCTAACTCAATATTGTGACCCAAATCCATAGCCCATTTTATCATACATTCTTTGACTTGTTCATCTTTTAAGTTCAACTCCAACAAGAAATTATATAATCTAGTCAACAATTTCTTTTTTGGGCCCATGATTATGGTTTGAAACTTAGATTCCTTCTCTCCAAACCCAGACATCCTTCTGTCTTTCTGAAAAATGTCATGTAACTGATGGTACTGAAACCAACCTGTTAACTTCTCTTTTAACAGTTCATAAGACTTCAGTCTGGGACCTTTTTCTGAGAAGAATAACACATCCCCATATGTGATCCCCACTCCTTCTGTATCTTTCCTCTTGATCGCTGATGCTTCAGTCGGGGATAACCATCTCGGTGTATGTCTCTCTAATAAGGGTTTCAACCGTTCCCAGACCTGAAGTAGTGACTTTCTAATTACATGATTCATAAAACTTTTATGTACTTTCACTTTATCATACCAAAGATAAGCGTGCCAACCAAATCTATTATCATGACCTTCTAAATCCAAAAGATCCCCATCAACTAAAGTAATCCATTCTTTTATCCAACCGAGACAGGCCACTTCATAATACAATCTCAGGTCTGGCATGGCAAACCCTCCCCTTTCCTTAGCATCTGTTAGTAATTTAAACCTTATTCTCGGTCTTTCACCTTGCCAGACAAATTTAGACAATGTCTTCTGCCATTCCTTAAAATGGCCTGTCCCTTTGATTATTGGGATCATTTGAAATAAGAATAACAACCTTGGTAACACGTTCATCTTTATCACCTTCTTCCCATCAATGACAAATTCAATCTATTCCATGTTTCCAAATCTCTCTTAATCGAATTCCAAACCATAGTATAGTTATCCTCAAAAGGTTCAAATTCGTGAGAGATAAATTAATTCCCAAGTATTTAACTTTTTCACAACTGAGAGAGCGGACAGTTTTTCAAATTCTTCACAATCTTTCTTTGTTGCATTTTTCAATAAGACCTTCGTCTTATTCTTATTCAATTTAAAGCCGGCTAAATTACCAAATTCTTCAATTACCTTCATCACCTCAATAATACTCTCTTTGGGATTCTCTAATGTCAAAACCAAATCATCAGCAAACGCTTTTAGTTTATATTCCTTATCCCCCACACTTATACCTTTAATTATCACCATGTCTCTCAATTTAACTAATAATACTTCCAGTACAGTAATAAATAACAATGGAGACAATGGACACCCTTGTCTTGTACCTTTCCCAATCGGGAAACTTTCTGTTATCACATTATTAACCAATAAACTTGCTTTCTGTTCCCTATATATTGCATTAACACCATTCCAAAACTTTGTTCCCACTCCCATATGTTCCAAATTCTTCTTCATGAATTGCCAAGAAACATTATCAAAGGCTTTTTCAGCATCAATAAATATCAAAGCAGCTTGTTTCTCCTTCCTGACTTCTAGATATTCTATTATATCAATTATATTTCTCATGTTGTCTTTCATCTGTCTGCCAGGAAGAAACCCCGCTTGGTCTTTATGTAGCAATTCATTTAAAACCCTTCTTAATCTATTGGCCAAAACATCGGCAAATAATTTATAATCTCCATTCAAAAGGGAAATGGGCCTATAATTTTTGACATCTGTCACATCCGAATTCTCCTTTGGGATCAGTGTTATATACGCCTCCTTCCAGGTGTTAGGTATAACTCCTTTTTCTAAAACTTCGTTCATCACCTCCACCATTATTGGTAACATTTCTTCTGACAATTTTTTATAATATTTTGCAGTCAAGCCATCTGGGCCCGGTGATTTTCCAGATTTCGTCCTCTCTATTGCACTTTGTACTTCATGTGGGGTAATTTTCTCACTCAATATCGACAATTGGCTTGTTGAAATTTTTTTCAATCCATTCTCTCTTAAATATCTATCAATCTGTTCCGGATCCTCTTTTGATTCAAAAATTAAAGATGCTCCAAACCCAGTTGTCAATGGTCATCAATCAAGAAATTGAGTGGAAGGTAAAGATGATGAGACAAAGAAACTTTGAATCGGCAAACAAAGTAGGGAAACTGTTGGCTTTTCAGCTAAAATGGAAGCAAAAACAAAAGGTTGTGAACAAATTAGTGGTAGATAAGAAATTAGTGGAAGACCCAAGGGAAATTGTAAAGGTGTTTCGGAATTTTTACAGAGACATATATATGAAGAAAAAAGAGCATCCCTCATTTCTCATTACAATTATAATGCTAAATTGAAAGCGTCGAAAATAGCAAAGGAACATCAAGTCCTCTTCAGAACCAGTCTCTGATGTTTTGTCTCCTCGTTAACAGTTCGCTGTTATTTACAATTTTGAAAAGGAATAAAATGGCTAAGGCATACAACATAGATTGGTATAGAATCTAAATGCAGCGCTTTGCATTCCACCTTACTCCATGACATCTAACTTCAAATAGCACAGGAATGTCAGACTACAGGCAGACCTCAATTTTTATGGTGATTGGTGGCTTTGGGCGCTTTTACACGACCCCTAAGATCCGCTGGCAACTTAAATTCAGACCAGAGATCGTGGGGGTTTGCTCCTCTTCCTGTGTTCCCACCCCTCCGCACTCCATTACTCCTGTCTGCGGTGAGGGGAGGGAGAAAAAAACGGGAGAAAAGAATGCATGCTAACCTCCGCTCTGCCATCCAGAGCTGCCCCGGGAAGCATTCCAGTCTCTTAAAGGGGTGGGGGGCAAAAAACACACACACAAGTCGAGGAGAGCCCGGCACTCACTGCTTTGCAATCCGCATCAGAAATTTTTCACCTTTGGAGACCAGGTACTTGGAAAATGCGCTGGGATGCGCTTAGGTGGGCGTGGGTCATACTTAATTTTTTTAAAGTCCAGAGCTGGTGGGAAAACAATTTTAAGCTCCGCATCTGGGAGCCCTTTGCCTCGGATTTTAGGGGTCGTCTAAAAGCATCCTAAGGTGCACACAATAATCACGACAATGCTGTTTCCTCTTTTTATGAACTCTTTAGCAAAGAGGAGTAACTTTTGGGGGCTTTAAAAGGAGACACTGAGAAGGTTCTAATCATATTTTTCTCCTTTTCTAGCTGTGTAAAATGGATAATTCGCCACACTCAACAATGAACTCATCATTCATCCCAGGCGCTGGAAAGCGGGGGTGTTCTTGGAGCCCCAAAGAGACCAAAGCTCTGCTCCGAATATGGGGCGAAGCAGAAAGGAAGCACGCCGTTTCCACTCTCAAAAGGAACTACCCAATTTTTGTAGACATCTCTGCCCAGCTTGCTAAACTAGGGTTTTGTCGCGGGCCTGTGGAATGCAGAACAAAAACTAAAGCTCTCCGCAAACTTTACAAGCAAGCGCTACTGGACAACAATGGAGCCGGACGATGGGACTTTATATGGTTTGATGAAATGCAACGAATTTTCAGGTGGGATCCCTCTTTCAAACGCCTCAGAGCGACAGAGAGCGAGGCGTCACCCAAGCAAGGCACGTGATGCTGTATATCTTCCCTTGATTTTCGTTGACTTGTTACCGCCGTCAAAAACCATAGGCCAGGGATGGCGAACCTATGGCACGCGTGCTGAAGGTGGCACGCAAAGAGCTTTCGCCTGGCACGCGACGTGCTCCCTGCCCCTCCCCCCCCACTTCCCTCTCCGCTGGACCAGCCATGAGGGAATTTGCGGAGGGGGAAGTGTGTGGGGGGGGGGGAGCATGTCAGGTGCCAGGCTGACCCTGCCGTCGCCGTCCCCACTGCTATCGCCGCCATCGCCCCCGCCCCCTGTTGACCCCACTGCTGCCGATGACCCTGACCCCGCCGCTCCCGCTGCCCTTGCTGCCTTCACCCTCACCCCCACCCCTGCCGATGCCGATCCTCCCGCCCCTGCCCCCGCCCCATTGCCATCACCCTTGCCATCCCTGCCGCCGATTACCCTGACCCCGCCACCCCCTCGCCCTTGCTGCCTTCGCCCCCCCCTGGCCCCCGCTGCCACGGATCCCGAAACCCCCACTGCAGCCGCTGCCATCCCCATCACCGAGTTTGGGCACTCGGTGCCAAAAAGGTTCGCCATCCCTGCCATAGGCTGACCCACCAAAAAAAAAAATCTGATTTGAAATCCAGGATGCTTCAGTAGGTCAAACAGGGGTTCTTGTTTTACAACTCATTGATGTGTGGTACTTGTTTGACTGCAAACTGTATATACTTTCCATTTTTATGCCTTAGGCGGAGTTATTCTCATTATTTAATCTAAATTTATATATTCCCAGATGGAAATTACAGCGACAGCGAAACATACACTCTGGAACTGTATAAGGTAGATGAGGCATGTTCTCCCGAGACTACAGATGAAGGAAGCCTGGGTCAAGGTAAGTCCAGTGGTACCTTGTATAAAGGAATTAATTTGTTCCAAATGAAATTATGTTAAGCAAATGTTCCTTTATACAAATTTCCCATAGGAATGCATTGAAAACAGAGTAATCCGTAATCGTGACCATTTTTATGTTGTGTGGATTCGCCCCATAGGTGATTCTGTTAAGCAAATTTCCCCTATCTCCGGGATTTTTTATATGGTACAGATTTTATGTTATATAAACTGTTTGTTATAAGAGGGTCCACTGTATGTGTATAAGTTACAATTTATTTATTTATTTATTATTTTATTTTAGAGTATTTTTACCCTGTCTTTCTCCTTGGAAAAGGACTGATAATATTTATTGAATAAACTAAAACTATTTATTCCTTTAAACTAGACCCGGAAGAAGGAGCAGGACATGAGAATGGACTTCCCACAGAAAATAATAATCGGAGAGAATACGAACCATATCATGACAACGGTGGGTTTTCTCAATGCACCTGTTTTGCTTCTTTTTCAGAAAATTCCAATATCCTGTTAGAAAATATGCAGTAGAAGTCTGCTGGTTTAACTCCATAAGCAGTTACTTTTTTCCTGATTACATTAATTAATTAATTAATTTTATTTTAGAGTATTTTTACCCCGCCTTTCTCCTTGGAAAAGGACCCAAGGCAGCTTACAGTGATGAGGGATAATATACAGTCCAGTACAATTAAGACATGTTCAAGTATTTGAGAACAAGGAATTGAGGGACATCTTACAGCATTAATAGACAACATTACATTAAAGCAACACAGTTATAAGTAGTCATAAATGCAAAGGCTGCTTTTACACGATGTGGAGCATAAAATTGTATTCCCACCAGCAGCGGACTTAAAAAAATAAAGTATGACCACGCCCACTTACAAGTACCACAGCACACTTTACAAGTACCTGGTCTTGAGGAGGTAAAACCCTTGTTGCTGTTTTACAAGCATTGCATGCCTGGCCCTCCTCTGCTTTTTGTTTGTTTTTGGGGGGGGCCTTTTAACAGACAGGAATCCTAACAGGCTGGAACAATTAACTGCTGGGAGGCAGGTGGAGGTGAGCCTGCATTTTTTTCTCTCTCCTCTCACCTCAGAGAGAAGCAATAGCAATCAGAGTGCGGGAGGTGGGAACACAGGAAGCAGAACAAAAACCACATGGGGGGGGTCTGCATTTAAGGGCCTTTTTACACGACCTCTAAGATCCGCTGGTCCCTTATTTCTTGAGGGTTCGTCTGTTCCTCCGTCTCCGCACTTCTTTGTTCTGTCTGCGTGAGACAGAAGGGACAAAAGAATGCATTCTTACCTCCAGTGCCGGTGGAGTGTTCCGGAGGTTCCTCTTTAAGGGGAGGCAAAAGAAAAACAACAGAAAGAAGCGAAGAGCTCAGGCACTCTCCGCATCAAATATTTTCACCATCAAAGAGGGGTCTGTGGGCGGGGTCATTTGTCTGCAAACTCCGGAGCTGGTGGGTAAACATTTTAAGGTCCGGAGCTTGCAGCCATTTGTTAGGGGTTGTGTAAGCAAGTTGCCAAGTTTATGTGAACCCAAAGTCTAGAACCCATTCATATAAAAGGCACATAATGGGTAGTCCATCATTTGGGGAAAGCTTGCCTGAAGAGAAAGGTCTTTGACTGTTTCTAGAAGGACAACAGAGATGAGGCAGTCCTGGCCTCTAGTGGGAGGGAGTTCCAGAGTCTGGGCACTGCAGCCGAGAAGGCCCTTTCATGGGTTTCCACGAGACGTACCTGTGAGGGTGCATTTCCTCATCTTACATGTGCATTTCCTCCTCTTCCATGTCGCTGCAGCCCGAGACTCCTGTCATCCAGAGGCTACCTCGGAACCCTCAACTCGACTTCCTGTTCTGCGGCGACGGAGAAAAAGAGCTTCGGCAGCGGCTAAAGTCGACGACACGTTATCGAAATATATGGGATGGGTGCAGTTTGAGAGCAGAAAAATGTATAAGGTTATTTCTAGCGCTCAGGCAGAACAAACAGCTGCTATGAAAAGAATCGGCCGATCTTTGGAAGCAGTGGCTTCAACCGTGAGACAGGCTTCCGATCTAATGTTAAAAATATATTCCAAGAGCGTGGTCGATCACCAAGAACTGAACGTCCCTACTGCAAATGACACTCCGATGGAGGAGGCTCAAAGTTCAAATGTCTCGCGGAATGATTTGCCTATCCCGGGACCTAGTCATCGAAAAAGAATTGCTCCTCCTTCACTATCCCCGAGTGATCCATTCACCATGGATGAGGCAAATCATAGTCGGGGCTCGCCCCCAAAATTGGGGTCATCCATGCACAGTACCCCAGAAAAATGTAATACAGCTGATGGTGATTTGGATGATGGCGCGTGTTCCGAATCAGAACTAGATTTAAATAATTCAATTTCCCCTTCTGATTCCGAGTGACAGTAGTCAAACTGGTAGCTCAAACCAAAAACCAATCCTATCTGAAACATCCATTTCTGTTGTTAATTAAAAAAATTTTCCCAAATACTCCCCCGAAATAGAGAGGTAACTGCATTCATTGGTAGGAATGGGAATGTCTGTCAGTATACCCTTGGTTGGAGAATGGAATCCCTATGTTATTTTAAAGTCAGAAAATATACATTCTCATAGACAAGTCGTGCACGTCACACCTCTTAAGAGAGTGCATAAGCCACGGCCAATGCTCTCTCCTCGGTGAATTTAATAAATTATGTTATAGAGATCTTTAACTATGGTTTAACTGGGAGTTGAGTCATGGCAACTGGACTTCTTTTTTGAGAGATAGAAACGTTTCGCTGTTCATCCAAACAGCTTCATCGGTCTGAATACAGCTAGTGCAAGAGACCTTCTTATAGTCAGCTTTGACCTCTTGTCCCCTGGTCTGATTGGCTCATAAGATGAACAAAGCCTGAAGACGTCCAAGGTGGGCCTTCAACAAAGCCGTGGGCCATCCCAGAAGAACAAGGGATCAGTCTTGAGACCCAGACCCGACGGAAGAACCTGGTCATTCCCTACATGGCGGGAGTGTCGGAGAAGCTTAAAAGGATTTTTGGCAAACACCACATCCCTGTTTATTTCAAACCCACAAACACACTAAGGCAGAGACTTGTCCACCCAAAGGATCCGATACCAAACCATAAAAGGAGCAATATAGTATATGCGGTCCAATGCAGTGAAGAGTGTTCAGACCTCTACATTGGAGAAACTAAACAGCCATTAAACAGAAGGATGGCCCAACATAGGAGGGGTAACAGCTCAGGACCAGAATCAGCAGTACACCTCCATTTGAAGGACAAAGGGCACTCATCCAAAGATGAGGATGTACACATATTAGACAAAGAAGAGAGGTGGTTTGAGAGAGGAGTAAGGGAAGCCATTCATGTTAGCATTGAAAATCCCTCCCTCAACAGAGGTGGTGGGCTCCGGCATAGTCTATCTGCTACTTATCAGGCTGTACTTTCCAAAGTACCCAGGCAAATCAAGGAGCCTTCACCACCAGGTCACAGCTAACGACCCATTCTTGATGGGTTTCAGCACCTTAGGCCATTGTTTACCTTAAGGCCATGGACACTTAATGTCTCCCTAACGAGCCTATTCAGGCTTTGTTCATCTTATGAGCCAATCAGACCAGGGGACAAGAGGTCAAAGCTGACTATAAGAAGGTCTCTTGCACTAGCTGTATTCAGACCGATGAAGCTGTTTGGATGAACAGCGAAATGTTTCTATCTCTCAAAAAAGAAGTCCAGTAGCCATGACTCAACTCCCAGTTAAACGAACCTGGATGACTGAAAATCTTCACAGACGTTTAACTATGGCTTATTAATGTAGCCTGGCCTTCATAGTGTTATTTTATTTTTAGCCCAGAGAATACAGTAAGGAAAACATATTCACGTTTGGTTAAGCGTGTATCTTTTATAGATTTTTTTGCTTCATAACAAATTGACTGACTACCTTAGTTTTTAAATTTCATTACTGTTATCAATGTAACAATTGTAACTGGTAGACATCTTTTCCTAACTCTCTGTTATTGCTTTCTAACATGAAAAGTTTTTTTTTAATGACTTAACTCAGTTGTAATATGTAGGATACAATATGTCAATAAAGATAATTAGCACCAAGGAAGCTTATTCAATAAATAACTACTAGTAATCATTGATAATCATTGCAATATTCAATTAATATATATACAGTGGAACCTTGTATAAAGGAATTAATTTGTTCCAAATTAAATTCTGTTAAGCAAATTTTCCTTCATACAAATTTCCCGTAGGAATGCATTGAAAACAGAGTATTTATTTATTTATTATTTATTATTATATTTATATACTGCCACCATCTTCCGAGGCGGAACTCGGGGCAGTGTACACTAAAAAAAGTAATCCCTAGTAAAAAAAAGTAATCCCACAGTAATCCCAAATTGCAACTATTTTATGTTGTACGGATTCACCCCATAGGCGATTCTGTTAATCAAATTTCCCCTGTTTCCGGAATTTTTTATGTTGTACAGATTTTATGCTGTACAAGCCATTTGTTATACGAGGGTCCACTTGCATATATATAGCTGTATTTTATCACATTCTGACTTTTGTTTATAAAACGGATTCCAATGACTTTGGGTTATTGTCCTTATGATAAGCACACAGTCATGCTTTGCCTACGATATCAGCATAAACAAAGTAGTATTAACACATCAGTTATTCAAAATCACAACGGACAGTAACGTATTGACTAGGCGTATTTGATTCACATTTTGGCATCTAAGCTCAATCAGAAAACATGTCTGAAAGATGACCCTAGGCAAATTTTAGGGTACAGTAACGCAATATGCCCCTGTCAGAGCACCTCTTCCCCGTTAATGTTTTGATTATTACATATAAAAATAATTCTGGGGTTTGAACTCTATTGTAATTAACAGGCAGAAGATGCACCCCCTTTTGTGTTTCCGTGTAGTAAGCCCCCTCCCCAGAGGGTTTCCAAATGCAGTTTAAAAGTTGTTCTTGTACTCCTAACGTCTGCAACAGGCTCCATGTCAAAGCTTTGTAGATGTAGATGAACCGCTATCAGAAACCTTTACTAGGAAGAGTTCGTGAAAATTATTGATGAATTGCACTATATACTTTAATAATAATATATGCTTCAATTTCTATATATGAATGCTTCAGCTTAATTTGAAAATTATAAATAGACCGCTAGGGGACATACACTCAAATTGAGGGCTGGGAAAGTAAGAACAGACAAAAGAAAATATTTTTTCACCCAGCACGTTGTTAGTCTGTGGAACTGCCTGCCACAGGATGTGGTGATGGCATCTGGCCTGGATGCCTTCAAGGGGGGATTGGACAGATTCCTGGAGGAAAAGTCCATCTCAGGTTCCAAACCATGATGGGGATGTGTGTAATCTCCAGGCTTAAAACCGGGGTCCTTCAAGGACCAGATGCAGGGGAGTGGGATCAGGAGACAGATATCTAGTCTCATGTGCTCCCAGACGCATTTGGTTGGGGCCGCTGGGAGATACAGGAAGCTGGACTAGATGGGCCTCTGGCCTGATCCAGCAGGGCTCTTCTTAGGTTCTTGTGTATAGATAGATACATGGAGGGATAGATGCACACACACAAAACCACAGAGTCACAAAACACAATCTTCACCTCATAATGGGCCAAGTCTAAGGGTGGGTAGGGAGGGGTTAGCAGGAGAGGAGAAAGAGAAGGGAGGGAACAGAGAAAGAAGAGGCAGATAAATGTAAAGGAAACAAAACCAACTTCTGGGGATGTGCTAAAAATTTATTAACCATGAATGCCATACATATGTAATAATTTTCTTTATCTGGGAAGAAAAGGTCAGTAGGCAAGACATTAGCTAGGCACCATCCCCCCAAAGGGGCTCAAACCATACAAAAATAATTGTCTAGGTGTCTTGTGTTACTCCCGACACTGCCCAGTTTGTCTTCTGGCTTAGACTGCTGCATGTTTTGTTTGAAATGTTGGTTTAATTTGGGGATTGAGTACGCCTTTGCGATTTCATTTTATGGGTCTGGGTAAAAGGCAGATCTTGATGGATCTTCTTGATTTCATATGATTTGTGTATGGGGTCCTTCCCAGATCACCATCGAATCACCCATCTGATTACATATCCAAATATCACACAATAATAACGGTGCATCCTCCAGCGCAGGCCTCTGCAGTGGGGCAAAACCATTGATCCATCTCATGGATCCATCGGATGTCATGATTTCTACATTGGATCATCATGGAAACCACTATCACACATATGGAGCCCATCTCTGTCCACAGATCGCAGCCCCAAACTCAAGGGTTTGCGTCAGCGCATGGCTCCACAGTGGCACAAAAACATGGATCCAAGGCACAGATCCACACAGATCTACCTGGTTTTTACCCATTATCATCCCCAAACTAATCTCACATACTTGAAGCCATTTTTGCTACAGATTACACATCAAAAATCATGGTTTCCAGCAGCGCATGGCTTTGCAGTGGTGCAGCAACATGGATCCAAGGCACGATTCCATGTGGATCTACCTGATTTTTACCCAGGATCACCCCCAAATGAATGCCACATCCTAGGGCCCTTTGTACACGACCCCTAAACTCCGCCGCAAATGGCTCCCAGCTCCGGAGCTTCAAATTGTTTCCCCACCAGCTCTGGAGTTTACAGATAATTAAGTGCGACCACGCCCACCTAAGTGCGTCCCAGCGCACCTTTCAGGTACCTGCTCTCCGGAGGTGAACATTCCTGATGCGGATGTAACAGTAGTGACGGACAGGCTCTCCTTGCTTCTGTTTGTTGTTTTTTTGCCCCCCTGCCCCTTTAAGAGATCTGAATGCAGTGCCGGGAGGGCAGAACGGAGGTGAGCCATGTTCTTTTCTTCCTTTTTTTTCTCCCTCCCCTCACGCAGCCAACAGCCAGGAGTGCGGAGGGGGTGGGAACGCAGGAACAGCGACAGACCCCTAAGATCTCTGGTCCGAATTTAAGTGGCCAGCGGATCTTAGGGGTCGTGTGAAAAGGCTCTAGGCCACATCTCTGCCCACAAACTGCACATCAAAAATCATGGGTCTGTCGGCACTTGGCTCCACAATGGCGCACAAAACATGGATCCAATGGAGAAAGTCCTGTGGATTCCATAGGATTCCAAAACGTTTTATTTTCAGAAAGTGAAACCTAGATCTCTCTAATTTCTCACTTACATTGTGAAATTGAGGAACTTAAGAAATGAACCACAGTCGTTGTCCCTCTTAAACCCATAGGGTTTTTAATATTGAAAGGAATAAGAATTTTGGGGTCCCTGGCTTGATCCATGTTTTTGCTCTGTGGAGCTATGCAATGAGCAGTCTGATGTCTCTTAAGACAGGAAAGGGGCCTAGATTTTTATTTGGGGGAAAACCTGGATAAAAATCCCAAAAAATGGTTCAAAGCATGGATGGGAAGTCCTGATTTTACAAAGATTAATCCCCAAACCATACTTTCATACTAGACTCACAATCACCTCTTTCCCATCAAAATCATGGGTCCGTCACCACGTCATACACCTGATTTCATACATCAAACATTAATTGACATCCTTGGCCATTTATTTTGGGTTTCTGACATCCAATTAAATGTATTCCTTGGGTTCCTGATTGCTGTGTTTTTGACCACTGCAGAGCCTGCGCTGACAGAAGGGCTTGGGGTGCCTAGGGTGCCAAAGTCTTTGGCTTGTTGATGCATACCAGCTGCTGTAGGTGGCTAAAGAATTAAATCAAAGATAAGGTTTTCTTGGCTGGATGTTTTAGGTTTATGTAATTAAGATCTGAAGTCATCAAAGATGGCAAAAATAATTAGAACCTTGAAGAGCTTATTGCTGGATCAGGCTCAGCCAATTTTATAACCTGTATCTCACAGTGGCCCCAAGATCCTTTTCTCTTAGTGGTCTGTCTTTGATACCACTCCCCTGCATCTGGCCAAAGTTTTAATTGCAGATGACACAATCTCCATCATGGTTTGTAATTGTGATGGACTTTTTAGGAATCTGTACAACTTTTTGAATATCCAGATAACCTCCTGTGGCTTATATTGTGCAGGGTATAAGGAACTGAGATATGCTTTATCTTTGAATACATGTCTCTTGTCAATGCCTGGGGTTGTCACTAAAAAAGGAAGGGGGGACTAAACTATATGGTTAGCCTTGATCTATCCCAGGGAAGATGGTGGGAAGCCTCATCTAAGAGAACAGGGGTCCTCAAAATGGGCCGGATACGCCCCCCCCCCAGGGTCCTGAATATGGCCCCTAGGGGGCCTGGATGATGCTCCCCTCCTCCCAAGCAGCTGATTTATGGGGCAAGCAGAAGGCTCTCCCAGGCAGTGGCAGCTCTGTCACCCCCCTAGCCCCCCAGCCCCCCCTCCCTGCCAGCTCAAAGCCAGCAAGGAAGGCGGCCTTGTGTCACAGCGGTTAAATGCCTGCACTGCAGCTAAAACTGTGCTCACGACCTGGGTTCCGATCCCAGGTAGCAACCTTAGGGTCGACTCAGCCTTCCATCCTTCCGAGGTCGGTAAAATGAGTACCCAGCTTGCTGGCTGGGGAGGGGGGTGGTGGTAATGTGTAGCCTGCATACTGGAATGAAAAACTATAAATTGCCCAGAGACTACTTGAAGTGGTATGGGGCGGTATAGAAGCAGAAGGCGTTGCTTTTTGCTCTGATGCACAGCAGGCGGTCGGAAAGGAGGCACGTTTCCCTTGGGTAGCTGCAGCGCTGGAGAGCCACCACTAAAGGCCATGTGTGGCCAAAGTGCTGGCCCGTGATTGCTCTATGCTTTGAAGGACCAACCGGCCTTATAAGACAGTGTTTTTCAACCACTGTTCCGCGGCACACTAGTGTGCCGCGAGATGTTGCCTGGTGTGCCGTTGGAAAAGCTGAAGAATATCAGCTTTGTGTTCAGCCAAACAGGCCCAGGTTGCGCACTGAATAAAGTATTTTATAATTTTTCATATTTCTGTTTACTTATTTCATAATAAAGTAATTATAAAATACTTTCTTTGTGTTTAATTGATTCCTATTCAAGAGAATTACTTTATATATAGTCAATATAGGCACAGAGTTAATTTTTTTAACATTTTCTAATGGTGGTGTGCCTCATGATTTTTTTCATGAAACAAGTGTGCCTTTGCCCAAAAAAGGTTGAAAAACACTGTTATAAGAGATGTGAGAGAGAGGTCTGAAATTTCAAAGTGTGCCTGGCGGAGCATGCAAAAGTGCTCCAGCTAGAAAGGGCAGGCCTTGCCCCCCAAGCATCCCCCTTGACTACTAGAGTGTAAACGGGAGCTACGAAAGAGCCCATGAAACCTCTGCCTCCCCTTTCGCCCGGATTCCTGCATGGAGCTGTTTCAAGACCATCTACTGTGGAATTGTACACCACACAGGCGATGAAAATCTAGACAGATTCCACACATCCTGGACATAATCTGTTTCAATTGTTACGTTTTAGGGCATTGCATACTCGGACAACTAGATCTAAAGATAGTTTCTTTCCAAGTGCTATCAAACTGTTGTTGAATAATTAATTTTTACTTCTTTTCTTCCTTTTTAAATAATAGGCTATGTTGTATTGTTGTACTGTGTTTTTTTATTGTTGAATATATGATTCTTTTGTTTCCTTTTATATATGGAGAACATTATTTTACCAAAACAAATTCTGGGTGTGTCCAACCACACGTGGCCAATAAAAGGATTCTGATTCTGATTCTGATCCAAGGGGGTCCGGTATGGGGGGTAGGTGGGCTGGGGGCAGGAAGGGAGGGAGGGGGCCCTCTTTCTCTGGCTCTCTGGCCCTAACTGGGTTCTGGCAGCCCCAGTAGCTGGGAGAGGAGCTGCTAGCCACAGCATCAGAATCATCATCATCAGCAGCAGTGAGCAACCAGGATGCTATCTTTGTGTGTGCGTGCGTGCGTGCGTGCGTGTATCCATATGTGCATGCACGCGCACACACGTGTGTCTATCCATACGTGCACACACACATGTGCATGCATCCATATGTGCACGCACGTGCACACATGCATGTATCCATATGTGCACACACACATGTGTGTATCCATACGTGCATGCACGTGCACACATGCGTGTATCCACACGTGCACACACGTCCGTGTATCACACACACACACACACACACACACACACACACACACACACTTGCGTGTATGTGCGTGTGTTTGAGAGACAGTATGTTCGTGGTGCAGTAACTGGATGGAGGCAAGGGACAGGGAGAGTGGAGGAAGGAGGGTAGGGTGGGGTGTGTGTGTGTGTGTGTGTGTGTGTGTGTGTGTGTGTGTGTGTGTGTGTGTGTGTGTGTGTGTGTGTGTGTGTGTGTGAAGGAGAGAGGGTGGTGTGTGCACGTGTGCGCGCTGGAATAGGCGGTGGGAGCGAAGTGGGGATATTTCTGTCTGACTCAAAACACTCCTCTTCTCCCTTGGCAACCCCGTGTTATATCCAGGACCCCCTTTTCTTTGGAAGGCAGGAGAAGGATCCAGAACCTCCTTTTCAAGGCACAAGAAAAGGAAAGCCTGTTTGGCATAGTAATTTATTTTATGGGTTTTGCTGGGTGGCTGGGGTAATTGTATATTTTATATCCTTGTAAACCACTTAGTTGTCCCCACACTTCCAGTGGCATACAAATTTATAACCTAACATAAAAGCCAGCCAGCAGGGGAGCCATGGGGGGGGGGAAGCCCCTCCAGTGTCCACTCCAATGGGGGCCTTTGGGGCTACTCAGCAGGATTGCCCTCTAGCCCCAAAAGAGAGGGGCCAGGCCAGCTCCTCTCCCATTGGCTGGAAGAGCCTGAATGACAGGCAGGGGTGGGTGGGTTTAGGGGGGCTTCTGCAAAGAGGCTGGGGGCTCCCATTGCAAGGAGACTTTTTTTAGGAAGAGGCTGCAGGAGGGCAGAGGTGAGTCCCTTTATTTATAGGGGAAAAGAGAGACCCCCCCATTTTAGGACCCCTGGCTGGGGCTGCATTCCACATCAGCTAGAAGAAGACCTTTGGGCTTAAGGGCTGACAAGCCAAGGTGATGAGATTTAATTAAAAAATTAAAAGGGAAAACTGCACCTTGCCAATTAGGAAACCCCCCCCCTAACTGGCAAAATAAGATTTGGAAATTGGCTGCACCTTGAAGCAGTTCAGTGGATATTTTAAAGAGACTCCATCTAAAGAAGCAGTATATATCTGATGGAAATGATTGGATTGGATTTGATCTCTACTAACTTGAATTGTTTTGATTTTATTTCTAACCCTCCTCTAACCCTTCACCTAAGCACAATCAGTGTTTCCTGGCTTTAATTCATAAAAGGCAGTAGGTGCCTGAGCATAAAGGGTTCAAAGTCAGCTTTTATTATGATATTACTTCGTTTCTTTAGCTGTTTGTCCTCCTGTCTTTGCTTGATGCCCCCTTTTCTCTAACAAAAGGGAGGTTTCCAATAGGTCAACTGCTGTGAAGTTTTTAAAAATTGCCCTTTTATCTTTTGAAAAAAATTTAGAATTGTTTTAACAGGATTTTCTTGAGCACCTTTTAGCATTTATTTATTGTTCTTGCATTTTAGGCTGCCATTCTTCCAATACCTATGCCGGGTTATTTTTAAAATATATATATAATTGTGTCAGTGTTTGTACCATTAAATAATGTGTAAAGCAGCATGGAGATCCACTCTACTGGGAGAAAGTTGGTTTAGAAATTAGGGAAACAAACCCAAAGCTCCACATTTATCCTAGACACCAGGGCTTGCAAAAAATTACAGTTCTATTTTTTGAAATAACTACATGAACTTTGGAGAAAAGAAACCAGAAGCTGGTCGGTGATTAATTAGTTATGTGCTGCCAGATCCAATTTATACCGATCCTAATAGGGCTTTCGAAGTAAGTGAGATATTTCAGGAGTAGTTTTACCAGTTCCACTCTCTTCGTTTCCATGGCTGAGGCCAGATTTGAACCCAGGAATCCTGAGTCCTTGTCCATCATCACAACACCACACTGGGTTGCCTATTAGTGATTAACTCATGCTTATGTTGATGGTGTGCCCCTAGAAACACAATTAACACCTCATTAACAAAGTAACATTGTAGTTTATAAATGAAGGAGTTATGTATTATAAGTGTAGTTTATAAATGTAGGAGTTATACATTGTAAAACAGACTTGCAGAAATCATTTTAGAAAAGAGGAAAGTGCAAATTGAAGAAAAAAAATCCCATGAGGCCTAATTCCTCCGTGTGATGATTTTATTTCAAGGGGGAAATGCAATTTTTTTCTATAGGCCTGTATAGGTCTGGGGCTTTCTGCTGAAGGCTGCTGGAGTCCATTGAAGGAGCATGATCGGATGTTAAAATCTGGTATTCAGGGCCTATTTGGAAAAGCTAATGGCTCAAGCCTGGGGCTCTGCCAGGAAGCAAGAGTTTTACAAAAGCAGGTACCTCCTTGAATGCAAAGGAAGGGATGCCATGTCCTTTCCTGCACCCCCTGCTGATATATGGAAAGACACCCTCCATTAATCCTGATGGATTGTTGACACTCTCATCCCACCTGGAATTGATCTCATCCTTGGGGGTTTATTTATTTATTTATTTATTTATTTATATTTATTTTGAATATTTTTACCCCACCTTTCTGCTTGGAAAAGGACCCAAGGTGGCTTACAATAGTGAGGGACAGCCCAGAACATTCAAAACATATTCAGGTTAAGAATAGGGGTTTAGAATTAGGGGGTTCTGTTCCTGGACGTCTGAACGGTTAGGTCTGTATTTTGATAACAGAAAATTTAAAAGCAACAAAAATAGAAGAAAAAATGCTGTATCTTCTGTAAGACACACTTGTTCATCTTTCTGGCAGGCTTGGGTGTCCTTAGGATATTAGCAGAGCAGGCCCGGGGTACCTGCATATCTGGACCTCTTTAAAATCTGGATAATCTGTTTCGAAGGGCCTGGTGTCAGAAAGTGGTTTTGAACCTCTGTTTAACATCTGGTGACCGTATGATGAATGTGTGGTTTCCAGAATGTCCCGTCCTTAACAGCCCTGTAAAAGCTCCTGCAGACTCCAATCCAGGGTTTCTTATTGGGCTCAATCCATCTCGCTTTGGGTCTTCCTCCTTGCCTTCTGCCTCCCAATTTTGCTAAGGAAGCTGGGGTAGTGGGCAGAGGGTCCCCGAATGATAGTTGCTCAGAGACCAGCTCGGGTCCCAGGGTGAGAGATTTTCAACTGTGTTCTATAGGGTTTGTTTGTTTTTCTGAATTTCAGGCCCTCACTTCCTTATCCTAGGCCAGTGGTGGCAAACCGCTGGCACTCCAGATGTTTTGGACTACAATTCCCATAATGAATTCTAAGCCTGTGTTGCCAGTGACAAAGGACTGCAGGAGTTGTGGTCCAAAACATCTGGAGTGTTGAAGGTTCACCACCACTGTGAGAAATACCTTTGGCCTGAATACTCTTTTTATGAAAACTGTTTTTGGGAAGTGAGGGCAGAGAGTGCGAGAGTTGCCCTCAGGTTCCTCTGAGCTTTGTATGAGTGCAATGTGCCCTTCCAGGTGACCCTAATAAGGCTTTTGAGATACTTGAGATATTTAAGATATTTAAGGGGTAGTTTCACCAGTTCCCACCTCTCCATGGCTGAGTGGAGACTCGAACCCAGGACTCTTCAGGCTGGATCCACCCACTCTACCATGCTGGGGTCTATTAGCTTTGCATAGCCTTGCTATAATCTTGGCTTTGAGAAAGAGGTAACCCAAATGACATGGAGGTTCGTATTTTAACTCCCCCACCCCTACCCCTACCTGCAAGCTCTTTTCTTGTACAGACTGGAAAAGCCATATCCCAGCAACCGGCAAAGCTAGAAAAGAGCATCTGTTTGGAAAAAGCCAACCAGACTCAGGTATTCCCAGAAAGAAGGATGTTGAAAGCTCCGGCCGGAGAAGCTTTGAGCACCGGCGTCGGGGGCCAGGGCTTCAGAAACTTCGACTACCGGGAGGCTGCCGGGCCACGTGAAGCCTGCAGCCGCCTCCACCATCTTTGCCGCCAGTGGCTGAAGCCGGAGCGACACACCAAGGCTCAGATCCTGGACCGGGTGATCCTGGACCAGTTCCTGGCCGTCCTTCCCTCAGAGATCTCCCTCTGGGTGAGGGAATGCGGGGCCGAGACCACTTCCCAGGCGGTGGCCCTGGCGGAGGGTTTTCTCCTGAGCCAGGACGAGGAGGAAAAACAGGTGAGGGCAGCCCCAGGCATCCTGAGAACTCCGAGTCCAGTGGGGAGAAATAACGTGTCTTTCGACCACACAGACCATCGTCCCCTGGCCAGTTGGCTGTGGTGGCCAGGGGATTCTGGCGCGTTGTAGATTTTTTTCTGAGGGCAGACAATGACCCATGTCTCTCATAAATCAGCCCCCTGACCATGCTAGCAGGGGGATGCTGCGATATGTAGTCCCAATTTTTTAAAAAAAGTCTTTCATTCCAAGAGGCAGAGAAGGGGGGACCTACTTTTCTTCTTAATCAGCCATTATCTATGCTGGCCTGGGGTGGAGTTGGCGAAGCACCCAAGAATTACATAAGAACATAAAAACATAAGACCATCAGAAGAGCCGTGCTGGATCAGGCCAAAGGCCCATCTAGTCCAGCTTCCTGTATCTCACAGTGGCCCCACCAGATGCGTTTGGGAGCGCATGAGACTAGATATCTGTTTCCTGATACCACTCCCCTCCATCTGGCCCTTGAAGTACCCTGGTTTAAAGCCTGGAGATAATACACCTGTATTCATGGTTTGTAACCTGTGATGGACTTTTCCTCCAGGAATCTGTCCAGTCCCCTTTTGAAGGCATCCAGGCCAGATGCCATCACCACATCCTGTGGCAGGGAGTTTCACAGACAAACACCACGCTGGGTTAAAAAATATTTTCTTTTGTCTGTTCTTACTCTCCCAGCCCTCAATTTGAGTGTATGTCCCGTAGTTCTGGTATTTTGTGAGAGGGAGAAGAGCTTCCCTCTATCCACTTTACTCATGCCTCAATCATATCCCCCCTCAGGCGCCTTTTTTCCAGACTAAAGAGCCCCAAATGTTTTAGCCTTTCCTCATAATGGAGGTGCCCCAGCCCAGTAATAATTTTAGTTGCTCTCTTCTGCACCTTTTCCAGTTCCACTATGTCTTTTTTGAGATGCGGTGACCAGAATTGTACACAATACTCCAGGTGCGGCCTTACTATTGTCTTGTACAATGGCATTATAATGTTGGCTGTTTTATTTTCAATCCCCTTTTTAAATAACCCCTAGCATGGAATTGGCCTTCTTCACCGTTGCCACACACTGGGTTGTGGCAACCCCCAACACTAGAGTTGGGATGCTGGGATATGTAGTCCCAACTTTTTTTAAAAAAGTCTCTCATTCATTCTATGTTACCCCGGGGTGGTGTTGGCGAGGCACCCACAAATTGTTACCCCCAACACTGGAGTTGAGAAGAATCTCTTGAATTCACACCAGCCACTTTTTCTGCTAAGGGTTTGTGAGGGAGGGAGGGTGTCGTCACAAGCGTGCGTTGTCTCATCCCGTTCCTTCCCCGATCCTCTGCCTAGATGTTGGAGCCGACAAAAGGGGCCGGGAGGAGCCCCAAGGCAGCGGAAGGCCTATCACAGACGGAGCAGAGGGGGATCTTCAGGAATGACCAGCCGGAAGATGATAGAAGTGCTGCCCCACTGGGTAAGGATGGGTAAGGATGATGGAAGGCTGCTTCTCCTTTGTCCCTGTTCTGGGCTGTCAAGTTGGAACTGATGTATGGCAACATCGGGCAGGACTTCCACAGTCAGTGAATGTGGTTAGAATCATAGAATCATAGAGTTGGAAGAGAGACCTCAAGGGCCATCCAGTCCAACCCCTACCAATATTTCCGACAGGTGGCCATCCAGCCTCTGCTTTAAAACCTCCACAGAAGGAGACTCCACCACCCTCCTTTGGGGCAGCCTATTCCACTGCCATACAGCTCTAACCATCATGAAGTTCTTCCTTATGTTCAAATGGAATCTCTTTTCCTGTAGTTTGAGGCCACTGCCCCGGAGTCCTGGTCTCTGAAGCCATGAAAAACAAACCAGTCCCTTCTTCAATGTGACATCCTTTCAAATATTTAAACTTAGCGATTAAATCCCATCTCCGCCTTCTTTTTGAAAGGCTAAACATTCCCAGTTCCCTAAGCCGTTCCTCATAAGACATTTCCTCCAGACCCTCAACCATCCTGGTCGCCCTCCTCTGGACCTGCTTGAGGTTGTCAACATCCTTTTAAAATTGAGGCACACAGAACTGGACACAGTACTCCAGGTGGGGTCTGACCAGAGCAGAATAGAGTGGGACCATCACTTCCCATGATCTAGACACTATGGTTCTGTTGATGCAACCAAGAATCGCATTGGCTTTCCTGGCCGCCGCATCACACTGCTGGCTCATGTTCAATTTGTGGTCCACTAAGACTCCCAAATCCCTTTCACAGGTACTATTCTCCAGCCATGTATCCCCCATCCTATATCTGTGCAATTCATTCTTTTTACCTAGATGTAGCGCCCTACATTTCACCCTGTTGAAATCCATTCCGTTAGCTTTGGCCCAGCACTCTAATCTGTCAAGGTCCTTTTGGATTTCCATCCTGTCCTCTAGGGAATTAGCAACCCCTCTCAATTTGGTATCATCTGCAAATTTGATCAGCCTACTCACTATTCCTCCAAGACATTAATAAAGATATTGAATAGCAACAATAAAGATATTGAATAGCAACAATAAAGATATTGAATAGCAATATCATTAATAAAGATATTGAACAGCAATAAGCAGTGGTTTTACCAGTTCCACTCCCCCCAGTGAGTTTTCATGGCTGAGCAGGGATTTGAACCCAGTCCTTAGTCTACACTGGGGGGGGGTGTCACTGAATGGAGCTGAAACCTATAGGCTGCTTTGCCGCTTCCCTGAGGGGGTCAGAGGTGGGGAGAAAAATGTGTGTCATGGCCTATATTTTAGAAACAGATAGGGCAGTGATGGCGAACCTTTTAGAGACCCGAGTGCCCAAACTGCGATTCATAACCCACTAATTTTTCCCAAAGTGCCAATACAGTCATTTAACCTGAAATACAGGTGGCTGTGAAGGGGACGATGCCAAGTGCCCACAGGAAGGGCTCCGAGGGCCACCTTTGGCATCCATGCCATAGGTTCACCAATACTGAGTTAGGGTTTCAGAAAATTAAAATTTGGCAGAGTGCAAGAGCAGTTTGAGAGAACTCGGGAGAGGGAGCCTGATTCCCTTCAACAATTAAAATATAAAATCTGGGTACGGCAGGGTCGATCAGCTTCGGTTGGCCCTTGCCTCATTTGTTGTAGTGCACCATGGCCCTCCGTAAGTCACAAGGCCCACCTCCTCCTCACCAAAAATCTCATGAAGCATCTGGAAATCTACCTAATTCTGGTTTTCCACAAGTCCCCCCCTCTCTGCTGGCAACTTAAATTCGGACCAGAGATCGTGGGGGTTTGTCGCTCTTCCTGTGTTCCCACCCCCTCCGCACTCCCTTGCTCCTGTCTGTGTGAGGGGAGGGAGAAAAAAAAGAGAGAAAAGAATGCAGGCTCACCTCCGCTCTGCAGTCGGGAGCTGCCCCGGGAAGCATTCCAGTCTCTTAAAGGGGTGGGGGGCAACAAACAAACAAACACAAGGCGAGGAGAGCCCGGCACTCACTGCTTTACATCCGCATCAGAAATTATTCACTTTCGGAGACCAGGTACTTGGAAAATGCACTGGGATGCACTTAGGTGGGTGTGGTCGTTCTTATTTTTTTTAAAAGTCCAGAGCTGGTGGGAAAACAATTTTAAGCTCCGCATCTGGGGGCCCTTTGCCTCGGATTTTAGGGGTCGTGTAAAAGCACCCTCTCTCTCTCTCTCTCTCTCTCTCTCTCTCTCTCTCTCTCTCTGTGTGTGTGTGTGTGTGTGTGTGTGTGTGTGTGTTTAGCAGTGCAAGAGATCGCTACACCTGGAGGCTTTGAGGAACATCTATTTACATTTTTTTTACCAGAAAAGTTGTGGCGTTTTGCACTTCTAATTCAGTTCCTTTGATTGATTGATTGATTGATTGATTGATTGATTGATTGATTGATACATACATACATACATACATACATACATACATACATACATACATACATACATACATACATACATACATACATTTATATACCACCAGTCTTCCAGCAGGAACTCCAGGTGGTTTACAACAATCACAAAGTATAAAAGTATAAAATAATATTGGCACTCTGGAAAAAATTAGTGGGTTTTGAAAAGCGTTTTGGGCACTCGGTCTGTAA
Organism: Phrynocephalus forsythii; assembly: GCA_029282475.1. NCBI lineage: Eukaryota > Metazoa > Chordata > Lepidosauria > Squamata > Agamidae > Phrynocephalus > Phrynocephalus forsythii. The sequence goes on from JAPFRF010000024.1 coordinate 4,753,235, forward strand.
AGGTTCGCCATCACTGTCATACGGTGTCGTACGCAGCAGCCCCTTGCCTGAACTTCACATATACCTGATGTAAAGAATATAATACATTCTCCCACACTTTTTAAACATTTCCTGCTCACAGGTGACGAAGCAGTGCCAGGAACATCTCCAGCTCGATCGGCGGCTGTGGAGGATGGAATCAGAGTGGCTTTCAAGGTTGGTGTGTGTGTGTGAATGTGACTCCCCGGGCTGGCAAGAGAGTCATTGTGACCAACAGTCTTTTTCAAAAGAGCCCGGAGAATGTTATTTCATAGAATCGTAAAATCGTAGAGTTGGAAGAGACCTCCAGGGCCATCCAGTCCAACCCCCTGCCATGCAGGAACCCCCATCACAGGACTCCCCCCACACAGGTGACCATCCAGCCTCTGCTTAAAAACCTCCAAAGAAGGAGACTCCACCACCCTCCTTTGGGGCAGCATATTTCACTGCCGAACAGCTCTAAGGGCGTTTATACACGACCCCTAAGCTGCGCTGCAAATGGCTCCCAGCTCCGGAGCTTAGAAAAGTTTCCCCACCAGCTCCGGAGTTTGCAGACAATTAAGTGCGACCCCGCCCACTTTAGCGCGACCCAGCGCACTTTTCTTGTACCTTCTCTCTGGAGGTGAAAAAAATTTGATGCGGATAAGAGTGCTGGGCTCTCCTCGCTTGTCTGTTGTTTTTTTGCCTCCCGCCCCTTTAAGAAGGAACCAGGAAGTAACGGGTCTCGGGCAGGTTAGTAAAGGCTTCTTTTGTCCTTTTTTTCCTCCCCCCCCCCTCACGCCGACAGGAGCAGGAAGTGCTGAGGGGTGGGGACGCAGGAACAGAAACGAACCCCCAAGATCTCTGGTCCGAATTTAAGGGGCCAGCGGATCTTAGGGGTCGTGTGAAAAGGCCCTAACTGTCATGAAGTTCTTCCTAATGTTCAAATGGAATCTCTTTTCCTGTAGTTTGAAACCATTGCCCCAAGTCCTAGTCTGTGAAGCCATGGAAAACAAACCTGTTCCCTCTTCGATACGACATCCTTTCAAATATTTAAACATAGCTATCATATCCCTTCTCAGCCTTCTTTTTGAAAGGCTAAACATTCCCAGCTCCCTAAGCTGTCCCTCATAAGACATTTCCTCCAGACCCTCAACCATCCTGGTCGCCCTCCTCTGCACCCGCTCGAGGTTGTCAACATCCTTTTAAAATTGAGGCGCACAAAACTGGACACAGGACTCCCGGTGGGGTCTGGCAAGAGCAGAATAGAGTGGTACTATCACTTCCCTTGATCTAGGCACTATGGTTCTGTTGGTGCAACCAAGAATCGTGTTGGCTTTCTTGGCCGCCGCATCACACTGCTGACTCATGTTCAATTTGTGGTCCACCAAGACCCCCAAATCCCTTCCACAGGTACTATTCTCTAGCCAAGTTTCCCCCATCCTATATCTGTGCAATTCATTTTTTTTACCTAGATGCAGCACCCTACATTTCCCTCTGTTGAAATCCATTCCATCAGCTTTGGCCCAGCATTCTAATCTGTCAAGGTCCTTTTGGTTTTTCATCCTATCCTCTAGGGAATTAGCAACCCCTCCCAATTTGGTATCATCTGCTTCACAAGTGTACCGTGCATCCTGACCCCTATTTAAATGTTTTAATATATAGGTTTTCATATTAGGGACATAAGAACATAAGAACATAAGAAGAGCCATGCTGGATCAGGCCAAAGGCCCATCTAGTCCAGCTTCCTGTATCTCACAGCGGCCCCACCAGATGCGTTTGGGAGCGCATGAGACTAGATATCTGTCTCCTGATACCACTCCCCTGCATCTGGCCCTTGAAGTACCCTGGTTTAAAGCCTAGAGATTACACATCTCCATCATGGTTTGTAACCCGTGATGGACTTTTCCTCTAGGAATCTGTCCAATCCCCTTTTGAAGGCATCCAGGCCAGATGCCATCACCACATCCTGTGGCAGGGAGTTCCATAGACTTACAACGCGCTGGGTGAAAAAATATTTTCTTTTGTCAGTTCTTACTCTCCCAGCACTCAATTTGAGTGTATGTCCCCTAGTTCTGGTATTTTGAGAGAGGGAGAAGAGCTTCCCTCTATCCACTTTACTCATACCCTGCATTATTTTGTATGTCTCAATCATATCCCCCCTCAAGCGCCTTTTTTCCAGACTGAAGAGGCCCAATTGTTTTAGCCTTTCTTCATAAGGGAGGTGCCCCAGCCCAGTAATCATTTTAGTCGCTCTCTTCTGCACCTTTTCCAGTTCCACTATGTCTTTCTTGAGATGCGGTGACCAGAATTGTACACAATACTCCAGGTGGGGCCTTACTATTGTTTTGTATAATGGCATTATAATGTTGGCTGTTTTATTTTCAATCCCCTTTTTGATCATCCCTAGCATGGAATTGGCCTTCTTCACCGCTGCCACACATTGGGGAGACACATTCATGGAGCTGTCCACCAACACACCAAGATCTCTTTCCTGATCCGTCACGGATAACTCAGAGCCCATGAGTTGATAGATGAAGTTTGGATTTTTTGCCCCAATATGCATTACTTTACATTTGGTTACATTAAAACGCATTTGCCATTTCTCAGCCCACTCCCCCAGTTTGGAGAGATCCTTCTGGAGCTCTTCACAATCTTCTCTGGTTTTTACCACATGGAAAAGTTTTGTGTCATCTGCAAACTTGGCCACCACACTGTTTATCCCTGTCTCCAGGTCATTTATGAACAGATTGAAAAGCACCGGTCCCAGGACCGAGCCCTGGGGAACACCGCTTTTCACTTCTCTCCCATTGACACCTACTCTTTGTTTCCGGGATCTCAACCAGTTCTCAATCCATAAGAGGACCTGCCCTCTTATCCCCTGACTATGCAATTTTCTCAGCAGCCTTTGGTGAGGGACTGTGTCAAAAGCCTTTTGAAAATCCAGATAGACTATATCCACCAGTTCACCCAAATCCACGTGCCTGTTGACCTTTTCAAAAAATTCTAAAAGGTTTGTAAGACAAGATTTACCCTTACAGAAGCCATGCTGATTTTCTCTCAGCAAGGTTTGTTCTTTTATGTGTTTTAAGATTTTCTCTTGGATGAGGCCTTCCACCATCTTCCCTGGGACAGATGTAAGGCTAACCGGCCTGTAGTTTCCTGGGTCCCCCTCCTTCCTTTTTAAAAATTGGTGTGACATCCGCTATCCTCCAGTCCTCCGGCACTGTGGCTGTTTGAAGAGACAAGTTGCATATAACCGTTAAGAGATCTGCAATTTCATTTCTCAGTTCCCTAATAACCCTTGGGTGGATGCCATCTGGGCCCGGTGACTTGTTAATCCTCAATTTATCAATTAGTCCTAAAACCTCCTCTCTTTTAACCTGTATTTGATTTAATTCTTTAGTCAAGAGGGGCGGCTCAGGCAGCGGAATCCGCTCAAGGTCCTCTGTCGTGAAGACAGACGCAAAGAACTCGTTCAATTTCTCTGCAATGTCCAAGTCCTCCTTAACCTCCCCTTTTCCTCTCTCACCATCCAGAGGCCCAATTGGTTCTCTGGCAGGTTTTCTACTTCTAACATATTTAAAGAAGCTTTTATTATTACCCTTTATATTGCTAGCCATGCGTTCCTCAAAGTCTTTCTTTGCCTCCCTTATCATCTTTTTACATTTCTTTTGCCAGAGTTTGTGTTCCTTTTTATTTTCCTCATTTGGGGAGGATTTCCATTTACAGAAGGACCTTTCCTTGTGCTTTAGAGCCTCTCTAACTCCACTCGTTAACCATGCCGGTGTCCTCTTGGACTTAAATGAGCTCTTCTTTCTTTGTGGTATGCACTTGTGCTGGGCCTCTATTATTGTTGTTTTAAACAGGCTCCATGCACTCTGAAGAGATTGGATTCTTCTAACCTTCCCCTTCAGTTTCTCTCTAACTAGTTTCCTCATCTGAGGGAAGTTTGCCCTTCGAAAATCAAGGGTTTTTATGTCTGATTTGGTTGACACTCTTCCTCTGCATGGCATTTTAAACTTGTTAATAGTGTGCATTTTTAATTGTTGCTCTTCTGTCGGAAGGAGATTTCGGCCCATCACTCACAAGCTGACCCCCTTCCGTTGATCTCCATGGTCTGCCTTCTCCTTGCACTGTTTCTGGACTTCATAAATAAAATAAATTCATTCTTAAAAGTTCATACTGGAAAGGCCCATGAAAGGCTTGCTTGAAATCCGGCAAGGGAACGAGACCCATCGCCATATATTATTTCCCTACCAGCTGTGGAAGAACCCTTTTGAGCGTCCATGAGGGGAGGGGGAACCCACTTTATTTTTCTTTCAGGGCCTGGTCACTTTTGAAGAGGTGGCTGTGAGTTTTACGGAGGACGAGTGGGCCTTCCTGAATCGGGACCAAAGAGCCTTGCAGGAGGAAGTGATGATGGAGAATCACGCCCATGTCACCTTTTTGGGTAAAGTTCCCTTTTTTTGTCTTTTGAGAGAAAATGTTTCATCCTTGAGATGTACAAAATAATGCAGGGCATGAGTCAAGTGGATAGAGAGACACTCTTCTCCCTCTCACAGAATACTTTTCTCTGTTCTTACTCTCTCTCCCAAACCACAGTTTGAGTGGATGCCCCCTAGTTCTGGTATTTTGTGAGAGGGAAAAAGAGCTTCCCTCTATCCACAAAAAAAGGGGGTGAGCCGCGTGGCCATCACAAAGCACAATTGCAAAAATAGGTTACAGGCGATACCTTTATAGGGCACTATTAAAGATTAAAAAAAGGACCACTGCAAGCTTTCGAGTGTAAATCACCCTTCTTCGAAGCAGGTCCCAGAAGTTCAGACATGGTAAACATGTGCTTTACTAGGAGGTTACTTTTAAAGTCCTTGGTTAGATGGTGTTCTTAAAGTCCATGGCTAGGTGATGTTGCAGCCAGGGCAGGAGTCTTGTTAGAGGCAAGATGGGCAGTTGTAAAAAAGCTGCTTCTTAAGTCACACCCCTGTTGCTGTTTGTGACAATAGCTATCTTTATGACTGCTATTTTATGGAAGTACTTTTCTTTACCACTGCTGTTTGAGATAATGGCTTGCTGTCTGGCAGCTGAATAATTTATTTAACTGTTAGTTCTGTCTACCACGGATAACTCGATCAGCGGATATTGAATCTGTTGATACTGGGGTCCTATTGTACGGCCACCCATGGGAAATCTGCATCTTGCCTCTACAAGACATTTGAGGACAGGAACCACAAAATGTCCTCGGTATTTTAGAGGTTTGAGAAAGGCAGCTAAGGTTCATTTTCCTTTCTAACACGATCACACAGCTCCTTTCAGACACGCAGACTACTGATGGCGGTGAGACCTCGACCTCCGGACAATCCCCACCAATGCAGCAAAATGGAAGGAGGCTGGACACATGCAGGACGGCTGGTGAGTAGTCCAGTAATTTATTGATCTCCCCGCTTTCTGCTTCCTATGTAAGTATGTGTTGGATGCTTCAGTGAGGAACAGGTACAGAGCCATAATCATGTCTTCCTCTTTGGATTCAGAGGTTCGAGAAACACGTAACTATGAGGCCAAGATTCGTAAAAGAAAGCAAAGAGCAGCTGCTGCCGCACGGCTGGACCGAACATTAATTGGATTGGTCGACTGGGTGAAAGAGGACAGCTCTAGGAAAGAAAGAAAAATGTCTGAACGGGATGCACAGCAGAAGCGTTTCAATGATGAAATAATCTCAGCTCTGAGGATTGCTTCCTCTTCTCTACACAAACTAACGGAGTACATTATAAGCTCACATTCCTGAGTGTACCAGAAAGAGAAGGAGTAATATGTAACTAAGGAGAAATGTACTCCCAACTTGCTGATAGAGACACAACACTCAATTACGATAAGTCAGGGAAAAGTAGTACTCCTTCCCCCTAAAAGAGAATTACAGTACCCTCCGCCGCCTATCGCGGGGGTTAGGGACCCACCCAACCCGCGATGCCTGAAAATCCACGATATGCAGAAGCGGGGCAGGGGGCAATCAGATCCTCCTGCCGCCACCGGCATGCGCCGGTCCAAGAAGTCTTGGGGCGGCACGGGGCGGCGGCAGCAGGGGGATCTGACCTTCCTCCGCTGCCCGCCGGCGCCGCCCCGAGACTTCTCGTCCAGGGCCGTCTCCATTGAAATGCATTGAGCCAATTCATTTCAATGGAGAAAATGTTCCGCATTGGAAAACATTTTCTCAATGCATTCCAATGGGGAAAATTTCTCCATTGAAATACATTGGCTCAATGCATTTCAATGGAGATTGCGGGGCAGCGCCCAACGCCGCCGTCCCGCGCTTTTCCGAGAAGCCTCGGGCCATGGGGGGAGGGCGGCGTGGGTAATTGCATCGCCCCCCGCGCGGCCCGAGGCTTCTCGGAGGAGTGCAGGGTGGCAGCGAGGGGCGATTCGATTGCACCCCTGCTGTACCCCCGAGGCTTCTCGGACGAGTGCGGGGCGGCGGCGTGGGCGATGCGATCACCCCCCGCTACCCCCCCGAGCGGCCCCGAGGCTTCTTGGAGGAGTGGGGGTGGCGGGGGCAATCACTGCCCCACGCCGCCGCCCCACGCAGCCCCGAGGCTTCTTGGAGGAGCGCGATGCCATGCGATTGCCCCCTGCTGCCAGCCCCCCCCCCCACGCGGCCGAGGCGCAGGTACTGCGATCCCGCGATATAGTGGAACCGCAGTACCTGAACTGCGAAATGGTGGGGGGTGACTGTACTAACTCAACTTGAGAAACCTCAGTCCCGTTGTTCAGGTCCTGATACAGACAGTGATATCGATGGGTTCTGCTCCGAGTCCCTTCTAGATGTGCACAGCACTCCACCACTTAAAACCGGACCAGCAAGTACGCTGGTGTGTACAACAACAACAACAACAACAACAACAACAACAACAACAACAACAACAACAACAACAACAACAACAACAACAACAGGCCTTGAGGTCAACTGAGGAGAAAGAGAACCAGGCTGAATGCAGCAATCTTTGTGTACCTAAGGACAGCACTAACAAATCTCCTTACATTACTGTTAAGGAGGAGATCAGTGAGGTCCAAAAGAAACTTAGGTCAACTCTTGGAAAACATTTAAGGAAGGAAAAAACAAATATTTTCTCCTTAGCACTCCCATTGGCATGCGCTGTGTGCGATCGATTACTAGCCCTCTGTGCTTCTGAATGTTACATGTCCTATTTAAGAACTTAGAATTGAAGCAATGGAGACACTTCTCAAAAGTAACAAAACTTTACTTATTTGCATCTCAATAACATATTTAACAGAGGAACACAGGAACTTTTAAGTGTCTTCAGTGCCGTTCTCTTCTTGCTTCTAATGCAGCAACTGGAAAACATAAAAAAATGTGTCACTATGAAGCCCAGATCAGTATCCCATGCACAAGTAAATAGCTGTTCTCGCAAGATGCATGGATGTAGAAGACCAAAAGCAGAGTGCTTTACACGCTGCCCAACAACCAACAATTAGTATGTACACCTATTTCATTGCAAGCAAGCAAACAAACAAACAAACAAAACAGTGACCAACCTCTTTCTGCTAATTCCTGCAGAAGACCCACAATGGCTTCAAATTCATGCCTCCGGAGGCACAATGGATTAAAAATTCACAATTTTTAAAATTCAAAATTTAAAATTTAAAAATTTAAAAAAATTAAAAATTCACAATCGGTGAACGTCTTGTCCAAAAGGCACCTCTGAGTGTGTAAGAAAAAAATGTTTTGATGTTTCTACAAACTGAGCCTACTTAAATTTAAAATGCAACCTGGAGAGCATTGACTGAAGTACCTTGCTCCTGCTCCTGGGCTTCTCAGGCATCTGGCTGGACTTGGGGTACATCCTGTCGTCGTCCCCCCATCTGGGGCATCTGGCTGGACTTGGGGTGCATCCGGTTCTCCCGACTCCGGGTTGACGGGTTGGTTCTCATGGGCCTGCCTGCGCAAAGCATACCTGCTTGCTGCTCTGTCCCTCAGATTGACGTTTGGTCCTGGGCCAGCACCTATGAATATATATATATATATGTTAGGGTGGATTCGGGTTTCTTCCCGTGTAGAAATCTGGTTGTTTTGGCGACGTTTCGACGAGGTCTCACTCGTCATCTTCAGGCTGGTGTTCTGGCTTCTTTCTTCTTGAAGCAAAGTGTGGTCTCAGTTGAAGTCCTTCTATAAATACTGCTGGGGGGGTGTGGTTTGCTTGCTCTGTTGCTGATTGTAGGTTCCTTTGTTCCTTTGTTCTTTTGTGATCTGCTGTGTGGCTGAGGCGATCGTTAAGGGATTAACTGCTGATGGCTGTTTAGATGGCTGTTTACATGCTGGTGGGTTAGATGGCTGGTGGGTTCTGGCAGTATCCTGGGCTTTGGTGGAGTGGGGTCCTGTGTCTTGTGAATTCATTTTGGTCTGGCTACGTGTCTGTGGTCTCCCAATGTTTTTTTGGGGTGTGTGAGTGTGCTCCATGTGGTGACTGGAGTGGGGTGCCGCAGTAGATGGTGCAGTCGTGGTTTTGTTATTGGATGGTGGTTTCGTTTCATCTGTGGGAAGGGTCTGGGTTTGTGTTTGGTGTGGATGGAAGGTGGTGGCATCTTGTGTCCTTTTGGACCTGGTGTCAGTCTTTGTGACAGAGGCTCGTCTGTTGACCAGGGCTAGTTTCAGATGTCAGGCAAGCGGGAGGTGTCATCACGTTTATTCATGTTGTTTGGGTGTTTCTCTATTTCAATGGCTTCCATGATTATTCGACTGTTGAAGTGTTCAGTTTTGGAGATGAGTTTGGTTCTTTCAAAGTCAATTTCATGACCTGTTGTTTTTATGTGCTGGAAGAGAGAGGAAGATTTTTCTTCTTTTTTGACTGCGTTCTTGTGTTCTGCGATGCGTGCGCTTATTCTCCTGTTTGTCTGTCCGATGTATGTGGCTGGACAGACTTTGCATGGTATTTCGTAGACTCCTTGGTTTTCTAGCTCAATCTTGTCTTTGGGGTTTCTTAAGATGTTGGCTATTTTTGGTCGGTGCAAAAGGCTGTCTTGATATTGTGTTTGTGGAGAATTTTGCTGATTTTGTCTGTGGTGCCTTTGATGTAAGGGAGGAGGGCGGTGCCGTTGTTCTCTTCTGTTTCTTGGTTCTTGGGGGTGTTTCCTTTTGGATTAGTTTGGTGATGGTGTTTTTTTGGAATCCGTTCGCAATTAAAACATTCGAGAGAGTGTGTAATTCAGTTTTTAGGTGGTCTTTGTCAGCGGGCGTTTGGTTCTGGAGATGAGGGTTTTTGCTACGGAGTTGATCTGTGCAGGGTGGTGGTGGTGTGATTGTGCATTTAAGTAGCGGTTTGTATGTGTTTTTTTCTGGTAGATGGTATGTCCTAAGGAGCCGTCGGGTTTTTGTAGATTAGGACGTCCAGGAAGGGAAGTTGGTTGTTGGCTTCTATTTCCATAGTGAATTGTATTTTGGGGTGTAGGCTGTTGAGATGTGTGAGGAAGTTGTTCAGTTTATCTTTCCCGTGTGGCCAGATAACAAAGGTGTCGTCAACATATCTGAGCCAGAGTTTGGGTTTATGTTCGGACTTCTGTAACGCGTTGGTTTCAAAGTGTTCCATATATAGGTTTGCGATGACCGGTGAGAGGGGTGATCCCATGGGTCTCCTTCTATCTGCTTGTATCTTTGTCCATTGTGGATGAAGTATGTGTTGGTTAGGCAGTGGTTGGTCAGATCTAGGATGTGCTTGGGGGTTGTATTTGTTGTGGATAGCTGTCAAGGCTTCTTGAATGGGCACTTGTGTGAAGAGCGAAACAACATCGAAGCTCACGAGTAGGTCATTGGGTTGTAGGTCTTGTTTCTTTATAATTTCTATGAAGTGGAACGAGTTTTGTACGTATGAAGTGATGGATTCTGCATAGGGCTGGAGTTGTTTGGCAAGAAATTTGGCGAGGTTTTGTAGAGGTGAGCCTATGGAGCTGACTATGGGTCTGAGAGGTGTTCCTTCTTTGTGAATCTTGGGGAGGCCGTAGAGCTTGGGGCATCTGGATGATTTCTCTCTGGGGATGATGCTTGGCTTGATTTCTTCACTTAAGGGAGAGGCTTTTATTTTGGCTTTGGTGGTTTTTTCCAGGTAGGTGGTGGGGTCTGTGTTCAAAGGTATGTAAGCAGGGTCTTGTAGTAGGTTGGATAGTTTGGCTTGGTAGTCGGATGTGTTCATCACCACTGTGGCATTGCCTTTGTCTGCTGGGAGAATGATTATGTTGTTGTCTTTCCTCAGGTTGGAGAGGGCTTTTTGTTCTTCTTTGTGTAAATTGCTTCTGGGTGGTTTGCTGGAGCAGAGGACATTGGTGACTTCGAGTCTGATTTTGTTGGCTTCATCTGGGTTGATTTTGGTTAGGCTGGCTTCCACTCCGCATATGATGTTTTCGGTGGGGATGTGTCTGGGGGCGACTGCAAAGTTGGACCCCACTCCACCAAAGCCCAGGATACTGCCAGAACCCACCAGCCATCTAACCCACCAGCATCTAAACAGCCATCTAAACAGCCACCAGCAGTTAATCCCTTAACGATCGCCTCAGCCACACAGCAGATCACAAAAGAACAAAGGAACAAAGGAACCTGCAATCAGCAACAAAGCAAGCAAACCACACACCCCCAGCAGTATTTATAGAAGGACTTCAACTGAGACCACACTTTGCTTCAAGAAGAAAGAAGCCAGAACACCAGCCTGAAGATGACAGTGAGACCTCGTCGAAACGCAGCCAAAACAACCAGATTTCTACAGGGAAGAAACCCGAATCCACCTAACATGCATATATATATATATATATATATATATATATATATATATATATATATATATATATATATATATATATATGTTTTCGTAGATTTTCACGGGTATAGGTATGCATGTTAGGTGGATTCGGGTTTCTTCCGTGTAGAAATCTGGTTGTTTTGGCGACGTTTCGACGAGGTCTCACTCGTCATCTTCAGGCTGGTGTTCTGGCTTCTTTCTTCTTGAAGCAAAGTGTGGTCTCAGTTGAAGTCCTTCTATAAATACTGCTGGGGGTGTGGTTTGCTTGCTCTGTTGCTGATTGTAGGTTCCTTTGTTCCTTTGTTCTTTTGTGATCTGCTGTGTGGCTGAGGCGATCGTTAAGGGATTAACTGCTGATGGCTGTTTAGATGGCTGTTTACATGCTGGTGGGTTAGATGGCTGGTAGGTTCTGGCAGTATCCTGGGCTTTGGTGGAGTGGGGTCCTGTGTCTTGTGAATTCATTTTGGTCTGGCTACGTGTCTGTGGTCTCCCAATGTTTTTGGGGGTGTGTGAGTGTGCTCCATGTGGTGACTGGAGTGGGGTGCCGCAGTAGATGGTGCAGTCGTGGTTTTGTTATTGGATGGTGGTTTCGTTTCATCTGTGGGAAGGGTCTGGGTTTGTGTTTGGTGTGGATGGAAGGTGGTGGCATCTTGTGTCCTTTTGGACCTGGTGTCAGTCTTTGTGACAGAGGCTCGTCTGTTGACCAGGGCTAGTTTCAGATGTCAGGCAAGCGGGAGGTGTCATCACGTTTATTCATGTTGTTTGGGTGTTTCTCTATTTCAATGGCTTCCATGATTATTCTACTGTTGAAGTGTTCAGTTTTGGAGATGAGTTTGGTTCTTTCAAAGTCAATTTCATGACCTGTTGTTTTTATGTGCTGGAAGAGAGAGGAAGATTTTTCTTCTTTTTTGACTGCGTTCTTGTGTTCTGCGATGCGTGCGCTTATTCTCCTGTTTGTCTGTCCGATGTATGTGGCTGGACAGACTTTGCATGGTATTTCGTAGACTCCTTGGTTTTCTAGCTCAATCTTGTCTTTGGGGTTTCTTAAGATGTTGGCTATTTTTTGGTCGGTGCAAAAGGCTGTCTTGATATTGTGTTTGTGGAGAATTTTGCTGATTTTGTCTGTGGTGCCTTTGATGTAAGGGAGGAGGGCGGTGCCGTTGTTCTCTTCTGTTTCTTGGTTCTTGGGGGGTGTTTCCTTTTGGATTAGTTTGGTGATGGTGTTTTTTTGGAATCCGTTCGCAATTAAAACATTCGAGAGAGTGTGTAATTCAGTTTTTAGGTGGTCTTTGTCAGCGGGCGTTTGGTTCTGGAGATGAGGGTTTTTGCTACGGAGTTGATCTGTGCAGGGTGGTGGTGTGATTGTGCATTTAAGTAGCGGTTTGTATGTGTTTTTTTCTGGTAGATGGTATGTCCTAAGGAGCCGTCGGGTTTTTTGTAGATTAGGACGTCCAGGAAGGGAAGTTGGTTGTTGGCTTCTATTTCCATAGTGAATTGTATTTTGGGGTGTAGGCTGTTGAGATGTGTGAGGAAGTTGTTCAGTTTATCTTTCCCGTGTGGCCAGATAACAAAGGTGTCGTCAACATATCTGAGCCAGAGTTTGGGTTTATGTTCGGACTTCTGTAACGCGTTGGTTTCAAAGTGTTCCATATATAGGTTTGCGATGACCGGTGAGGGGTGATCCCATGGGTGCTCCTTCTATCTGTTTGTATCTTTGTCCATTGTGGATGAAGTATGTGTTAGTTAGGCAGTGGTTGGTCAGATCTAGGATGTGTTTGGGGGTTGTATTTGTTGTGGATAGCTGTCAAGGCTTCTTGAATGGGCACTTGTGTGAAGAGCGAAACAACATCGAAGCTCACGAGTAGGTCATTGGGTTGTAGGTCTTGTTTCTTTATAATTTCTATGAAGTGGAAAACGAGTTTTTGTACGTATGAAGTGATGGATTCTGCATAGGGCTGGAGTTGTTTGGCAAGAAATTTGGCGAGGTTTTGTAGAGGTGAGCCTATGGAGCTGACTATGGGTCTGAGAGGTGTTCCTTCTTTGTGAATCTTGGGGAGGCCGTAGAGCTTGGGGCATCTGGATGATTTCTCTCTGGGGATGATGCTTGGCTTGATTTCTTCACTTAAGGGAGAGGCTTTTATTTTGGCTTTGGTGGTTTTTTTCCAGGTAGGTGGTGGGGTCTGTGTTCAAAGGTATGTAAGCAGGGTCTTGTAGTAGGTTGGATAATTTGGCTTGGTAGTCGGATGTGTTCATCACCACTGTGGCATTGCCTTTGTCTGCTGGGAGAATGATTATGTTGTTGTCTTTCCTCAGGTTGGAGAGGGCTTTTTGTTCTTCTTTGTGTAAATTGCTTCTGGGTGGTTTGCTGGAGCAGAGGACATTGGTGACTTCGAGTCTGATTTTGTTGGCTTCATCTGGGTTGATTTTGGTTAGGCTGGCTTCCACTCCGCATATGATGTTTTCGGTGGGGATGTGTCTGGGGGCGATTGCAAAGTTGAATCCTTTGGAAAGGACTTTGGTCTCTGCGATGGTGAGTGTCCTGTCTGATATGTTGTGAACTGTTTGTTTCATGGGCTGTTGTGTGGGGGTTGGGCTTCTGGCGTTTTTCCAGTTTGTGGAGTTTGTTGGTGTGTGTGTCTGTCTTGTGGGAGGTCTCTGTTTCAGCTCTCAGGCGGCCAGTTGCTTGGATTTGTTCCAGAGTGTTGGGTGGATTTTGTTGCTGAGTTTGAGGTGGAGAGTGAGTAGGTCTCTGTTGGTTTGATCTAGTAGGTATCTTTTCCTGTGTAGTTCGCTTCTGATTAGGGCTAGTTCTGTTCTTTTCAGGATCCTTTCGCTGGATGGGGTTTTTGAGTGGAATTTCAGTTGGAAGCTTGTGGGGATCACATTTTTGTCTCGGCAGTTGCGTAGGAATGCAATGTCACATAAGATGGTGGCTCTTCGGACTTCTAGTTTCTCGTAGGTTCTGGTCAGCTGGAAGGTTTCCTCCCCGTAGAGGTCGGATATTTGTTTTCGTAGATTTTCACGGGTATAGGTATGCATGTTAGGGTGGATTCGGGTTTCTTCCCGTGTAGAAATCTGGTTGTTTTGGCGAAAATTTAAAAAGGTCTCACTCGTCATCTTCAGGCTGGTGTTCTGGCTTCTTTCTTCTTGAAGCAAAGTGTGGTCTCAGTTGAAGTCCTTCTATAAATACTGCTGGGGGGGTGTGGTTTGCTTGCTCTGTTGCTGATTGTAGGTTCCTTTGTTCCTTTGTTCTTTTGTGATCTGCTGTGTGGCTGAGGCGATCGTTAAGGGATTAACTGCTGATGGCTGTTTAGATGGCTGTTTACATGCTGGTGGGTTAGATGGCTGGTAGGTTCTGGCAGTATTTATAGAAGGACTTCAACTGAGACCACACTTTGCTTCAAGAAGAAAGAAGCCAGAACACCAGCCTGAAGATGACGAGTGAGACCTCTCATGGTCGCCAAAACAACCAGATTTCTACACGGAAGAAACCCGAATCCACCCTAACATGCATATATATATATATATATATATATATATATATATATATATATATATATATATATATATATATATATATATATATAGATATAAATTGAGAAGAACGAGATCATAGCAAACCGTATATAGTTATTTGTTGGTTTACTGGGTTTACAGGGTTCACTGTGTTCATTGGGATGGCTGGGATATTGAGTTATACAATGTTAAGGTACAGTAAACCCCCCCGCCATTTTGCGGTTCATGTACTGCGGTCCAATATATATCGCGGGACCAGACTACATGCTGGGGCTCCAGCTGATTAGCACTGGGGTATTTCCCCACCCCAGCACCAATCAGTCGGAGCACGTCACTGCAGCTTCCCGGGCTGCTGGAAGCCTTTAAAAAAAGTCTTCCAGCAGCCCCTGCACAGGCACTGCCGCCCTTGCTGCAGGCACCATTCCTCCCCCAGCCAGCGCCAGTCAGCTGCTTGGCGCTGGCTTGGGGGTATTGGGGGCACCTGGAGTATTGTGTACAATTCTGGTCACCGCATCTCAAGAAAGACATAGTGGAACTGGAAAAGGTGCAGAAGAGAGCGACTAAAATGATTACTGGGTTGGGGCACCTCCCTTATGAGGAAAGGCTAAAACATTTGGGGCTCTTTAGTCTGGAAAAAATGGCGCCTGAGGGGGGGGATAGTATTGAAACGTACAAAATTATGCAGGGCATGAGTCAAGTGGATATAGAGGGAAGCTTTTCTCCTCACAAAATACCAGAACTAGGGGACATCCACTCAAATTGAGGGCTGGGAGAGTAAGAACAGACAAAAGAAAATATTTTTTCACCCAGCACGTTGTTAGTCTATGGAACTCCCTGCTACAGGATGTGGTCATGGCATCTGGCCTGGATGCCTTCAAAAGGGGATTGGACAGATTCCTGGAGGAAAAGTCCATCACAGGTTACAAACCATGATGGAGATGTGTAATCTCCAGGCTTAAAACCAGGGTACTTCAAGGGCCAGATGCAGGGGAGTGGGATCAGGAGACAGAGATCTAGTCTCATGCGCTCCCAAACGCATCTGGTGGGGCCACTGTGAGATATAGGAAGCTGGACTAGATGGGCCTTTGGCCTGATCCAGCATGGCTCTTCTTATGTTCTTATGTTCTTATGCTGCCCTGCAATCTCCATTGAAATGTATTGGCTCAATGCATTTCAATGCAGAAATTTTTCCCCATTGGAATGCATTGAGCCAATGTATTCCAAGGGGAAAATTTTCTCCATCGAAATGCATTGAGCCAATACATTTCAATGGAGACAGCCTGGGACGCCGCTTCCCCCACCCTTCCGGAAAAGATCCCCAACACTGCCGGCGCGGGCTGCTCCAAGAAGTCTCGGGGCAGCACGGGCAAGTGGCGGCGTTGGGATCTGATCACCCACCACCCGAGGCGCCACCTGACCCGCATCCTCATATCGCAGATTTTCAGTCATTGCGGGTCGGGTGGGTCCCTAACCCCCGCTATCGGCAGGGGGTTACAGTACTGTGTTCTGAACCAGGCACCAGATATAATGTAATTTCTACAGCTGCCTCATACTTGAATCAAAAAACAAATTGGGTATTGGCGGTGTAGACCAATTGTTGTGCTTAACTGCTATAAATTTAATTTTTCTGGGTTGCTACAATAGTAATGTTCAGTTAACAGAAAACTTAGACTTCTGAACATACATCATCCGTCACTGGAGCGCCAGATATACAGATATAGCAGATATACAGGGAAGGTTCAAATAAATAAACGTGACAATTGAAAAAGATTTAATTGTGGGGGAAAGGTGACTAGGGGCGTTTATACACGACCCCTAAGCTGCGCTGCAAATGGCTCCCAGCTCTGGAGCTTAGAAATGTTTCCCCACCAGCTCCGGAGTTTGCAGACAATTAAGTGCGACCCCGCCCACTTTAGCGCGTCCCAGCACACTTTTCTTGTACCTTCTCTCTGAAGATGAAAAATATTTGATGCGGATAAGAGTGCTGGGTTCTCCTCGCTTGTCTGTTGTTTTTTTGCCTCCCGCCCCTTTAAGAGCCCCTTGAGAAGGAACCAGGAAGTAACGGGGCTCGTGGCAACTTCCACCGGCACCGGTAGGCTAGTAAAGGCTTCTTTTGTCCTTTTTTCCCCTCCCTCCCCTCATGCCGACAGGAGCAGGAAGTGCTGAGGGGTGGGGACGTAGGAACAGAAACGAACCCCCAAGATCTCTGGTCCGAATTTAAGGGAACAGCGGATCTTAGGGGGTCGTGTGAAAAGGCCCTAGGCTGACTATTATGATCTAGCAGGAGTGTCCAAACTTCGGCCCTCCAGATGTTTTGAACCACAACTCCCAGAATTCCAAGCCTGTATTGCCAATGACAAAGGACTGTGGGAGTTGTGGTCCAAAACATCTGGAGGGCCAAAGTTCGGACACCACTGACGAAAGCCTGCCAGTATTACTTGTCAAGATGACTGCAGTGGAATCAGCAAAGAGGGTCAATATGTAACAAAGAATGCAGCTTCAATTAAAAATTCCCACAAGAGATCTGAACGATCAAGTTTAAATGAACAGGAAAATCTAAATACGCTTCTTCAGTATTTCTCCATCCTTTATGGCCTCGAACCTCAAAAGACTGTCTCTTCTCAAACTCTGCCACAGACTCCTGCTAACTCTCAAACAGATGTCAGGTTCCCCTCAGGTTTCTGTGCTATTATTTTTCTAACTGTCCTACTTGAGTGCTAACCCATCATCCTTCCATCCTTCATTTGCCAAACACATTGGCCCTTTGCTCCATGTCTGTCTACAATTCAGACTTCCAGAACTTTCTATAGTGTAGACAACACTTGGGGAATTCTGGGGGTTCAAGTTACTCCTCTCCTGCCAAATGACACATGCATGTGAAAAAACAGGCATTAAGAAGATGGAATCTATCTAAGAAAAAATGGGCTTAATCCTGAGTGCCTAGAGTTAGGGTTAGGGTTAGGGTTAGGGGAAACAACACCTACAGCTTATCTCTCATTAGAGAAGACATGAAAGCCATGCAGATGGAGGGAGTATTGCAGCAGTGTGAAAAGAGGTTGGGCAAAAAGTGCTCTCTTATTTTGGAACATGCCAAGGTTACTTTGAAAAAGGAGCCAAAAATCAGATTATGGGGCTCAGAACTATACTGACTCGATGCTAAACTATGAGTATCCCAGTGGGTGAGTTTAGCTTGGTGATCTTTCTCTTGTGTCCTCCTGAACTGCCTTCATCTGTGTCAAGCCGTTTGTTGTCCACATGATTCCTTGAAATTTTTTCTTTTGCTTCGTACTTTTAATAAAATATATTTTAAAACTTCATTGACCAACTGTCTGTTTTTTTTACTCAGGGGACCTGTGGTACTAAAAACAAGTCTTCTACTGGGAATGTTGACTTTTTTTTTTGGTGGATGTGATGGCAGCCCTATCTTGCAAGGTGGGCATACTGGATTTACTAAGCACCTAACCCTGTAGATTGGCTTTGAACTCCCTGGAAGCACTTTGCAAGTCTGTGTCGCCTGAAGGATTGGGAGCAACTGATGATGCCAGGCTGGCTCCCTAGACTTCAACACAAATTACCCTCCCTGTTGGGCTCACCCACCCCTTGAATTAACAGGGTAGTGCCGCTCAGTGGTGGGAGCGGGGACCCTCTAGACCAGGCATGTCCAAACTTTGGCCCTCCAGATGTTTTGGGCCACAACTCCCACAATCCTTTGCCATTGGAAATACAGACTTGGAATTCTGTGAGTTGTGGTCCAAAACACTGGGAGGGCCGAAGTTTGGACGTGCCTGCTCTAGACCAGTGGTTCTCAACCTGTGGGTCCCCAGATGTTCCTGGACTGCAACTCCCAGAAGCCTCCACCACTCACTGTGCTGGAAGGGATTTCTGGGAGTTGCAGTCCAGGAACATCTGGGGACCCACAGGTTGAGAACCACTGCTAGAACCAGAAGCCTTGGATTCTTGGGAGGCGCCTCTTCTCAATTCCTGTCTTCCCCCAAAGCGTTAAAGCAGGCATGTCCAAACTTCGGCCCTCCTGATGCTTTTGGACCACGACTCCCAGAATTCCAAACTTAGAATCCCAATGGCAAAGGACTGTGGGAGTTGCAGTCCAAAACATCATCTGGAGGGCCGAAGTTTGGACAGGCCTGGGTTAAAGCCATTGAGGATGTAGTTCCTAGAGAGTCGCCCAGGGAAGGAGAGGGCCCTTGCGGGAGATGGACTTCCTGTTCCTGCCGCTCTGGTACGTCGCTTATTTCCTTCCCGGCTGAACCCTGTCTCGTGGGTTCCGGGCGGGGTTGTAGGTGCCTCTTTTGGAAGGTGGGGGGCGTTAAGCGGGTGGGAGCCCCTTAAGGGGAGAGAGAGGGAGGGAGGGAGGCGGTGGGGCAGTGCTTGGCTTGCCTTTGGGGTGGGGGTGGGGGTGGGGTGGAAATCAGGGAAGGGTTGGGGGGGTGCAGAGAAGGGGAGCCTCAGCTGCTGCTGCTGCTGGTGGTGGTGGTAGTGTGTGTGTGTGTTGGGGTTGTCCCTGGAAGATCCAGGCACCCCTTTCTTCTCTCCCTCCAAGGTTTGGGGCAGGTGGGCCTCCTCTAGGGATCTTCCCCACCCCCAAAAAGGCCCTATTTCTCCTTTTTATCCTGCAAAGCGGATCCCTCCCCGCAGATCTTCCCCCTCCTCTTTTAAACGGGGATGGCTGGAAACCAGTTTCCCCAGTGATGATGAGCCTCTGAACAGAAGGCAACTGCAGGCTGGGAACTGGGTGGGAAGAGGGTGAAACCCCCCCTCTTTCCCCACTGGCTGGAGAGAGCGCTTTTTTTGGTAGGGGATCTATCGGGGTGTCTTCTCTCTCTCCCCCCCCCCAACTCCAGGGCTCCGATTTATTTATTTATTTATTTATTTATTGCTTTTTGAGTGTTTTTAATTCGCCTTTCTCCTTGGAAAAGGACCCAAGGCGGTTTACAACAGGCTCCTGTTCTCATAGATGCTAAACTTATGAGTATCCCAGTGGAGACTCGCATGGTAAAGGAGGACCTTTGGCAAATGGAGCGGTTATCTCTTTGGGAAATGTTGATGTCCCCCTCTCCCCCAGATGGAGAGAGAAATCTCAGGACAGGCAGTGGGGAATAGGGCAAGAAAAACATGTTGTTGTTTTTTAAATGAATCTGGCTTAGAGAATAGGCAGCCATCTCTGCCCTTCACCACCTGGCACCAGGAGCACATTTGTATGTGGGGTCAGCGCACCCCCCCCCAAAAACATGGCAAGGGATTTGGGGGGGGCTGAGAAAAGAGAGAATGAGAGAGAGAGAGAGAGAGAGATGGACCCTGTATGTATGTCCTTGGGCAGACCACCAGCTTTTTGGCTTGGGAGCTGCCTTGCCAGAATAGCTCTTGGGGCAGCAGTCCAAGGGCTTGGGGGAGACACACACCAACCTGTGTCCTGCATAAATTGAATTTCTCCACAGTCGCAAGAAATCTGTCCTCAGTCCAAGTAGCCCCATTTTACCCGATTTGTCTTTGATCTTCCTGCTTGGCTTCCGAGTCTCTTTAGTGACTCCCAGGATTGAATCTGAAGGCTGAGAACCTCGCACGAGGGCCCTGTCGCTCCTCCTGAGACTCGGTCTTTTGTCTTCCTGTCCTCCAGAGCGAAGGTGCCCTCTTGTCCTCTGTTCCTTTGAGGCTTCCGAAGCCTGTCCATCTTTGGAGGAAAAAGGAGGAGGCTACGCTTTTACAAACATCTCAGTAACAGGCCTACTGGACCTGTCTATATGTCAGAACTATACTGACTCGATGCTAAACTATGAGTATCCAGGTGGGTGAGTTTAGCTTGGTGATCTTTCTGGTGTGTTCTCTTGAACTGCCTTCATCTGTCTCGAGCAGTTTGTTGTCCAAATGTTTGCTTGAAACTTTTCTTTTGCTTCCTACTTCTAAGAAAATATATACATTAAATATATACATTACATATATATTTAATAAAATATATACTTTTAATAAAATATATTAATAAAATATATTAATAAAATACACACACACACACACACACACACACACACACACACACACACACACAGAGGATATATATATCCTGTGTATGTACTTAGATTATATTGTTTACCTTACTTATATTTTAAACTGTGAATATCTTGCAATAGTCCTACTGGTGATTATAAAAAGTAAAAGTATCTATCCAACCTAATTGCCACTTACCCAATATTTTTAGTGTCCATAAGCCTTTTACCAGAATATACACTACTTATTTTATAGCATTTGCTGTATGAGAATAATAGATATTCATTGGTTGTCCCTTTGTTTTAATGCAGTTTAACATTGCCCCCCGAAGAAGGCTTCCCAAGCCGAAACGCGTTGGGCTTTTGTTTCAATAAAGTACCTTTTTGCTTTGCATCCAGAGACTTTGCTTCTTTTGACTCGTCGGTTCCTTTGGACGCTCCAGTTCTTTTGGCTCTCTACGCTTTTCCTGAAGCCAGGAAAGGACCTCCCGAGATGGAAGTTCGGATCAGGGAGGAACCCCTGCGGAAAACGGCACGGGCAAACCTAGATGAGGACCTGCTCAACCTGGATGCCCAGTGCCAGCATTTCCGAGAGTTCTGCTACCAGAATATGAGGCACCCCCGGGCGGTTTGCAGCCAACTCCACCGCCTCTGCCGTCAGTGGCTGAAGCCCGAGAAGCACACCAAGGCTGAGATGCTGGACCTGATAGTCCTCGAACAGTTCCTGGCTGTCCTCCCAGAGATGAGGCTCTGGGTCAAGGAATGTAGACCGGAATCCACTTCCCAGGCGGTGTCTCTGGCAGAAGGTTTCCTCCTGGGCCAGACAGCAGAGAAGAGG
This sequence comes from Phrynocephalus forsythii, assembly GCA_029282475.1. Lineage (NCBI taxonomy): Eukaryota > Metazoa > Chordata > Lepidosauria > Squamata > Agamidae > Phrynocephalus > Phrynocephalus forsythii. Next base: position 4,774,378 of record JAPFRF010000024.1, read on the forward strand.
GAGGAGGAGGAGGAGCTGGTGATGGTTTAAATTATGTTCCCAATCTCTTCTCAAATTCAACACTCTTTCCTCCGTTGTTATTTCTTTTTCATTCTCCACTTCTCTCCTGGGTGTTTTATCTTTTTTGTTTTAAATGCAGGATTGGGCTGCGGCCTCCCCGTCGGCATCTGGACCTTCCTTAGACCCAAGACAGAAGACGGACGAGGAGGGAGGAGGCACCCCCTTACCGGGTAAGGAACTCGTCTTGGTTTCGCTCCTCTCTGCCCCAGGTCTGCGAGGGATGTCTGTGAAGATTCTCATACCCCTTTCACACGGCCCCTAAAATCTGCTGCAAAATGCTCGCAGATGCGGAGCATAAAATTGTTTTCCCACCAGCAGCGGACTTTAAAAAAAAGTACAACCACGCCCACTTAAGCACGCCCCAGCGCATTTTACAAGTACAGTGGTACCTTGTATAAAGGAATTAATTCATTCCAAATGAAATTCTGTTAAGCAAATTTTCCTTTATACAAATTCCCCATAGGAATACATTGAAAACAGAGTAATCCCTAATCGTGACCATTTTTATGTTGTACGGATTTGCCCCATAGGAGATTTTGTTAAGTAAATTTCCCCTATCTCCGGAATTTTTTATGTTGTATGGATTTTATGTTATACAAACTGTTTGTTATACGAGGGTCCACTGTACCTGGTCTGGAGGAGGTAAAATCCTTGTTGCTGTTCCTTGTTGCTGTTTTACAAGCATTGCATGCCTGGCCCTCCTCCGCTTTTTGTTTGTTTTTGTTGGGGGCCCTTTAACAGACAGGAATCCTAACAGGCTGGAACAATTAGCTGCCGCCCAGGGCAGGCAGAGGGGAGCCTGCATTTTTTCTCTCTCCCCTCACCACAGACAGAAGCAATAGAATCAGAGTGTGGGAGGGGGGGAACACAGGAAGCAGAACAAAAACCACATGGGGGGAATCTGCATTTAAGTTGCCAGTGGGTTTTAGGGGTTGTGTGAAAGGAACCTCAGTCATCCAGGTGAGCTTATCTGGAAGCTGAGTCATGGCAACTGGATTTCTTTTTTCTTGAGAGAGCGAAATGATTTGCTCCATCATCCAAGCCGCTTATAGAATCTTTAGAATCATAGAATCATAAGAGTTGGAAGAGACCTCAAGGGCCATCTAATCCAACCCCCTGCCATGCAGGAACCCCCATCATGATATTTCCGACAGATGGCCATCCAGCCTCTGCATTAAAAACCTCCAAGGAAGGAGACTCCACCACCCTCCTTTGGGGCAGCCTATTATCCCACTGCCTGACAGCTCTAACCGTCAGGAAGTTCTTGCGGATGTTCAAATGGAATCTCTTTTCCTGTAATTTGAAACCGTTACATTTTAGTTCCTCTGAGACCGTAGACGCGTTTAAGCGTTGGGTAATCAGAACAGGAGAAAATACTTTTTCTTTTTCTTTTTTTTTTAAAAAGCTCCAATTATGAAAAAAAAAAGCATTTGAAACTCTCCTTAGGAGTAACATTTGTATCAAGAATAAGCATCTTTCGGCTCCCTCGGTCTCCATTACAGGCACGGAGAATTTGGTGGGAGCCCGTCATTTCTCATCTCTTCTATGTGAAGGAATGGAAGCAGCATCTACACAACCAGACCAGGTGGGTGTGGGGTGGGTGTGGGGTGGATGCACGGGGAAGGGTGGGCCTTGGTGCTTCTCCCTGTTCTGCACCCATAGGACCTAAAAAAAAAATCCCATTTGGATTGGATAATAAGGAAGCTGGGGAGAGGTTACAAAATTGCAATATGCATCCCGTCACCCATATCGGAACATGAGAAGAGCCCTGCTGGATCAGGCCAAGGGCCCCATTTAGTCCCGCTTCCCCTATCTCCCAGTGGCCCCACCAGAAGCCTCTGGGAGCACAGGAGACGACTAGATCCTGGTCTCCTCATGCCACTCCCCTGCATCTGGCACTCGGAGGTACCCTCCTTTTAACCCTGGAGGTAACACGTCTCCCCACCATGGCTTATCACCTGCGATGGACTTTTCCTCCAGAAACCCGGTCCAATCCCATTCCAAGGCCTCTAGGCCAGAGGCCAGCGCCACCTCCTGTGGCAAGGAGTTCCACAGACGTAACAGCTCAGGCCTCACCATCTTCTTCATAGCGCCTGTCCCACTTGTTGGTGGGGTCTGGGGTTCTTGTTTTTGCCTCCCATTTGGCACGGGCCGTGGGCTAGGTCTGGGTGAACCCCAGGCAACTTCATCTTCTTGTTGAGGGTATTTATCCAGCGCTGTTCGGGGAGTCCCCCACGGTCGGGATCCAGTGACCTCCAGGGTGAGACCCCATCACCACCACCACCACCACCACCACCACCACAACAACAATAATTTTAGAACTACAGCCTGGAAGGGACCCCGTGTAGATCATGGCCTTCAGCTCTTTCCAAGGAGGTCCAGTAGGGAATCGAACTCCCAACGTCCGCCACGGATCCCTCAAGTCTCTTCTGAAGTGTACTCGGTATTCGGTAAGGTTGGAATGGTTGCCTTTCCCCCCCAAGCGCAATCAATGTTTCCTCTTCCGTCAGGGTCCGTTCACCTTCCGGGACGTGGCGGTGTGTTTCTCCGAGGAGGAGTGGCCTCTGCTGGATCCGGCCCAGAGGGCTCTTCACCAGGAAGTCATGGAGCAGAATTTGGCCCACGTGGTGTCACTAGGTAGGCTCCCCTCCCCCGCAGGCAGCCTTCCCCTCCAGCCGTTTTAAGAGAGGCACGCTGCGTTAATCTGTTCCAGCAACAACAAAACCAAACGCGGTACGAGTGCTGCCCCATTGAAAGACCTAACAAGTCTTAACAGGCTTAATGTCAGTGTGCAGAACTGTGGATGATGGTCCTTTGTGGCTCTGGCAGTCTGGGTGGACCACAAATCGAACATGAGACAGCAGTGTGATGCAGCAGCCAGGGAAGCCAACACGATTCTTGGTTGCATCAACAGAAGCATCATGTCTAGATCAGGGGTCCTCAAACTAAGGCCCTGGGGCCGGATGCGCCCCCAAGGTCCTGAATCCGGCCCCTGGGACCAATTGCAACCCCCACCTACCCCCTGTTTGGGAGAGCAAGCCAGCCTCTGCAGCTGCTTTCGGACTGGGATCCGGCCCCCAGTGGTGTCTGGGTGGTGGTGGACCAGCCCGCTGTTTGAAAACTTTGAGGACCCCTGGTCTAGATCAAGGGAAGAGATAGTAACCACTCTATTCTGCTCTGGTCAGACCCCACCTGGAGTCCTGTGTCCAGTTCTGTGCACTTCAGTTTTAAAAGGATGCTGACAATCTTGAATGGGTCCAGAGGAGAGCAAACAAGATGACTGAGGTTCTGGAAGTTTAGGGAGCTGGGAATGTTGAGCCTTTCAAAAAGAAGGCTGAGGGGGGATATGATAGCTATGTTTAAATATTTGAAAGGATGTCACATTGAAGAAGGGACTGGTTTGTTTTCCATGGCTTCAGAGACTAGGACATGGGGCAATGGTTTCAAACTACAGGAAAGGAGATTCCATTTGAACATTAGGAAGAACTTCATGACAGTTAGAGCTGTTTGGCAGTGGAAGATGCTGCCACAAAGGAGGGTGGTGGAGTCTCCTTCTTTGGAGGTTTTTAAGCAGAGGCTGGATGGCCCATCTGTCGGAAATACTGTGATGGGGGGTTCCTGCATGGCAGGGGGTTGGACTGGATGGCCCTTCAGGTCTCTTCCAACTCTTATGATTCTATGTGACTAAAGAGGCAGCTTGTGCTTCATGAAATTTCTTTTTTTTAAAAAAGTAATTAAATCATGTTATAAAAAAGAATGGACCACTCCCAGTCTACAGACTTGAAAAGACCTTTAAAAAGTCATGACTTGAGCTTCCAGCTGAAAATGCTTTTTAAAAGATGAATAAAAAGAAACAGGTACTGTACAAACATTGAAATAAAACAAGTTGAGGATCCGTGTAGCCATCACAAACAACAAATACAAAATTGGGACAGGTGATCCATCTTTTGCCGTGCTAAAACCTCTTGGTACTGCTCTGAGGAAGAGGATTTTGCCCCCGAGATATTAGCAGCGCTTTGTTATTTTTATAGTAGCCTAAAGGTATCACCTGTCCTGCTTTTGTACAAACATTAATAAGACAAAATTCTGTCAACTAAATAGAAAACAAACTGTTCAAGAATGTGTTAACTTGTGCACCATTCTCCCTTGGGGCTAGTCTTGGCTTAAAATCAACTTATTATATTACTGTTTTGTTGATTAAGATTCTTCCTGTTGTTGCCCCCATTCTTTCTGGAAATACAGTGCTACCTCGGATAACGAGCTTAATTCATTCTCTGAGGCAATTCGTTATCTGAAAAATTCATTATCCTAAACACAGTTTCCCATAGGAATGAATGGGAAACCAATTAATCCGTTCCAGAGCCTAGGAAAATGACACAGACACCTGGTTTTTTTGCTCAAAACTCTTTATAAAGTGCACTTTAAAGGTAGAGATGCAATGCCACCTGGGATAACTCTTTTTTACCGATGCATGCTGGAAATTTGTTATCCGAGGCAGTCCACAGGGAAAATTCGTTTTCCGAGGCAGCCCATAGGAAAATGAGTTATCCGAGGCAGACCTATACCTAGAAATTGTGATTCGTTATCCAAGGCAGCCCATAGAGGAAAATTCATTATCCGAGGCAGACCTATACCTAGAAATTGTGATTTGTTATCTGAGGCAACCCATAGGGAAAATTCGTTATCAGAGGCAGCCCTATACCTGGAAATTGCAATTCGTTATCTGAAAAATTCGTTATCAGAGGCATTCGTTATCCAAGGTATTACTGTACCTCTTTACTAATTTTCAAATCGCAACTCACTGATAACCGCAAAGCACTTTTGATACCCAAAGATCATCCACCTTTTGGAGAATACGTTCCATTCTCCTCAGGATACAGAACAGCACCAAGACTGCATTACATCATCTGATAGATCACAAGACATTCAGGAGGGCTAATTGTTTGAACCACTAAACTCCTGCCCTCATGAGGTGAATTAAAAAGCCTGGATGGCAAACAGCAGGTTTCGACTGGATCCTGGTAAGATGGAGCGGCTGTGAATGAATCCTAGAATCGTAGAGTTGGAAGAGACCTCAAGGACCATCCAGTCCAACCCCCTGCCATGCGGGAACCCCCCCCCATCACAGAATGGTTCTTCTGTATCCTGGAATTTGTCATCTTTAGTTTTTGTCAGTCAAAACCTTTATTGTATATGACCATAGGCCTCTAAAAATATACAGTGCATAGTGCCAAAGAGATTGCAGCTTTTAAAAATACCCGTTAGAGATGGACACGAATCAAAAAGAGGGCGTTTCAGTTTTTCGTTTGTCGTTGAGAGGTCCGTTTCGGTTCGTTCCCGTTTTTCGTGAATTTTTGGAAAAATTTCGTTTCCGTTTTTCATTTTTTCGTTTGTCGTTTCTACCCGCTTTTTGCGATTTCTAAAGCATTTCCGTGTGCAGGCGTCCCCCAACGCCCCAGACCAGAGGGAAAACACTAAAAAAATTGATGCTAGCAGAGACACAGTATAGACTAGGTAGGCAGGGAGGCTGCAAAGGCAGCGCCGGGCGTTGACCAGGGTGCAAGGCAGCCGCAGAGTGACTGCACTGTGGGTCAGGGGAGGGTACTCACCGAGAAGTATGTACGCACGCACACAGGGAGGCTGCAGGACTGAAGCTAGAGTCGCAGAGACAGCAATCCCACCCTAACTCCCACCGGAGACTGCAAGGAGGACGGGGGCTGCCAGAGCTTTTTATGCCCTCTGTGGCTGCCAGACCTGCCCAGTCTGCAACCTGGGCATGCTATTGGTTGAACATGATCCCATCCCATCACATGGCTTGCCTCCATTTTGTGGCTGGTGGTGACATCCATTTTGCCATCCTTAAAGGGAAAAGAAAAATACATCGCGATGGGAGAAGAAAAAAACAAATGTTTTAAGGACCTCAACCCCCTGGGTAGGTAATAATTTCAAATAATTATTGCATTATCGCTGCGTTTTTATGGATGTCCAGGGCGTTTTAATACCCAAGAAATCAATATTAGGCATCTGGGAGCCATTTTGGGTCGATGTCTCCTAACTCCCCTTAAAGGGAAAAAATACAGCGATCTGAGAAAAGACATAAATGCACATTTTAAGGACCCCAACCCCCTGGTAGGTATTATCAGGCAGTATAAATAATTGTCGCTGCGTTTTTATGGATGTCCAGGGCGTTTTTTAACATTTAAAACAGCTCATTTCATTGTGAGTCGCCATTAACGGAAACGAAACGTAACGAAGCTGATTTTCGTGGTTCTGTTCGTTTCGTTGCATTTTCATCACAATTTTCATTAGTCGTTTTGTTACGTAACGGAACGAATAACGAATAACGGAAACGAAAAAATGTTCATTCCGTGCCCATCTCTTAACACCCGTGTTTGAATGCACAATACAGTGGTCCATCTGAAAACGCATATAATTCGTTCTACGAGTCAGTTTGTTTTACGAAAATGTTGTCTTACGAAACGTGGTTTCCCACAGGAATGCATTGGGAATGGATTAATCCATTCCAGAGGTTAGAATAAAGACAAAAATAATGGATTTTGCCCTAGATACATGTGGAATGTTTGTTGTTGTTGTCTTGTGAAGCATCCCATGGGGAATGTTTTGTCGTGCAAAGCATGCCTATTCCCGGAATTTTTTCTTTCTATAAGTTTTTTGTCTTATGAGGCATTGGTCTTAAAAGGTACCACTCTGCATGCTTTAAAAATTCTTAGCTGCGTTTCCCTCTGAACTAAAGAAATTTATGCTGGATGGCATATATAAGTCCTTGAGAAAAGCCAGACCTGAACTTCTTGGCTGCCAATGCAAAAAATGCAGTAGTGTAAGTAACGAACAGCTGATTGTTCATGAGCAACCTTAACATTGTTTCTTTGTGGGGGACAGTTAGGGTCTAAACAGGAAACTAGCTGGAGCTAGGCCTAGTTAGGCCTAGTTTCACCCAAGCTTTCTTTCAGAACAGGAGACCAGCTGAAGCTAAGGTTAGTTAGGCCTAACTTCACCTAAGCTTTCTTTCAGAACAGGAAAGTAGCTGCAGATAGCTTAGTTAGGCCTAGCTTTACACAAGCTTTCTTTCTGAATAGGAAACTAGATGGAGCTAGGCTTAGTTAGGCCTAGTTTCATCCAAGCTTTCTTTCAGAACAGGAAACTAGCTGGAGCTAGGCGTTAAGCCTAGCTTCACCTGAGCTTTATTTCAGAACAGGAAACTGGCTGGAGCTAGGCTTAGTTAGGCCTAGCTTGGTGGTGGCGAACCTTCAGCACTCCAAATGTTTTTGACCACAACTCCCAGAATTCTGAGCCTAGATTGACAATGACAAATGACTGTGGGAGTTGTGGTCCAAAACCTCTGGAGTGCCAAAGGTTTGCCACCACGGGCCTAGCTTCACCTAAGTTTTCTTTCTGAACAGGAAACTAGCTGGAGCTAGGCTTAGGCCTAGCTTTACCCAAGCTTTCTTCCAGAACCGGAAACTAGCTGGAGTTAGGCCTAGCTAATCCTCAAAACATTTGCCTTTTTCTCAGGTGTGCCACATTTCGGTGTCACTGAGGTGTCTCGTCTGTCAGGTAAAAATCCCATTATTCTGGGATTTGTAGTCCACAAAAATCTGAAAACACCATCTCAGTGTTCCTGGACCGAATACTCTGTTTTCCATTTTCAGTCCAGACCACAGGGGTTTTTCTTTTCTTGTTTTCTTCTCTTTAGCACCTGATGGGGAAATAAGCAGGAATGAAGAGGAGCTGCTCCAGGCCTGTTTGAGTAGACTCTCCAAGATGGAGGGGGAGCAGCGGAAGAGAAAGAAATCAGGAGCGGGACAAAAAGGGACGAGCGCCGGCGCCGGTGCTTCTCCACCGGAAAAGAAATCACACCAGGTCTCGCACCAAGAGCAAAAGGAGCGAAATGACACCAGGGTCTCCTGTTCCGTGTGCAACAAAACCCTGTGTGGCGGGGCCGGTCTCCAGGCTGGCTGGGAAAAAGCCATGCGGGACAAGCCGCCCACGTGCTCAGAATGCTGCTGCCGCCTTGGTAGCAACGGGTCTTTCCAAAACCGCCGGGCGGACCGAGGGCCAGAGAAGCCATTCCGCTGCTTGGATTGCGGGAAGAGCTTCACCCGGAGCACCAGCCTGTGTTCCCACATGCGGATCCACACGGGGAGAAACCCTTTGAATGCCTGGAGTGCGGGAAGAGCTTCCGGTATGTCACCAACTACTCCTCCCACGCGCGAGTCCACACGGGGGAGAAACCATTCGAGTGCCGGGAATGCGGGAAGTGTTTTGGGCAGAGCCGGTACCTCAGTTCCCACATGCGGACCCACACGGGGGAGAAACCCTTCCGGTGCTTGGATTGCGGGAAGAGCTTCAGCCAGAGCACCAACCTAGCCTCTCACGCCCGGGTCCACACGGGGGAGAAGCCCTTCGCCTGCCTGGAGTGCGGCAAGCGCTTCAGCCTCCGGAGCACCCTGAGCTCCCACCAGCGGATCCACTCAGGGGAGAAGCCCTTCCACTGCCTGGATTGCGGGAAGAGCTTCAGCCACAGCGCCAACCTGACCTTCCACCAGAAGACGCACACCGGCGAGAAGCCCTTCCAGTGCGCCGAGTGCGGGAAGAGCTTCAGCCACAATGGTGGCCTGACTTCCCACCTGCGTGTCCACCGAGGAGAGAAGCTCTTCAAGTGCCTGGATTGCGGGAAAAGCTACAGCCACAGTTCGAGCCTCCTCTTCCACCAGAAGGTCCACGCTGGCGAGAAGCTCCTCAAGTGCCTGGAGTGTGGCCGCGGCTTCCGTCAGAATAAAGAGCTGGTTTCCCACATGAGGAGTCACACAAGGGGGAGCCCCTTAAACGCTTGGGAGACGGAAAGGACATCCGTCACGGTGGGCTCCTTATTTTTAATCACCGAACCCACACAGGAGAGAAGCCTTTTAAATGCTTGGGATGCGGGGAGAACTTTACTCCCTAGCAAAGAACCCACAGAGGTGAGAATATTGGAAGGATGTCTCTACCCTTCAGGTGTTGTTGTTGTTGTTGTTGTTGTTGTTGTTGTTGTTGTTGTTGTTGTTCTTCTTGTTCTTCTTCTTCTTCTTCTTCTTCTTCTTCTTCTTCTTCTTGTTAGTAGTAGTAGTAGTAGTAGTAGTAGTAGGAGGAGGAGGAGGAGGAGGAGGAGGATCATAGGATCAGAATCAGGCATCAGGAGGAGGAGAAAGAGGAGGATTTATTTATTTATTTTATTTTTATGCCACCCGTCTTTCCAGGGAACTCCGGGTAGTTAACAATAGGATTAAAACAACAATACAACACAAAATAAAGGCAATGCACTAATGAGGGAGAATCATCGGCAAGAGGCGTCAAAGAAAAAAAAGGCTAAATTAAAGGTCGCCAAATGCTTCTCGATAAAGCATGGTTTTAAGTGCTTTTTTGAAGGAGTATCATAGAATCAGAATCAGGCATTAGTAGTAGTAGTAGTAGTAGTAGTAGTAGTAGTAGTAGTAGTAGTAGTAGTAGTAGTAGTAGTAGTAGTAGTACAGTACTCCCCCACTTATTGCGGGAGTTTGGTGCCTGATCCACCCACGATAAAGGAAAATCTGCAAAATGTGGATGCCTGAGTAAACTGACCTTGGGCTGCTCTGGCTGAGTTTCCAAAGAGGTTTTAACCCCCTCCTGACACCTCAGCAGACCTTGCTGCCAGGAGCTCAAGGTCTGTCTGCTGAGGTGTCAGGAAGGGGTTAAAAACCTCTTTGGAAACAGCAGCTAAGCAGCCCAAGGTCAGTTTGATGAGGTTTTAGGGGTTGGTTAAAAACCTCTCTTCTGCAAACACAGCTGGCAGCAGCAGCCCCAGCTCTGTTTGCTGAGGTGCCAGGAGGGGGTTAAAAACCTCTCTTTGGAAGACTGCTTCTCTCATTAAAAATAAAAATTTACGGTCTGGTGGTGGGGACTACTGTAACACTAGTGGAGTGTATAATCATGTTGGCTGTAGAATCCACCTCCCCGTTTTAAGGTCAAGGGATTTCAGCCTTGTTGGGGTTCTGGTACCTACTTCTCCTCTGTATCTCCTTGCAGAAAAACATTAACTCTTACAGATACCAACGAGCACTGCTATTAAGTAGTAATCACAAAGAGTTTCATTCATTCACTCATGGGTCCAAAAGCCACTCTGGGCAATTTACTACAATATAAAACAACAGTAGACAAGACAGTAAAAAAAAATGTAAAAACAATATAAACATTGCTAGAAGAACGATCCGACAATCAAAATACGTTCTGTAATATTTGAAGAGCTAAACGGTATCAATGCCGTTGTTTTTTTCCCCTTCTGTTTCAGATGCTTCAGCAGACAGTCCTGGAAGAGTTTGGGGATGCCCTCAACCCAAGGAAATTCTCAAGTTTATGACATGGGACCGTGATGGCTGTAATAAATGATGATGATGATGATGATGATGATAATCATTGTATGCTTCAGTTCTGACTTCTGGTGACCTTTCCCAGGTGGAGAATACTCGGAAATGGTTTCTCATTCCTCTCTCCTGGGGGGGGGGGCAGTGCTACTTGTCCAAGGCCACTCCACCTGGCTCTTTCTCCCAAGGGGTCCCAGTGGGGAATTGAACTCACACAGTCTGGCTTTGCAGCCAGATATCTAACGCACGGTGCTATCCAACTCATATTTACTCATGCAGGGCACGAGTCGAGTGGACAGAGGGATGCTCTTGTCCCTCTCACAAAATACCAGAACTATTTTTATTTATTTATTTATTTATTTATTTATTTATTTAACTTATATGCTGCCCACTACCCACAGGTCTCTGAGTAGCTTACAATCCAAAGAATAAAACAATTTAAAATAGTTAAAAGTAAAATATCAATAAATCATCAATAAAAACCTTACACTAAAATCATTATCCTAAAATTGTCATCAGCGGACCCGCTCAGGGGACATCCGCTCAAATTGAAGGTTGGGAGAGTGAGAAGAGACAAAAGAAAATATTTTTTTAACTCAGCGTGTTGTTGGTCTGTGAAACTTCCCTGCCACAGGAGGTGGTGATGGCAATCTGGCCTGAACACCTTCCAAAGGGGATTGGACTGATTCCTGAAGGAAAAGCCCTTCACAGGTTACAAACCATGGTGGGGATGTGTCATCTCTAGGCTTAAAACCAGAGTACTTCAAAGGCCCGATGCAGGGGAGTGGTATCAGGAGACAGAGATCTAGTCTCATGCGCTCCCAGATGCATCTGGTGGGGCCACTGTGAGATCCAGGAAGCTGGACTAGATGGGCCTTTGGCCTGACCCAGCAGGGCTCTTCTTATGTTCTGCAAAGCCACTGTTTATGTCATTTCCCCTCCATAGGTCGGTGGGCGAAACAGCAGGAGAAGGATGTCATAGTACAGGGTTTCAGAAGAACAAAATCCAAACCATGTGGCTTGCAAATGAAATTGTGCTTTTTTGAAAGGAGGGGTCCTCTTGAGTCTTCCCTGGCCTTTGAGTCTGTCTTCCCACCAAATTGCTCAGTGAATGTCCATGGCTGTACACGGATTCGAATCCAGATCCCTTGAGTCCTGGCCTGTGAGTCTGTCTGCTCTACCACACCAGCTGTGTGTGTGTGTGTGTGTGTGTGTGTGTGTGTGTGTGTGTGTGTGTGTGTGTGTGTGTGTGTGTGTGTGTGTGTGTGTGTTTGGACTTTAGAAGCTGCTTATTTATGTCCTTTCCTGACTCTCTACAGCAGTGGTGTCCAAACTGTGGCCCTCCTGCTGTTTTGGACCACAACTCCCAGAATTCCAAGCCTGTAATGTCAAATGACAAAGGACTGTGGGAGTTGTAGTCCAAAACATCTGGAGGGCCGAAGTTTGGACACCACTGCTCTATGGCTTATCTTTCCGTTTATCTTTGACATTGGGTCATTTTCCAAGGAGAAAAGTGGGGTAAAAATATTCAAAATAAATGAATGAATGCATGCATGCATGAATGAATGAATGAATAACATAAAATAACCACACTTAACTTTTGCAATCCGATCACATAATAAAACAATAAGAAACACAGGAGAGGAAAGAAAACACACCACACAGGTAATGTTATGGCGCAATGGGGGAAAAAACTAGTTCTGATCCGGAGAGAAAGCAAGGCTATCTTATTTTATTTGATTTTATTTTCATCGCGTCTTTGTAGAGCAGCAGGATTTCACTAAGCAGCTCCTTTCCGCAGGAGCTCTTTTTAAGGGGAGGGCGCCGTTTCCCGAACGGGTTAAAGTAAGGAAGGTTTCGTCCTAGACTGTCACCTTGGGAAAGGGGAGGGGAGAGAAAGAGGCTACTTCCGCCCTCCAAGGTGCGCCGCCTTTTCCCTTCCCGCAGGGACCCCTTCTTGGGAGTTCCGGGTGGGGCTGCAGAGGTTTCTTGCAGAGTGGAGTGGACGGGGGACGGGTGAACAATAGGCGGGGGAGAGAAAGGGAGGGAGGCGGTGGAGCAGATCTTGGGGAAGGGGGGGCTTTAGGGTGTGGGGAAAGGGGATTCCCAGGCAGTGGGGAGTCCCTGGGAGGGCAGGGGAGTCCCCATTTCTTTTCTCCAAAGGCTTGGGCATCAGAATCCTCTCTGGTTCCAAGGGTGGGAAATCCTGACCCTGAAGAGATCCAGGCGGATCTTGCAGAATATACGTTTTGCATAAGGTAGCTGCAAAACTTTACATTCTGCAAGATCAGAATATAATATAATATTCCAATCATTTTATATCATATATAATATAATATTATATTATACAATATACTATTCCATTGCATTTTATATTGCACACCTCATTCTGCTGCTGCACGTCTGAAGAAGTGCACGTGTCCACGAAACGTTGCCTTAAAATATGGAAGTTAGCCTTTAAGGTGCCGTGTGTTTGTTGCCTTTTGCTTTGTTTCATTTTTCTTTGATGTTTTGCCTGGAATTCTTGCAGGATCGTCATCATCACCACCACCACCACATCCACAACCATCACAGACCACCTTTGCATCGCATCGCTGGAAGGGAATATTTCTGAGGGGGGGGTGCACGCCCTGTCTGGAGAGGAGCAGCCTCCCTTCCCTTCCGTCCCTGTGGCTGTTTCTGAAGGCGAGGAGCATGCAAGCGTGCTCTGGAGCTGCCATTGGAGAACAGCCAGATGACATGGAGGAGGTGCAGAACGAGGAGGACGTCTCAGAGAGAACAGGGCTGGGCAGTCTCCATGGGGAGCCCCCAAGTCCAGAGGTCCGGGGCCAGCCTTTCCAGGCCTTCTCCTACCAGGAGGATGAAGGGCCCCGGTCAGTGTGTAGCCACCTCTACCGCCTCTGCCATCAGTGGCTGAAGCCGGAGAGACACACCAAGGCGGAGATGCTGGACCTGATCGTCCTCGAACATTTCCTGGCTGTCCTCCCACCAGAGATGAGGATCTGGGTCAAGGAATGTAGACCGGAATCCACTTCCCAGGCGGTGTCCCTCTCAGAAGGTTTCCTCCTGGGCCAGAGGGCGCAGAAGATGCAGGAAGAGCAGCAGGTGAGAATTCTGGCCTTCCCTGAAAGTACCCAGCCTTGGATGGACATTGTCCAACCCTCTTGTCCTCAATCTGTCCTCCCTAGGACTCGGGGCAGTGGTTTCAAACTACAGGAAAAGAGATTCCATTTGAACTTTAGGAAGAACTTCATGAGAGTTAGAGTTGTTCGGCAGTGGAAGATGCTGCCACAAAGGAGGGTGGTGGAGTCTCCTTCTGTGGAGGTTTTTAAGCAGAGGCTGGATGGCCCATCTGTCAGGGGTACTGTGATGGGGGTTCCTGCATGGCAGGAGGTTGGACTAGATGGCCCTTGAGGTCTCTTCCAACTCTGTGATTCTATGATTCTTCCTGGCCCCTTAGTTTTCCCCCTTCATTGATTCCTATGTGGAGTGTCTCCATTTTGTTTTGGCTGCAGGGCATCTCAGAACGGGTCACAGGCTTCCCTCAGGCAGGCGTAGTCCCCTGGGAGCCAACGCTTACGCTGCCATTTCAGAGGAAGGCACAGGCAGAAAGTGGGGCAGCCGCTCGGTCAGGTAAGGAACCAGCCACGCTTGTTTCTGTCAACATATAAGGGGATCATGAAAGAAATACACAAATGCACATGTTTATGTGTATAGCAGAGAAAATTAGCTTAGCAGCAGCAGCATGTAGATAGAGTGTAGATAATTGCAATAAGTGTTATTAGAACTGAGAGACAAGAGAGACAAAGAACATGACTTAGAATAAAACTTTTATATTGAATATATACGGTAGATAAGAAAAACAGCAGCATAGCACCAGGCATATCATATATACAGAGCAAATATACAACAGAGTGTGGGGTACTGTTTTCTCACCAGAAACAGTCCCAATTTGCATTACTCCAGCCAGCTCCTTTATACACATTTGAAACTCATCAGACATAATTTTAACCAATCACATCCTGACATGCCATGATGTCATTCAACTATTCCACCTGTGCTAAATCACTCTAACCTTCTAGTGATTTCTAATCCCTTTGCACTTGTGGCGAACATCATGACACTGCATTTTTGACTGACTCCATTTTACAAATTCTATGTTCAATCTGTTAAATATACCGTATATACTCAAGTATAAGCTGACCCGAGTATAAGCCGGAGCCCCTAATTTAAACCCCCAAAACTGGGAAAATTTATTGACTCAAGTATAAGCCTAGGGTGGGAAATGCAGCAGGGCCTGGTAACTCCTCCTTTGTGAGCTGGGGGCATGTGTGATGTTTAAAATGACTTTTAGCCACCGAGGCAAGTGCTTGAGTTGGTGGCTAAAAGTCATTTTAAACATTGTTTTAAAATGACCTTTTAAAAAGTCATTTTAAACATGGGGGGGGGTCAGGAGAAGTGGCGCACAATGTTTAAAATGACTTTTCAGCCACTGATCCAAAGTTGCCTCAGTGGCTAAAAGTACTGACCCGCATATAAGCCGAGGACCCCTTTTTTCAGCCCAAAATTAGGGCTGAAAAACTAGGCTTATACTCGAGTATATCCAGTACATTACGTACATTTTGTCAATTCTACATATTATGACAGTTTCCCCTTGGTTCCCCTCTTTTCTTTCTCCTCCAAGGGGCTGAGTTCCATTTGGGTTGTCTTTAGTTGTGCTTGGGAGCTGAGCTATAGAAGGTAGAGCCACAGTCGCTTCCCAGGTGGCGGTATCGGCGGCAGAATGTTTAGATGAGGCATGGCCAAACTTCGGCCCTCCTGATGTTTTGGACCACAACTCCCAGGATTCTAAGCTTAGATTGCCAAAGGCAAAGGACTGTGGGAGTTGCGGTCCAAAACATCTGGAGGGCCGAAGTTTGGACATGCCTGGTTTAGATGGTCATTAGTCAGCGTAAGAAATGATTTCCTACAGAAGTAAAGAGTACAACGTTATAAGAATGTAACTCTTCCCACCCTGGTGGTCTCTCTTGCAGGCATCGGAAATATGCTGAAAACACACCTGCATTCGTCTCTTTCTTACGTTGAAATGGAAATCGCATCTCGACAAGTGGATCAGGTAAGGGGGAACATAAGAAGAGCCCTGCTGGAACAGCCCAGAGCCCATCCAGTCCAGCATTCTGTCTCACACAGCGGCTCACCATTTGCTTCAGGGTATTCCCAAGCAGATGTCTTCACATGCTTACCATTCCCTGCAAATGGCATTGAGAGATCTCCTGCCTCTCTCTCCAACCCGGATGTTGTCCTTAGGTGTCCGTCATGATAGCCATTGATACCCTTGTTCTCCATGAACTTGTCCAATCCTTTCTTAAACCTGTCAGGGATGGCAGCTGTCACCGCTTCTTCTGGCAGGGAGTTCCACAGACCAGTGATCCTCTCAGTGAAAAAGTACTTTCTCTTATTTGTTTGAGATCTAGCACCCATCATATCTTTGCATGCAAAAAACTTTCTCTTTAGGCAAGCTTTCCCTTAGGAAACGGCGGCTGGGTAGTATATTTAAAAAAGGTCCCTTTACCATAGTGTCTGTGAAGATTCTCAGTCATCCAGGTTCGTTTAACTGGGAGTTGAGTCATGGCTACTGGACTTCTTTTTTGAGAGATAGAAACGTTTTGCTGTTCATCCAAACAGCTTCATCGGTCTGAATACAGCTAGTGCAAGAGACCTTCTTATAGTCAGCTTGACCTCTTGTCCCCTGGTCTGATTGGCTCATAAGATGAACAAAGCCTGAATAGGCTCGTTAGGGAGACATTAGTGTCCATGGCCTTAAGGTAAACAATGGCCTAAGGTGCTGAAACCCATCAAGAATGGGTTGTTAGCTGTGACCTGGTGGTGAAGGCTCCTTGATTTGTCTGGGTACTTTGGAAAGTACAGCCTGATAAGTAGCAGATAGACTATGCTGGAGCCCACCACCTCTGTTGAGGGCGGGGTTTTCAATGCTAACATGAATGGCTTCCCTTACTCCTCTCTCAAACCACCTCTCTTCTTTGTCTAATATGTGTACATCCTCATCTTTGAAAGAGTGGCCTTTTTCCTTCTAGTGGAGGTGTCCTGCTGATTTTGGTCCTGAGCTGTTGCCCCTCCTATGTTGGGCCATTCTTCTGTTTAATGGCTGTTTAGTTTCTCCAATGCAGAGGTCTGAACACTCTTCACTGCATTGGACCGCATATACTATATTGCTCCTTTTATGTTTTGGTATTGTATTCTTTGGGTGGACACGTTTCTGCCTTAGTGTGTTTGTGGGTTTGAAATAAACAGGGATGTGGTGTTTGGCAAAAATCCTTTTAAGCTTCTCCGACACTCCAGCCATGTAAGGAATGACCAGGTTCTTCCATCGGGTCTGGGTCTCAGACTGATCCCGTGTTCTTCTGGGACGGCCCACTGCTTTGCTGAAGGCCCACCTTGGATATCCACAGGCCTTAAGTGCTGTCTTCAGGTGCCTGTCTTCCTTCTTCTTGGCTTCTGTGGAGTTGGGGATTCTCTCTGCTCTGTGGCTTAGGGTCCTGATGACTCCTAGTTTGTGCTGTAGTGGATGGTGGGAGTCAAACAGTAAGTATTGATCTGTGTGGGTGGGTTTCCTGTAAACTTCTACTCCTAGGCCATGGTCAGGTCTGATGATGACTGCACAATCCAGGAAAGCCAGCCTGTTGTCTTGGGTGTCTTCCCTAGTGAACCTAATATTAGGATCCACTGCGTTGATGTGGTCTGTAAAGGCCTGTACTTCCTGCATCTTTATTTTCACCCAGGTATCATCTACATACCTGAACCAGTGGGATGGTGTTGTCCCTGGGAAGGTGTTGAGTGCCTTCTTCACTTCTTCCAAGTATAGGCTGACAACAATTGGTGACAGTGGGAACCCCATGGTGCAACCATGCTTCTGTCTGTAGAAGTCCCCTCTGTACATGAAATATGTGGTGTTCAGACACAGGTCCAGGAGCAGGCCTATCTGGTCTGGGTTGAAGCGGCTTCTGGAGGTGAGGGTGCTGTCTTCTCTTAATCTTCTCTTTACCATTATTAGCGCATCAGTGGTGGGTATGCTGGTAAAGAGTGATGTAACATCAAAGGATACCATGGTTTCCTCTGTATCCAGTTTGAGCTCCCTGACTTTAGAAACAAACTCTTCTGAGTTGTGTACGTGGTGGTCCGTGTGTCCAACCAGTGGGGCTAGGATAGTTGCCAGGTATTTTGCGATGTTGTAAGTCACTGAATTTATACTGCTGACAATAGGTCTGAGGGGGATTCCTTGCTTGTGGATCTTGGGAAGTCCATAAAAGCAGGGGACTGTCTCTCCGGGATATAACTGGTGGTAGGTCACCCTGTCAATTGCGTTTTCCTGCTCCAAGAGTTTTAAGCATTCTATTACTTTCTTCCTGTAATTGCTGGTGGGGTCTCTTCTTAGTTTTTCATATGTGTTTTGATCATCTAAAAGTGTGATAACCTTCTCGCGGTAGTCCACAGTATTGAGGACGACAGTGCACCTTCCGTTGTCCGCAGGCAGAATTGTGATGCTCTCATCCCTGCTGAGGGATGTCACAGCACTTCTCTCTTGGCTGGTGAGGTTGGATGGTGGTGGTTGAGCACTGGACAGTGCAGCAGAGACTTTTATCCTGAATAGTTCTGCTTCTGCTGCTGCTGGCAGGTTGTTGCTGTGAAGGGCTGATTCTGTCGCTGTGATGAAATCCACAACAGGAACCTGTTTGGGTGTGATGGCAAAATTTAGGCCTTTGGATAGGGCCTCTCTCTCTGTCTGGGCGAGTTCCCTGTTTGAGAGGTTCTTCACCCATTTGTCCTTTACATCTCCTGTCATGGTCCCTTCATCCTTCTTCCTCCTGCCAAACTCTTTGACTGACTCTTTCCGGCAGAGGAGAAGATCGAACTTCTTCATTTGCCTCTCTTTGCCTTTGCAATGCCCGAGACAGTTGTGCTTTCTGGACAAATTCTATGACTGCATCCACTGCTGGTTTGGATAGGGTGGAGAGTAGTTCTTGGCGAATGTGGTCTTTTCTGTGTTGCAGTGTGTCTAAGGTAAAGTGGACTTGTCTGATCCTCTCACTTTACCATAGTGCTTTGAATGCATTTTAGTATTGCTTTTGTGTTTCTGGCATTGTATCCATTGATCCTTTTAGCATTGTATACTCGTTGCTATTAACTTAAATAGTGTACTGTATTTTAACTGTTGTCAGCTGCCTTAGGCCTTTTAAAAGACAAAGGTGAGTTGAGTATTTTAAATACTCCCTGTGAAAGGGATCTGGGAGTCTTGGTGGACCACAAATCGGACATGAGTCAGCAGTGTGATGCAGCGACCAAGAAAGCCAATGCAATTCTTGGTTGCATCAACAAAAGCATAGTGTCCAATCAAGGGAGGTGATAGTACCACTCTATTCTGCTCTGGTCAGACTCCACCTGGAGTTCTGTGTCCATTTCTGTGCGCCTCAATTTAAAAAGGATGTTGACAACCTTGAGCGGGTCCAGAGGAGGGCAACCAGGATGGTTGAAGGTCTGAGAGAAATGTCTTACGAGGAGCGGCTTAGGGAGCTGGGAATGTTTAGTCTTACAAAGAGAAGGCTGAGAGGGAATATGATAGCCATGTTTAAATATCTGAAAAGATGTCATATCAAAGAGGCTTGTTTTCCATGGCTTCAGAGACTAGGACTCAGGGCAATGGTCTCAAATTACTGGAAAAGAGATTCCATTTGAACATTAGGAAGAACTTCATGATGGTTAGAGCTGTTTGGTAGTGGAATATGCTGCCACAAAGGAGGGTGGTGGAGTCTCCTTCTTTGGAGGTTTTTAAGCAGAGGCTGGATGGCCACCTGTCGGGAGTCCTGTGATGGGGGTTCCTGCATGGCAGGGGTTGGACTGGATGGCCCTTGAGGTCTCTTCTAACTCTGTGATTCTATGAAATCAAAGACAAGAATTGAACACAAAAAGAAAATTAGAGCCCCTGTAAGATTAGCAAATTTATTCCCGGGTGAGTTACCTCTACAAACCCTAAAGCTACAAAGGCTACAAACCTCTCATGCAGGCCTCTTTTACTTTTCAAGAAACAGATTGAACCAAGAAAACGTCCCCTAGAAATAACAGCCATGGTCTCCAAGCTGCTGCAACGCCTTACAAGCTTTGTTGCTGTTATCGTTTTTCCGTTGCTTGGAGTTACTCTCGGCTGGGCTATCTTGTTGACCTTGCTGTCTTCTGGACTGCATTTCCTAAGAGGGAGTAGTTGCGTGGCCGTGTGAAATTAAGACGTGCCCTTTTATTCCAGGGTGCCTTCGCCTTTGAGGACATTGCTGTGTATTTCTCCGAGGAGGAGTGGGCGCTGCTAGATCCGGGCCAGAGAGGACTCCACCGGGAAGTCATGGAGCAGAATTGGGCCCACCTGGTCTCTCTGGGTGAGCCTGCTTTCATATATTCCCTCGTAGCCCTGATTTTGGCAAAAGCAAGGTCCCCAAAGAAGGCCGAAGGAAGGTACGGTAATACCTTGTAAGACGAACGCCCCTTAAGACAAAAAAACCCTCGCAAGACGAACGGAACGCCCGAGATTAGGAAAACCTCGTAAGACGAATTTTCCTGTGGGGTGCTTCGCAAGACGAATTCGACGCGTTCCTGTGGGAATCCGCATTAAAACTGGTTCGTAGGACAAATTGACCCATAGAAGGAATTCAGTTCGTCTTAAGGGGTACCACTGTAGCTTATTTCGCCATTTTGTAGCTTATTTTGGCAAAAGAAAGACACCCCCCCCCAAAGAAGGCAGAAATAACAAGGAAAGTGGGTTTTTTTATTTTTTGAAGGCGAAGAACTCAAATTTAACAGGACTTTGACATGCCATACCATCGCAAGAGCGGCCATATGAACAAAGAGGTGCCTTGGAGGGATTGTAGAGGAGAATCACGGGGTGTTTCCTTCCAGATTTTCTGGGTGCCGTGGGTGCCATTTTAAAGCCCAATGAGTTAATGAATCAAAGACAGCTAAAAATTCAGCAATTTGTATTTGTTGCGGGTGGGGCTCCATTTATGAAGAAGACAAATCAATGAATTTTGATGAATTGGCCAAATTTGTAAAAATAAATGCGATTTGTTTTTCAGTTCGTCCCCATCTCTAATATAAACACTATATCTGTGGAGTTTTATTTCGTATTATTTAATTTTTTTCAGGTAGCAGATTTGTGAATCAACAGATGCCGTCACGTGCACTTTTATTCTGCTGCCACCATATAACTTATTGAAGTTTAGGACCAAATGTGGTACAGTAGGACCCCCCCGTATCCACTGATTCGTTAACCACTGATTCAGTTATCCATGTTAGGCAGTGGGAAAAATAAATAAATAATTCAGCAGCCACAAAGCAAGCTGCTTTCACAAAACAGCATCTGCAAAGCAAACTACTGTGACAAAACAGCAGTTTTAAGGGTTTTTTCATGTTCTGTTTTATCCACGTTTTTTGTTATCCACAGAAAGGCCTAGAACCAATCCCCAGCAGATACTGGGGCCCTACTGTATTTGAAATCATGGAGTCTCATAGTCTTTTCTTTCAAAACAAATAAGAATGGTTTATTGTACAAAGAAGAAAGACATTCGTCCTTTTTTGTATTGACTTAGGTTGCTAATTTTGTATTAAACATGTAACACACAAGTTAAACGACTTCATATCTTTCACATAACAAGTCCCTGTAATCCCTAACGCTACACACCAGTAGAGGTGGTGAACCTTCAGCACTCCAGATGTTTTGGACCACAACTCCCAGAATTCCAAGCCTGCGTTGCCAATGACAAAGGACTGAGGGAATTGTGGTCCAAAACATCTGGCGTGCCAAAGGTTCACCACCCCTGCTCTAAACCCTCTCTTTACATCTGCCAGCCACCCCCTCCCTCCATTCCCCCCCTCTCTCTCTCTCTCTCTCTCTGAATGTTCGCGCAGAGACCTGTGACAGATGATTCCACCCACAACAACTCTTATGGGAACATACAAAACAAGATCCCTCCAACATTCTTAAGTAATAAATATTCATGAATCAGGGTGAACGCCACAGGGGGCTGATACTGTATACTGTATCTGATATATTCATCGTAGGCTTAAAGATAATAGAGATGACTCATCCATTGCCCTTGTCCTAGATTTTCTCTTTCCGTTGATGAGAACAGGTTGAAGAAAATTTAGGTTGAATATCAGGAAAAACTTCTTGACTGTTAGAACAGTACAACAGTGAAACCAATGACCTCAAGAGGTGGTGAGGGCCCCAACCCTGGAAGTATTCGAGAGAAATGTGTCCAATCAACTGATAGATATCCTTTGATTTGCATTCCTGCCTTGAGCAGGGGGTGGTGGACTCAGTGGCGTTATTTATTTCATTTATGTATTATGTATTTTTTTATTTATGTATTTTGAGTACTTTTTACCCCACCTTACTCCTTGGGAAAAAAAAGAAATAAGGAGGCTTACAGTAATGATGGACACAGTCCAGTACAATTAAGACGTGTGTGAGTTTGTAGAAACAGGGAATTTAAGGGCATCTGACAGCATTAAAAGGCAACATTAAAACAAGAGAGTGCGAGCAGTTAAAACAGTGAGAAGAATAAATTTTATCTAAAAATTGTTATTGGCGGTTTTCTTTGTAAGTTGCCAATGCACCATTATAAATGGTCAATGCACCATTGGTGGTTCATCAAAATTGCCACGCTGAGTTAGTTTTATAGCAAAAGGTTTATTAAAGACAGATCGAGATACAACAGAACACAGACAATACAGAGATATATGTTAGTAGGCATCTTAGCTTAAGGGTCCAAGAGCCTCTTAAGGTTCCAAGACATGGCACAGGCACATCTGCCCTGCAGTCCCTGGACCAAGGCGTAATGGCTTCTCCATGGTTTTTATACTCTTTTGCATGGTGTACTGACGTATTTAGTACGCATCATATTCTCGGTCTATGGCCATCTGGCTACAAACACTAGAATGACTTAACTCTATTTTGTTTGATTTCAAGTTGGTTCCTTATTACTGGCTAACTGCCATATGTTATTCTTAGCTAACTGACTCTTTTGGTGCCATGAGATAATGTCAACAATCCCAGATGATGCGCTATCTTGTCTCCTGTATTCTGGTGCCTTACGTACTGTAAGAGATCGGCGCCCACGGGTGTGAGATATTATGCCAGGTTCCCAGCTGGCAAGCTTTGCTGTTTTGCTGGGTCAATTTGACCTTATACCTTGTGAGCTCATTTGGGTCTACTTATAATATATTTTGATTTTGAGACGTGCTCACTCGTTTCTATCAACAGGCCTGTCCAAACTTCGGCCCTCCAGATGTTTTGGACTGCAACTCCCACAGTCCTTTGTCACTGGCAGTCTAAGTTTAGACTTATGGGTGTTGGGGTTCAAAACATCAGGAGGGTCAAAATTTGGACATGCCCGAGTTTAAAGAGAAGAGTAAGAATTCCATGTTAATCATGGAATCATCTAAAAGTTATGAGGGATGGAAACTAACATTGAATACAGGCCTCTTCCACCCCGACTATCCTACGATTCTACGAAACGGTGTGAAAAACCTGAATCCGCTTTCGAAAGACATTTCGAAATGTCTTTGGATACCACGCCAGAACCCTTCTGCCGTTCTCCTGTGCTACTTTGCCACAAACAGGTTTTCTTCCCCAGCTTGATACTCTGGGTTTTTTTTTAATAGGTTTTATTGGTTTCTTTATGAATAAGGGGAAAAGAGGGGAAGGAGGAAGGGGGAAAAAGGGAGGGGGAAGGAAAGATAGGGGACAATAGGTACATTGAGTACAGACTGAAAAACAAAGACCAAACACTATTAAGTACCAAACTAGTACTATACAGTGGAACCTTGACTTACATCCTGCTTGACTTGCATCATGTTTGACTTGTAGCAAGAAGGGGCCTGTTTGACTTGAGTCACAGGCTTTGACTTACATCTCGGAGCCCCGGCGCAAGGCACCGGAATCGGGCGGCAGCCACAACCCAGCATCGCGGCTGCCGCCTCCAAACTGCTCCTGCCTTCTTCTCCTCCTCCGGCAGCGGCGGCCCAGCAAGGCCAGCTCCGAGCACCTGGAGCTGGTCCTCGGCCTCACCGAAGCCGCCGCTGCTGCCGGAGGAGAAGAAGGTCCGGGGGCTCGGGGCTGGCCTCGCTGGTTAGACAGTCGGCTCAGTCTTGTAAAAAATCTGGCTGCAGAAGTCTGGTCCACAATAGAAGCGTTTTAGTTGGGGAGCTGTACAGTTGTGGGACTCTAATGGTAAGCATAGAGTTGTTCAGAACTTGGAACGTCAGGTTAAAAAATCAGTAAAATTTAAATGTTAGACATTGTTGCTATGAACATTAAAAAGTGGAGGCATATAATTTGTGGACTATAATTCCACTGCCTCTTCCTCTCTTTGAAGAGACATTTCATTTACATCCCCGGAAGGAATCTCCTATCCCAGTCAAATTTGTGTTAAATTGCTGTTTTCGGGGGTCTTTTTCATAATCTGGAACGGATTAATCCGCTTTCCCATTACTTTCTATGGGAAACGTTCGTTTGACTTAAGTCATGTTTGACTTATGTCTAGACCTCTGGACGGATTAATGACGTAAGTCAAGGTTCCACTGTATATCGGTCAGTGTATACAGGTTGATGGTTGTCGAGCTCAGCTGCTACACCTTGCCATCTTCTTATGAAAAGTTCTTCACGATCTCCTTTCAGGTAGCCAGCAAGCTTATCGATTTTCCATACAGTCTCTTATCTTACAATACAGCTCTTCCTCTGTTGGGATTTCAGCTTGTTTCCAGAAGTGTGCATACAAAATCCTAGCAGTTACAATCATGTGTTGTATTACATAGTTTTGTTCCTGTAGAACGCACCTGCCTGCTGTGTTAAGTAAAAATAACTCTGGTTTAAAATCTAATTTAGTTTTTAAAGCTGTCTCTATAAAACTCTTTACCCCGGACCAATACGTAGTTGCTTCTTTACATGTCCACCACATATGATAAAAAGTACCCAGATTTATTTATTTATTTATTTATTTATTTATTTATTTATTTATTTATTGCATTTGTGTCCCGCCCATCTTCCCGGAGGAACTCTGGGCGGCTTACATAGTAGCGACAAAGCGCAGTATTCAATGTACAATATAATATAATAAAACAAAATAAAACAATAAAGCAAAAGCAGTTATAGGCAGTTAAAAATCACAACGTACATGAGCACCCTAGCATCACCATCTAAGGGGAGGTGGATTGCATAAAAACAAGTATTGATGGCGGCAAAAAAAACCCCCAAAAAATCACGCCAAAGGCCTCGCGGAAGAGAAGCGTTTTCAAGGCTTTGCGAAAGGCCAGCAGGGACTCTGCAGAGCGCACATCACTCGGAAGGGTGTTCCAAAGTGAGGGGGCCGCTACCGAGAAGGCCCGGTTACGTGTGAGCGTCTTCCGGACCTTTCGAGGGGTAGCGATCCAGAGCGAGTGCGCTCGCGACTACCAAACACGTCGGGCCGAGGTCGATCGCTGGACGATACGCTCTGACAGGTAGTCCGGGCCCAAGCCATGGAGGGTTTTATAAACTAAAACCATGACCTTGAATCTAATCCGGGATGCAACGGGCAACCAATGCAGGTGAGCCAGGACTGGGGTGATGTGGTCAACGCCTTGAGTCACAGTTATACATTTTGGACAGACGGTGCGGAGAAAAGTGCCACCTGTCAAACATCTTATAACAGTTTTCTTTATAGGACACAGCTTTGAACTGTTTCGCTGTTTTCCATAGAGAGTCCCTTGATACTCTGTTTTTTAAGTGCAAGTGGGTGTTCTTTTCTCTCTCTTCAGCTCCTGATACGAGGACAAGCGGGCGTGATGAAGACGGGCCCGGTGCCTGGGCGCAGAAAACCCCCGAGTCCGAGGAGGAGACCGAACAGACCTGGAGGAACGGTCCTTTTGCTTTCCTGCCGGGCCATCTCTGCGAGACCTCCTTCCGCGACGGAGGAGAGAAAAGCTTGCGAGAGAACCACACGTGCTCGGTCTGCGGGAAAAGCTTTGACGGTCCGGCCGGGCTCCTGGCTCACTGGGGGACCCACCTGGGCAAGCGCGTCCTGAAATGCCCCGAATGCCCGAAGCGTTTCTGCGACCAGGCCGCCCTCGAGAGACACCTCGGGGTCCACCGTCAGCGCCGGCCTTTCCTCTGCCCGGATTGCGGGAAGACCTTCAGCCAGAGCACGAAGTACGCCTCCCACCGGCGCCTCCACACGGGGGAGAGGCCGTTCGCCTGCGCCGAGTGCGGGAAGAGCTTCAACGACAAGAGCACGTTGGTCTCCCACCGGCGGACCCACACGGGGGAGAAACCCTTCCAGTGCCTGGATTGCGGGAAGAGCTTCGGCCACAGCACCAACCTGGCCTCCCACCTGCGGACCCACACCGGCGAGAAACCCTTCCAGTGCCTGGATTGCGGGAAGAGCTTCAACCACAGCACCAACCTAGCTTCCCACGTCCGGGTCCACACGGGGGAGAAACCCTTCGCCTGCGCCCAGTGCGGCCGGAGCTTCAGCCAGAGCGGGAGCCTGACCTGCCACCAGCGGATCCACACGGGCGAGAAACCCTTCCGCTGCCGGGAGTGCGGGAAGCAGCTGAGCTCCAGCACCCAGCTGGCCTGCCACCGGAGGATCCACACGGGGGAGAAGCCTTACCAGTGCGGGGACTGCGGGAAGCACTTCACCCACAGCACCAACCTGGCCCGCCACCTGCGCACGCACACGGGGAAGAAGCCCTTCCCTTGCGCGGAGTGCGGGAAGCGCTTCGGCCGCACCACCCACCTGGCCTCCCACATGAGGACCCACACGGGGGAGAAGCCCTTCCAGTGCTCGGAGTGCGGGAAGAGGTTCAGCCAAAGCACCCACCTGGTGGCCCACCTGCGGGTCCACACGGGGGAGAAGCCCTTCGCCTGCTCGGAGTGCGGGAAGAGCTTCAGCCAGCGGGCGAGCCTCACCACCCACCTCCGGATCCACGCCGGGGGGAAGAGGCCCTTGGAGTGCCTGGAGTGCGGGGAGACCTTCGGGCGGAGGATGCAGCTGGTGAAGCATCAAAGGGCGCACGCAGAAGGGGGCGATTTCTGCACCGTCACAATATGAGCAGGAGAAAGCCACTTAAGAACATAAGAAGAGCCCTACTGGATCAGGCCAAAGGCCCATTTAGTCCAGCTTCCTGTATCTCACAGTGGCCTCGCCAGATGCCTCTGGGAGCGCACGAGACTAGATCTCTGTCTCCTGATACCACTCCCCTGCATCTGGCCCTTGAAGTTCTCCGGTTTTAAACCTGGAGATGACACATCTCCATCATGGTTTGTAACCTGGGATGGACTTTTCCTCCAGGAATCTGTCCAATCCCCCTTTGAAGGCATCCAGGCCAGATGCCATCACAACTTCCGGTGGAAGAGAGTTCCACAGACCTAACAACGCGCTGGGTGAAAAAAATATTTTCTTTTGTCTGTTCTTACTCTCCCAGCCCTCAATTTGAATGGATGTCCCCTAGTTCTGGTATTTTGTGAGAGGGAGAAGAGCGTCCCTCTCTCCACTTTACTCATGCCCTGCATTATTTTGTACGTCTCAGTCATGTCCCCCCCCCCCCGGTGCCTTTTTTCCAGACTAAAGAGCCCCAAATGATTTAGCCTTTCCTCAAAAGGGAGGTCCCCCAGCCCAGTAATCATTTTAGTCATTCTCTTCTGCGACAAAAGATGCGTCTGTCTGGTGGAGGTCAGCGTGATAGCCTTCTGTATATATACACGCATGCACTGGTCCGCCACAACATTAGAGCCCCGGACAGCAGAAGGGAATAGCCTTGTTTGTATCATCTTTGTGGTGGTTGTCAAGTGGCGAGCCGTGGAGCGGTCAGCTCTCAAACTTCATGTCTCGGAAGCCGCGGACATGGGTAAGCGCAAAAGATCTTACTGGCTTGGACAAAGGTCCAAACAGGGAGGGTTCGATGACCAGGTCGGAGCATTCCATTATGGCAGGCCTTGTGGGGCGTTCCCAGGGTGCGGCGGTTTGTACCTAACCGAAAGTGGAGCAAGGAAGGACGGCCGGTGAACCAGCATCGGGGTTACGGGCACCTAAGGGGCGTTTAGGCACATGGGGAGTGAAGGCTAGTCCGCTGGGTCCGGTCATGCAAAAGAGCTCTTGTAGCACAAATCCCTGGTAGATTTAATGCTGGCTGGGATATATAAGTGTCAGAATGTCTGTGAAGATTCTCAGTCATCCAGGTGAGTTCATTTGGAAGTTGAGTCATTGCTACTGTATTTCTTTTTGAGAGATAGAAACGTTTCACTGCTCATCCAAACAGCTTCCTCAGTCTGAATACAGCCGGTGCGAGTCCTCCATCTTATAGTCAGTCAGCTTTGACCTCTTGTCACCCTGGTCTGAATTAGGCTCATAAGATGAATAATGGCCTGAATAGGCTCGTTAGGGAGACAATAGCATCCATAGCCTTAAGGTGAACAATGGCCTGAGGTGCTGAAACCTATCAAGAATGGGTCGATAGCTATGGCCTTGGTGGTGAAGGCTTTTTTATTTGTCTGGGTACTTTGGAAAGCACAGCCTGATAAGTAGCAGATAGACTATGCCTGAGGCCGCCACCTCTGTTGAGGGAGGGAGGACTCCCACTAGCTGTATTCAGACTGACGAAGCTGTTTGGATGAGCAGCGAAATGTTTCTGTCTCAAAAAAAGAAATCCAGTCGCCATGACTCAACTTGCAGATAAGTGCCAGAATACACGCAGCATCACAGTTGGCTGGTTATAGGGTTCAGCCCCGGATGACCCCCTCTCCACTGCTCCCGAGTGCCTCCTAGGGGGAACGTGAATGTCAGAACTGGAACCCTGGAGCGACGGAAGAAGGATGTCTGGTCTGATGAATTGCCTTTTTTAAAAAAAAAAAAAAATTAGGTGGAAGGCCAGTTGTGTGCGCCTTGCTTACCTGGGAAAGACAGGGCAGCGGGAGGCACTGTGGGAAGAAGGCGAGCCAGCAGAGGCAGAGCTAAAAAGCAAAAAAGTAACGCATCGGTAAGATTCCAGAGAGGGGAGTGGATTAAAGGAAGCAATAAATAAATAAATAAAAGCCACGTGCTCTGCTTATAGACCGTCCCATAGCACATAAAAACACTCTTGTGTGGTTTATAATTTATTTATGCAGGCTACACATTGCCTCCCCGCCCCCAGCAAGCTGGGTACTCATTTTACCGACCTCGGAAGGATGGAAGGCTGAGCGAACCTTGAATTCGTTTCCTGGGATTGAACCCCAAGTTGTGAGCAGTTTGGGCTGCAGTACAGTGCACCACGAGGCTCTGGTCATTGTCCTTCTAGGGAACCTTTGGAGCCTGGAATTCATGCGGCTGCCATTTTAACAGGTGCCACCTCGGTAGAGATTGTGGCTAACCACGTACTGCTCCCCTCCGTGGCAGGGGTGTGGCTTGATGGGAGTGGCTTACCTCCTTCAGAAAGTTAAGGCACCCTGCCCCACTGCAAAAACGGTTCAGGAATGGTTTGAGGAACACGGCAAATTCCCCAGATCTCAGTCCGACAGAGCATCTGTGGCAGTGTGGGCGAATCTACGGCACGGGGCCCAGAGGTGGCACGTGGAGCCCTTTCTGTGGGCACGCAACATCGCCCCCTCACAGCCAGGGCACTTCCCTCTCCACTTGGAGGACGCCGCCACTGCGCTGTGTGCAGAGAGCCGGGCGAAGGGGAGGCAAGCAACTCGTGGGCTCCTTCGTAGCCCCAGTTTACCCTCCACCCACCCCACTCTGGGCATCTCAAAACTGGTGTGGCCGGAAAGTAAACGGGATAAAAATTAGCCCACAAACCATTGCCTCCTCTTCGCCTGGCTCTCTGCACAGAGCCATTTTGACTGTCTTGAAAGGAAAAGTCACACCCCATGCTACACTTTCGGGAAATGGGGATCAAATAGCAGTTTTTGGACTTTTCTGCGACCACAGCACCCTCGCTGTGGCCGTGGGAAATTTGAAAGCCTGCTCTTTGATCCTCCCTTTCCCGAAGGGCAGCCCCCAAAGCATTTGTAACCCCGGGATACCACTGTATTTCGATTAAATTGTCGTATTGGCACTTTGTGAAAAAATATATATATAAGTGGGTTTTGAACCGCAGGTTGGGCACTCGGTCTCTAAAAGGTTTGCCATCACCGATCTATGGGATGTGGTGGAACAGGGTTTCAAGGAGCTCCTGTTTGAGTCTCAGAATGACATACCACAGGACACGTTCCAAGGCCTTGTGGAGGCCACGCCTCGGGGCACCGGAGCTGTTTTGTCAGCGTGATAGGGACCCCCTTTGCCTGAAATTAGGCAAATTGTTTTTATGCTGCAGCTGGTCGGTGTGTGTGTGTGGATCTATTGTTGGTTTGATTTTTAAAACGAACTGACCGAGTCTGTGCACAGCGTTATGATAAAATAACCACAAGACGAATATTAAAAATGCCCCTCTCTCTTTTGCATGGGTGCAGTTGAAAGTAAATGATGAAATGGTCACTTGGTCTTTGTTTTTAAAAAAATTAAATAACGTACTGTTTAGAAGAGATGTAGACGTAGAATAAACCCGCAGTGCTTTGACGTTTTGGTACTTTATTCTGTACACGTAGTTCTACCTGGTCTAGTTATATCTTTTTTGAAACTTGACATATGTATTCCGACAGACACCTAATTTGTTTCAAAGCTAAATCCATCCTCACTCAATCGTATATTTGACCCCATCCTTTATGCAGTGACCCCCACCTATCACGGGGCTTAGGGACCAGCCTAACCCGCGATAATTGAAAATCTGCAATATGGAGATGCAGGTTGGGTTGGCCCTGGGGGGGGGCACTTAACTGGGGGCTTTGAGGCCTCAGAAATGATTTTTGGCGACCCAGAAGTGACTTCCGGTTCGCAGGGAGGCCCTTTTGGGGCCTCCAGAAGGCCTGGGAAGGCCCTCGCATACCCATTTGGAGCAGGCTCAGTCCTGGGGTAAGTATGGGAGGCCTGAAACAGGACTTTGCCCCTTACCCCAGGGGACCTTTTTTCCATATACTGCAGTCCTGTGATGTAGTGGGACCATCGTATATGAACCGCAAAAGGGCAGGGGACCACTGTATGCCTCTCTGGCTGGAGCCAAACCGATTCTCATGGGTCAGAGTGCTCCACTATGCAAATACTGTAGTGCCTTGTATAAAGGAATTAATTTGTTCTATATGAAATTCTGTTAAGCAAATTTCCCCTATCTCTGGAATTTTTATGTTATACAAACCATTTGTTATACAAGGGTCCACTGTATCACATTCTGTTCCCACCCATATAAACACACACACACACACACACACACACACACACACACACACACACACACACACACACACACACACACACACACACACACACACACACACACACACACACACACACACACACACACACACACACACACACACACACAGAGTATTGCATAATTACATTTTCCAATATATGCATCTTGTCCTTGTATCTACTGAAGCATTTTTATTTTCATCTGCCCTTTTTTCCTTTCTTTCCATTTACAGAACTCTGTTTTTCCTTGTTTTTATATATTTTATTTTAGAGTATTTTACCCTGCCTTTCTCCTTGGAAAAGGACCCAAGGCGGCTTACAGTAATGAGGGATAATATACCGTCCAGTACAATTTAGACATGTTCAAGTATTTGAGAACAAGGAATTGAGGGACATCTTCTTACAGCATTAGTGGATGACATTACATTAAAGCTACAAGGTTATAAGTACAGTAGTTATAAACACAAAGTCTATGCGAACCAATGGATTCATATGAAATACACATGGTAGTCCATCATTCAGGGAAAGCTTGCCTGAAGAGAAAGGTCTTTGCCTGTTTCCGGAAGGACAACAGAGATGAGGCAATCCTCATCATTGTAAGAAGGGCGTTAGTATTTACTGTATTCTGCTTTTCCACCCTTTTATGTTTAAAAGGACAGACTGACCTCAACAAAACAGGTGGAATCCAGTCTCAGGGATGTTGTGAATCCGCTAGACTGTATATCATAATCAATTCCCATTCATCACAATGTGGGTGTTTGAAGAGCTGGACTCCACCAGATAGCCAACTTGTTCCTGCGATTCTTACTCTGGTTCTTGTGTCCACATTTCGACCTTGGGATACCCATCCCGGAACCCTCCAGAAGACAGCTTTGTTGTGTGGCTGTGGTGTTGACCTGGATGGTTATGAAGCCCTAGGTCTGGTATTTTGTGAGAGGGAGAAGAGCTTCTCTCTACCCACTTTACTCATGCCCTGCATAATTTTGTACATCTCATTCATATCCCCCCTCAGGCGCCTTTTTCCAGACTAAAGAGCCCCAAATGTTTTAGCCTTTCCTCATAAGGGAGGTGCCCCAGCCCAGTAATCTTAAGGCATCTTCTTCAAGTGTCACGTCCTTGCATCTGTTTCATAGAATCATAGAAGTTGGAAGAGACCTCAAGGGGCCATCTAGTCCAACCCCTTGCCATGCAGGAACCCCCATCACAGTATTTCCGACAGATGGCCATCCAGCCTCTGCTTAAAAACCTCCAAAGAAGGAGACTCCACCACCCTCCTTTGTGGCAGCATCTTCCACTGCCAAACAGCTCCAACTGTCATGAAGTCCTTCCTAATGTTCAAATACCAGCCCCTAACTTTGCAGCTGAGGTGAAATTAGAGACCCTGAAGAGCTGTAGGTAATGTAATAAAGGGCAACAATACATGTACGTGAGGTCGTCTTAAGGCAGTGTTGGCAAACCTATGGCACAGGCGCCAAAGGTGGCACTCGGAGCCCTTTCTGTGGGCACCCAACGTCGCCCCTTCACAGCCACCTGTATTCAGGTTAAACTGATGCTTTGGCACTTTGCAAAAAATTAGTGGGTTATGAATTGCAATTTGGGCACTCGGTCTCTAAAAGGTTCACCATCACTGTTTTAAGGGATCTTCTTCAAGTGTCACGTCCTTGTAGAACGTTGGCGATCAACAGCCTGAATTGGTTTCTATCTAAAGCTATTCTAAATAGAGCAGCTGTGTTCGCTGCGGAGTGCGGACCATTGGCTTAAGTTGTTAACCCAGAATATTCTTCTATGCCCCAGAGCAATACGTGCAGATGGCATTTCTCATTGCGCATTATGTGCCCCAAAATTGCAATTTTCTTCTCTTTATGATATTGAGGATTTCTAGCTTTTTTTTATTCATGCGCTGTAATGCAGCCACGTTAGTGACTCTGGCTGTCCAAGATATCTTCAGAATTCGTCTGTCTGTCCACATTTCAAATGCTTCCATCTTCCTGCATAATGTGTCAGTAAGGGTTCCAAGTTTCAACACCTTAGAGATGTATACTAAATACATAGGGTCGAACATTCAGCACGCCAGATGTTTTGGACCGCAACTCCCAGAATCCCAAGCCTGCATGGCCAATGACAAAGGACAGTGGGAGTGGTGGTCCTAAAACATCTGGAGGGCCCAAGGCTCGCCAGGGTATCATATCTCAACTAAACAGATCGTAGTGACATTTCAAGCCCCAGTGCCTTCTGGGGGTTCCTTCCAAAGGGGTTAAAACCATGGACTACAGAATCCTAGAGAGTCACAAAAAAGGAAACCAAGGGAAGAGATCCTCAACACCCACTTCCTGCTTCCTCCTCCGAGGTGCCTCACCTTTTTCCTTCCTCCTTTCAAAGCCCCAAGTGGGGATGCTGGTGGGGAGGTCTGGGCTGGGGAGTTATGGGGGGGGGGTGGGCTTGGCTTTTGGGGGTCAAAGAGGGGCAAATGGGGGTGGTGGGGATGGGGATCGGAGGAAGGGGGAAGCCCCAGCAGGGAGGGAGCAGCTGAGCCTCCTCTGGGCATCATCCCCCTAAACCCACCACCTTCCTCCAGGGAGGGTGGGTCCCAGTTCATCCTTTCCAGCCTGGGAAGCCAAGCCCTCCCATCGGATCACCCCACCACCACCACCATCTTTGAACTGGGATGCTTGGGAACCAGTCTCTCCCCCCAGTGATCAGCATCTGCATTGACTGGGAGTACTGGACTGGAATGAGACCTCTCTGGGGGTGGGTGGGTTAAGGAGATGGACTCCCCCCCCCTTTGCTGCCTGGTGAGAGGGGTGGTCTCTGTCCGAGGAGCACTGCAAAGATCCACCCCCCAGGTCTTGGGTTTGGGGACCTGACTTTTGGGGTGTGGGTGCTTTGAATCTGGCCGCCCTCCACATAACTCTCCCTTCTCCAAGCAGGGGGTGCATGTATAGCAGTAGCTCTTAAGACAAAAGTCTCGTAAGAAAACAAACTTGTGAGAAATTTTTTTTACAGGAATAGGCGTGCTTCGCATGACCAAAACATCCCTATGGGATGCTTTGCAAGACGAAAAACCGTTCCGCATGCACCCATTAAAAAGAACTGGTTATTTTTGTCTTTATTCTAGCCTCTGGAATGGATTCATCCATCCCCAATGCATCCCTATGGGAAGCCCTGTTTTGTAAGGCAATTTTTTTTATAAAACAAAGGGACCCATAGCCTCTGGTACAGATTAATCCATTTTCAATGCATTCCTATGGGAAACCGCATCTCGTAAGACAAAATGTTCTTAAAACAAATTGACCCATAGAACAAATTAAATTTGCTTTAAGAGGTACCACTGTATATTTCTTTTATCGGTTACATTTGTGTGGCGCTCCGTCTAGCCGTCTTAAAGCAACACAACATTGGCTTTCTTAAAAGAGTAATCAATACTTGAATGCTCTCCTCTCCAAACATCAGTATCTCTACAGCAGGCGTGTCCAAACTTCGGCCCTCCAGATGCTCTGGACTGCAACTCCCATAGTCCTTTGCCATTGGCAATCTAAGCTTAGAATTCTGGGAGTTGTGGTCCAAAACAACAGGAGGGCCAAAGTTTGGACATGCCTGTTCTAGAGGCACTAAGTGAGCTCAAGAAAGCTTCGTCACGGCTTTAATTCACCAGAAGGAGGGGCTGGGGAACCCACTGGAAGCATTGCTCCTAGAAAACGCAGGCCAAGTCCCCATAACTCAGAAGTGGCTTTTGCTTGGGGCCTCCAGCATAAAACTTCCCCACTTCTTGCCGTTCTTCCAGGTGTTGATATTTGGGTGCTTTTCCTGCAGAGAGACAGAGGCAGCTTATTTATCCCGTCCCCTCGGTTCTTTTGGAGGAGATGCAAGTGGAAGACTACTTTTTGGGTCCCGAACCATGGAAACAGCCAGATGACATGGAGGTACGGAGCAAAGAGGAATTCCTGAAAAGAACAACACAGGCCGACCTCCATGGGCACTCTCTCAGTCCAGAGGTCCAGGGCCAGCGTTTCCGGGGCTTCTGCTACCAGGATGATGAGGGACCCCGGGCGGTTTGCAGCCAACTCCACCGTCTCTGCCGCCGGTGGCTGAAGCCGGAGAAACACACCAAGGCTGAGATGCTGGACCTGATAGTCCTCGAACAGTTCCTGGCTGTCCTCCCACCAGAGATGGGGATCTGGGTCAAGGAATGTAGACCGGAATCCACTTCTCAGGCGGTGTCTCTGGCAGAAGGTTTCCTCCTGAGCCAGGGAGTGGAGAAGATGCAGGAGGAGGAGCAGGTGAGAATTTTGGTCAGACATGAAGCGCTGAGAAAATGTCTCTTTTTTCGTTGTCTAACAAAGCATGTTTAATTTTCCTCAGTATTGAGATCATTTCCTGTGCTGTTTATTCTCTGTTATCTTCCTCCGTTGCTTTTGTAGATTATCCTTTTGGGGGAGGGGGAAGTGCAGGAGTTTTCAAAATTCTCCACTGGCTTTTCTCAGGCGAGGGACGCCTCATCTGACTCAACGCGGAAGTCTCTCCTCATCAAATTCACAGAGGAGAAGAAAGGAACAGCTGCATGGCCAGGTAAGAAACACCTCAACATATTGTACTTGGGCTGAAGATGAAGCTAGAGTTTAGACCTGAACTTTCCCTATGGAATATAGTTGATAGAAATATTTCTCATGATCAAAAGTATGTACTTCACCATGTAAGAGTTGCAGCAAGGATATTGTACGCGCCATTTTAGAAACAACCTGAAGCACCAACAGAGAGAAATTTATGTGAAAAAGATAAGAGAGTGTATCAAAATCAACAGACTTTACGGATACCTGAAAGAAGACTAGGAAGAGACTACCAGAAGAAGATGGCAAGAAGTAGTAAATTTACTAGTTAACTGATATGTTACTAGATTTTGATATGTACAATCCTTCACTTTGACTTGATAGATTTAATGTAATTGTTTATGTTTTATTCCTCATTCCTTTCCCCTCCCCCTTCTTTTCCCCTTTAAAATCAATAAATCTCTTTAATTAAAAAAAACATATTGTACTTGGGAAAATTACAGGAAGCCAACTTTCGGCTGAATATGAGGAAAAACTTCCTGACTGTTAAAGCAGTACAGCAATGGAACCAATGATCTCAAGAGCTGGTGACTGTCTCCAACGCTGGAGGCATCTGAGAGAAATCTGGACCACCACTTGGCCGATCTCCTTTGATTTTTATTCATGTCTTTAGTGGTTGAACATGATGGCCTTCCATCCCCCTTTCAACGTCATAATTATGTTATTCTATGACTTTAAATCTTATAGCCCCTCCTATGTCGACAGTATGAGTCGACTTTCTGTGTTTGTCTAGATCAGTGGTTCCCAACCGGTCGGTCCCCGGATGTTCCTGGACTGCAACTCCCAGAAATCCTGGACCGCTCAGCTAGTGATGAAGACTTCTGGGAGTTGCAGTCCAGGAACATCTGGGGACCCACATGTTGAGAAACACTGGTCTAGATGTTATTGAAAGCAGGAGGAGCCGTGTTTTTCTGGACAAGTAAAGGGTACATTGTTTATGGAGAATGTTTTCGCACACCTTGTTCTCCCTTTGTAGGCCCTGGACTCACGGTGGGGACACGTCCGCTCTCGTCTCTTCTTTGTGGAGAAATGGAAGCAGCACCCGAGGAGCCAGAGCAGGTGGGGAAAATCAGTGGGGAGGTGTGGGTGGAATCCTGACCCTCGGGTTCCTCTCTGGAACTGAAAGAAGCTTCCCCGCTAGATTTACTTTAGCCACAAATGCTTGGGAAGAAGTCTGGGGGCGGGGGGAGAGAGACAAGCAACGCGCTGAGTTTGACCGTTGCTGACGTTTGTTGTCCTATCAGATGTACATTAAAAAGGTGGAACAACTGTGGCTCCGGTGAGGACAAGATGGCTTCCATTTGTTTCAGGATTCGGTCACTTTCAAAGACATTGCGGTGTCTTTCACAGAGGAGGAGTGGTCTCTGCTGGATCCAGACCAGAAGGTTCTGCACCAGGAAGTCATGGAGGAGAATTTGGCCCACGTGGTGTCTTTGGGTATGCTTTCCTTTCATGTGGCAGCCATTTTCAGAGAGGTAGCTGTGTTACCCTCATTCGGCAACAATAAAACACCAAAGAAAGGAAAAATACTAACAGAGGTATTGTGGCAAATTTACCTAATGGTCAGCTTTCATGAATGGCCATGGGTCTGAAGAAGTGGACTGTATCACTGGTTGGTTGGTTGGTTGGTTGACCGTTAGAGGTGGGCGTTTCATTTCAGAAGGGGTCTGGTTCCAAAATGAAACATGGCAGAACAACTGCAGTTTGGAACTGGGACCCACCCTCTGGAACGAACTCAACCACTAACTTTTATTCCTTTGGGCCATGCAGGACAAAACTCCAACGAGGAAACAGCCTCCGACGCATCATCTTTCCTTCTCCCTGGCACCGGCCAATCACGCAGAGAGGCGGGATGATGCATGCCCTTGCACAGCTCCTGATTGGCCAGCGCCAGGGAGTAGGAAAAGACGATGTGTCGGAGGCTGCTTCCTCGTTGGAGTTCCGCCGCGCGATTCAAAGGAAGTTAAGCCAGTGGTTGATTACATTCCGGAGGGTGGGTCTCGTTTCGGAATGGGACACCTTCCATCTGAAGTTAGCAAACTTGGAAAGTGGCTAGATCGAGTGAAGAGGCGGGGGAGGAGAGCAGCCGTGCCTGTGCTCCCACCTTTATGAACCAGGTTGAACTGTTTTTTGCCCATCTCTAAAGTTAGTTTCCAGTCATTTGCGGTTGTTAGTTTTTCTCTCCCATGGTTGGTTTTGTTTCTTGGTTTTCGACTCCCCATTTTAGAAATTATTATTATTATTATTATTATTATTATTATTATTATTATTATTATTATTATTATTATTATTATTATTATTATTATTATTATTAACCACACAGCTAACTATGCTGGATTTTGTAATACCAATCACTAGTCGAACGCTTTCCAAGCGTTTAGGACTCAGTGATGTATCGGCGAATTATGCGATCAGATCCCAGTAAAGCGGCTTTCTGCAGCTGACTGATGGTGACTTTTGTCAACTCCAATTTCTTCTAAACACTTGCTTACCTCTTTAAGCACCGCACCCAACGTGCCGATTACCACTGGGACCACCTGTACCAGTTTATGCCAGTGATAAGGTTAAGAAAGGTTTATCCCAGAGTCTCTGAAGTTCAGTTTTCAGATCCTGATATCGGGCAATTTTTTTCAAGTTGTTTCTCAGTGACTGTACTATCACCTGGTGTAGCAACATCAATGATCCACACTTTTTTCTTCTCCACAATCACAATATCCGGGGCATTATGCTCCAAAACCCTGTCTTGTCTGTATTCAGAAGTCCCAAAGTAGTAGTAGTAGTAGTAGTAGTAGTAGTAGTAGTAGTAGTAGTAGTTACAGTGGTACCTTGTATAAAGTAATTAATTCGTTCCAAATGAAATTATGTTAAGCAAATTTTCCTTTATACAAATTTCCATAGGAATGCATTGAAAACGGAGTGATCCCATTTTTATGTTGTATGGATTTTCCCCATAGGCGATAATGTTAAGCAAATTTCCCCTATCTCTGGAAATTTTTATGTTATACAAATTTTATGTTATACAAGCTGTTTGTTATGCAAGGGTCCACTATTATTATTATTATTATTATTATTATTATTATTATTATTATTATTATTATTATTATTATTATTATTATTATTATTTCCTGTCAGTTCCCGGTGTAGGAGAGAGTGGGTCTGCGGAAGATCCGCGTGAAGGATGCCTGGGAAGAGGCCAAGAGGAAGAAGCGGAAGAGAAGAGAAGGAATGAGACAGAAGAAGAGAGAAGGGACGCTGCCCCTGTCCTGTGTGGAGCTTACCGTGAAATCTCTCTCCAAGGGGAAATAGTCCAAAGCACACAGAGTCACGAGTATTTTGTGCGCAGGGAAGCCTTCCATTATCAGCCCGGTCTGAAGACTCCCTGGGAGACCCGCCGGGAGAGGAAAACGACGGAGAGCTCAGAATACAACGAGGATTTCTGTGACGCTTCGTCCCCGGAAAGAGATCTGTCCGTACATAGAGAAGAAGGGGCGTTTATATACGTGGACTGCGGAAACGGCCTCAGCCCGAGCGCCGACCACCCCTCTCGTCTGAGACGCCACGCCGGCGAGAAACCCTTTGAATGCTCCTATTGCGGGAAGAGGATCAGCCACAGCTCAAATCTTTCTCGCCATATGAAGATCCACTTAGGAGAGAAACTGTTTCCCTGCTCGGAATGCGGGAAGTGCTTCACCCGCAGGGGCAACCTGGCGGACCACATGAGGATCCACACGGGGGAGAAGTCCTTCAAGTGCCCCGAATGTGGGAAGCTTTACCGGCACCGAAGCACCCTCCGCTCCCACATGAGGATCCACACGGGCGAGAAACCCTTCCAGTGCGGTCAGTGTGGGAAGAGCTTCCGCCAGGGAGCCACCTTCCACTCCCATATGAAGATCCACACGGAGGAGAAACCTTTCCAGTGCTTCGAGTGCGGGAAGATGTTCAGCCGGAGCTCCAACCTCGCCTCGCACCGGCGGATCCACACCGGGGAGAAGCTCTTTGCCTGCCTGGAGTGCGGAAAGTGCTTCAAACAGCGCTCGCACCTCAAAGCGCACAGCCAAACCCACCGGGAGAAAGAGGGGCTGCAGACGTTTGTGGACTGCCCGGAGCCCTCCGGGCAGTGAGGGCCTTTCACTAGCCGTCAAAGAATCTGCACAGCCGAGAACGATGCCAATATTTCTCTGTAGAATGAGAACTGTGCATATTTGACCTGCCGAGGGAAGAAATGTCATGTTCTGTGGAGATCCAAGAGAGGGGGGGGGGCTGCTTTTACACGCCCCCTAAAGTCCGCTGCAAAATACTCGCAGATGCAAAGCATAAAATTGTTTCTCCACCAGCAGTGGATTTTTAACAAAATAAAGTACGGCCACGCCCACTTAAGCGCGCCCCAGCGCATTTTACAAGTACCTGGCCTGGAGGAGGTAAAATCCTTTTAGTTGCTGTTCCTTGTTGCATGCTGTTTTGTTGCATAAAGCATTGCATGCCTGGCCCTCCTCCGCTTTTTGTTTGTTTTTGTTGGGTCCCCCCCCCCCTTTTAACAGACAGGAATCCTAACGGGCTGGAACAATTAGCTGCTGCAGGTGAGCCTGCATTTTTCTCTCTCTCCCCTCACCACAGGCAGAAGCAATAGAATCAAGAGTGCAGGAGTTGGGAACACAGGAATCAGAACAAAAACCATGTTGGGGGGGGGATCTGCATTTAAGTTGCCAGCGGATTTTAGGGGTCATGTAAAAGCAGTCAGAGAGACAGAGAGTTGTCCCTGGAATAAAAGAAGGTTGTGTGCATTTTCTGATGTCTTTTACATTCTCCTCCCTTTCCTTTTCTTTTCCAAGAACCGCGGAAGAATCATTTTCTGTTCTGTAAAGGTGGTCCCAACCACCTCATTCTTTTAACCCTCTCCTCTTTTCCAGTCCAACTACACACTCTTTACAGTAGACAAAGAGAACCGTACTGGACAGGTTGATTTTGCTCTTGCCTCGTGCTGCAAGGCCTCCTGTGAAATCAAACGTGATTCAGATGACCCTCATCGGTCTTTCTCCATGTTCTTTGCAACTAGACTTTTCAAGGAGGTGGAGGTGTGCGTGCGCCAGCACATTAAGCTGTATTAAGTCTTGGGACCTTCACATTTAGGTCTTTTCTGTGGCCACATGTGGAAATTGGGTCCTTTTCCAAGGAGAAAGTCGGGGTAAAAATACTCTAAATAAATCAATAATAAATACAGTGGACCCTCATATAACAAACAATTTGTAAAACATAAAATCTGTACAACATAAAAAATTCCAGAGATAGGGGAAATTTGCTTAACATAATTGCCTATGGGGCGAATCCGTACAACATAAAATGGTCGCATTTAGGGATTACTCCGTTTTCAATGCATTCCCATGGGAAATTTGTATAAAGGAAAATTTGCTCAGCAGAATTTCATTTGGAATGAATTAATTCCTTTATACAAGGTACCACTGTAAATTTGAAAACCCACTGCCCCCCTTTCATCATTGATGGGTTTCCTCTCGGGTAAGCCACCCTCTCCCCACAGCTATTTGAGTTGTTATAATGAGGTTTAAGCGTTAATGATTTCTGCAGTTCCTTAACAATTATGTTCTTGGCATTTCCAGAAACTTTGGGGTGGGGGGAATACCATGACCCTTTTTCCTTTTGATTGCCATTGCAAAGCTTAGGGGAATGATCGGGTACAATAAACTGGAGAAATCAAGCAGTAGAATAATAAATCATGCCATGGTGATTTTTATTTCCACTTATTTTGTTTTCTGGATTTAATGTGGGGCTTGAGGCGGCTCACAGAAACCTCACATACGGAAGACTAGACTATGGGTGATACCTTCATAGGCATCTAGAAAAATAAAAATAAATTGCTGAGCTTTTGTTTTGATGGCTACATGGCTCCAAACTTCTTCTTTTTTACCATATATGGAAGACATGCCAGGCTACAGTGGAACAGATTGTGACGTTGAATTAAAAGCCAGCTGTCTCTTGTTGCAAGTTTCATAGAATCATAGAGTTGGAAGAGACACCAACAAATCGGAACTGACTCATAGCGACTGACTCTAAAAATGCTTCCAAGGTAAGTGAGATAAGAACATAAGAAGAGCCATGCTGGATCAGGCCAAAGGCCCATCTAGTCCAGCTTCCTGTATCTAACAGCGGCCCCACCAGATGCGTTTGGGAGCGCATGACACTAGATCTCTGTCTCCTGATCCCACTCCCCTGCATCTGGTCCTTGAAGTACTCAGGTTTTAAGCCTGGAGATGACACATCTCCATGATGGTTTGTAACCTGTGATGGACTTTTCCTCCAGGAATCTGTCCAATCCCCTTTTGAAGGCATCCAGGCCAGATGCCATCACCACATCCTGTGGCAGGGAGTTCCACAGACTAACAACACGCTGGGTGAAAAAATATTTTCTTTTGTCTGTTCTTACTCTTCCAGCCCTCAATTTGACTGTATGTCCCCTAGTTCTGGTATTTTGTGACAGGGAGAAGAGCGTCCTCTATCCATTTTACTCGTGCCCTGCATTATTTTGTAATTTCAGTCATATCAGATGTTTAAGGAGCAGGTTTACTGCTTCTTCCACTCGCCAGTGGTTTGCCAGGGCTTAAATGGGGATTTGAACCCTGTTCCTCAGAGTCCTGTTCCTTCTTCCACTCTTCTTACACACACACACACACACACACACACCCAAAATCCCTCGAGCGGAAGAGACCAGTCAGCGAAGTTCACGTCAATCAACGGAAGGAGCCTGCAAAGCCTTGGAACAATCCGGGTGCACAGGTTTTCAACTTTTGTTTTCCCCTCTAAGGGTTAAAACCATCGACCAGCAAGTCCCAGAGAGTCATCATGGAAGAAAGCCAGGCAGGAAAAACGGCTTCCTGTTTCCTGCCTCTGCGGTCCGTTGCCTTTTTCCTTCCCCCCCACTCCCAGAGCCCACTCCAGAGAGTTCCAGGTGAGGTTGGAAATGCCTTGTTGGGAGACCTGGAAGCAAGTGAGTGCAATTTGGGGTGTGTGTGTGTGTGTGAAGGAATGGAGGGGCTCTTGGGGGTGGTGGTCTTTAATTGGGGGGGTTGATCAGAGGAAGGGGGATCTTCAGCTGGGAGGGCGTCCCAGGCAGATCTTCTCACCCCTTTCCCCCTTCCCTCCTTTCCCAAGGCAGGAGCGAACAAGCTTCCTCTGGGGATCATCCCTCAAACCTTC
The DNA here is from genome assembly GCA_029282475.1 of Phrynocephalus forsythii. NCBI lineage: Eukaryota > Metazoa > Chordata > Lepidosauria > Squamata > Agamidae > Phrynocephalus > Phrynocephalus forsythii. The sequence continues at coordinate 4,817,011 of JAPFRF010000024.1, forward strand.
CTCCTCCTCCTCCTCCTCCTCCTCCTCCTCCTCCTCCTCTAAGAGTCCCTTCCTTCCAGCCTCTGAAGCCAAGCCTTCCCCATATAGATCCTCTCTCTCACCCCACCCCCCACCCAGTTTAAATTGGGATGTTTGGAAACCAGTTTCCCAGTGATTGGCATTGATGTTGGAGTGGAGAGGGGTGGTTGGACTGGGAGGAGGACTCTGACCCCTCTCCTTTTGGTGAGCTCTGCATAACCAAGCTGCTGTTGCCTGTGTTTTTATTATTATTATTATTATTATTATTATTATTATTATTATTATTATTATTATTATTATTATTATTATTATTATTATTATTATTATTATTAACCACACAGCTATCTATGCTGGACTTTGTATTACCAATCACTAGTCAAACGCTTCCTGAGCGTTTAAGACTCAGTGATGTATCAGCGAATTATGCAAGCAGATCCCAGTAAGGCAGCTTTCTGCATCTCACTGATGGTGACTTTGTCAACTCAAATTTCTTCTAAATACTTGCTTATTATTGTTGTTGTTGTTGTTGTTGTTGTTTTGTTATTATTATTATTATTGTTCTTGTTGTTGTTTTGTTGTTTTGTTATTATTATTATTATTGTTGTTGTTACTGTTTTGTTGTATTATTATTATTATTATTATTATTATTATTATTATTATTATTATTATTATTATTATTATTATTATTATTAGATTCTTATTGTTGGGTTTTGTTTTGTTTTGTATAGGTGGTCTCATTGTAAGTTGTTGTACACTGCCCAGGGTTCCTGAGGGAAAGTGGGGCGGTTAATAAGTATAAAAATAAGTAGATAAAGGAGGAGACATGTCCTGCGTCTGTGTAAATGCAGAAGATTTCCTTTTGCAGGTTTTCTATTCGGCAAGGTGTTCCTCATCGGTGGGTGAAATGTGCCCATCCTGTCATGGTCTTTATAGGGGGACGGCAGTGAGGCTTTCATGGCCCTTCTGGTTTCCAAGGACCCAGGGCCCTTCCCCAAATCTCCAAAGCAGTGTGCTGCTTTTTATTCCACCCCATAGCACTTCAAGCACTCTCTGGGAAGTTTACGGGGTAATGATGCAGGCCACACATGGCCCGAGGCAAACCCCCAATCGCCAGCTAGCTGGGTTCCTCATTCTACTGACCTCGGAAGGCTGGAAGGCTGAATGTACCTCGAGCCTGCTCCCTGGGATTGAACCCCAGGCAGTGAGTGGAGGGACAGCTGCAGTACACCTGCTTAACCATTGCAACACACACACACACACACACACACACACACACACACACACACACACACACACACACACACACACACACACACACACACACACACACACACACACACACGGCTCCTAGAAGAGAAAGAAATCTCAGTGCAGGCAACCCTGGGTGAGGAAAATATAGTTTTTGGTGTTTTACTCCTGGCTTACAACCAAAATTCTCCTTCTGTGAGAAGCTTTCCAGGTTTCTAGGAAAACTCTTGTCTTTCTAAGGGGCCAAATGTTGGTCTGTTATTTATTTATTTGTTTGTTATCCTGCCTTTCCCCTTGGAAAGGACCCAAGGTGGCTTAGGGTAATGAGGAATAAAATACAGTCCAGTACATTTAAGACATAGTCAAATTTGAGAACAGGGAATTGAGGGAAGTTTCAGAGAGGGTAGCCGTATTAGTCTTTTCAAGAATTTCAAGCAAAAATAAAAAAGAAAAGAAAAACAAAACAAAAAAGACACAAAACATGTGGCACCTTAAAAACTAACTTTCATATTTTAATGTAACGTTTCATGGACTGTGTGTGTGTTGTGTTGTTACAGTCATGACCGACTCTTCGTGACCCCATATCCATGGAGTTTTCTTGGCAGGAATACTGGAGTGGTTTGCCAGTTCCTGCTCCAGGCGCCTACAGCACCTGGTAATCCCTGGTGGTCTCCCATCCAAGTACTAACCAGGGCCGACCCTGCTTAGCTTCCGAAATCAGGTGAGATCGGATGTGCTTAGGGCATCTAGGCAGCTTCGTGGACTACACGTCCACTTCTTCAGACTGGAGAAGTGGACATGTAGTCCACAAAATGTGGTGTATTTATGAAGTCAGTCAAGGTAATTATTTGCGGTAGACCATCTATGCCCTGCTTAGGCCATTAAATCTTCTAATGTTCATCAAGCCCCTAATCAGGTTTTGGAATTTCAAGGTTGTGCCTTCCTTTATTGACTTTTAAGTTAATTATATGTTAATTAAACTTATTAGATTTGTGTGTGTGTGTGTTGTGTCGTTACAGTCATGACCGACTCTTCGTGACTCCACGTCCATGGGGTTTTCTTGGCAGGAATACTGGAGTGGCTTGCCAGTTCCTACTCCAGGCGCCTACAGCACCTGGTATTCCTTGGTGGTCGCCCATCCAAGTACTAACCAGGGCCAACCCTGCTTAGCTTCCGAAATCAGGTGAGATCAGATGTAATTAGGGCATCTAGGCATCTATTAGATTTATATACTGCCAGTTCGTTTCCATTCCCTCAGCTTTTCCGGAGGAGATGAAAATGGAAGATTACTTTGGTTCCGATACTGGGCATCAGTCGGTCGACATGGAAGTTTGGAGCGATGAGGAATTCCTGGAAGATACGGCACAGGACAAACCAGACGGGGAGGCTCTCAGCCCAGAGGTTGAGCGCCAGCATTTCCGGGAGTTCTGCTACCAGGAGGACGAAGGGCCCCGGGCGGTGTGCAGCCAACTCCACTGTCTTTGCCGTCAGTGGCTGAAGCCCGAGAGACACACCAAGGCTGAGATCCTGGACCTGGTGATCCTGGAGCAGTTCCTGGCTGTCCTCCCCTCAGAGATGGGGATGTGGGTCAAGGACTGTAGGCCGGAATCCACTTCCCAGGCGGTGTCCCTGGCGGAAGGGTTCCTCCTGAGCCAGAGAGCGGAGAAGATGCCGGAGGAGGAGCTGGTGAGAGTTTGGGTCTTTCTCAAAGTCCAGGAAGTGGCTGTCCGTTTATGGAAATTGTTCAGCTTCATAAAGCTGATTTTCCCCTCCTGTTTTCTCTTGAATTTCTTTCTTTGTTCCTCTGCTGGCTGCAGGGCTCCTCAGAATGGGCCAGTGACTTCTCTTGGGCTGTGAAATCACCGTTGGATACAACACAGAGACCTCTTGCCCTGATGAAAGAGAAGGAAGAGGGCGGAGGAGCTGCCTTGACAGGTTAGAGACCCGCCAGCATATTCTGCTCAGATTCTGTCCATACTCAGATGAAACCCACTGGCCAATATCATAGAATCATAGAATCATAGAGTTGGAAGAGAGACCTCAAGGGCCATCTAGTCCAACCCCCTGCCATGCAGGAACCCCCATCACAATATTTCCAACAGATGCCCACCCAGCCTCTGCTTAAAAACCTCCAAAGAAGGAGACTCCACCACCCTCCTTTGTGGCAGCCTCTTCCACTGCTGAACAGCTCTAACTGTCATGAAGTTCTTCCTGATGTTCAAATGGAATCTCTTTTCCTGGAGTTTGATACCATTGCCCCGAGTCCTAGTCTCTGAAGCCATGGAAAACAAACCAGTCCCCTCTTCAATATGACATCCTTTGAAATATTTAAACATAGCTATCATATCCCCCCTCAGCCTTCTTTTAGAGAGGCTAAACATTCCCAGTTCCCTAAGCCGCTCCTCGTAAGACATTTCCTCCAGACCTTCTCTCTTGTATCTCCTCCAAGGTCGACAGAGCGAATTTCAGATCTTCTCTGTTTGCGCAGATGTTTGAGTTATTGTGAATCGAAACAGAAGAAGCTTTTTGTTTTTCACTGTATATATGTGTGTGTGTGTGTGTGTGTGTGTGTGTGTGTGTGTGTGTGTGTGTGTTGTGTCGTTACAGTCATGACCGACTCTTCGTGAGTCCATGTCCATGGAGTTTTCTTGGCAGGAGTACTGGAGTGGTTTGCCAGTTCCTACTCCAGGCGCCTACAGCACCTGGTCTTCCCTGGTGGTCTCCCGTCCAAGTACTAACCAGGGCCGACCCTACTTAGCTTCCGAAATCAAGCGAGATCGGATGTGCCTAGGGCATCTAGGCTGCTGTATATATAGCTGAGGCATTAAAATATTTCTGAAGAATGGATGTCTTCCTATCCCTTGTTTTCCCCGAGCAGAATCTGGAAACACGCTGACTACAGAGCTTGCCTCATCTCTTCTGGGTGGTGGAGGAATGGAAACGGTGTCTGTACAACCACAGCAGGTAGGGAGAAATGTTTGAGGAGGGCGGTGGTGGTACTGTACCCTGGACCCCCAGTTTCTTCTCTGGGACGGAAAGAAACTTTCTTATTGGGGTTTCTTTGGTCACAGATGCTTGTGAGGAACATAACGCGTGAAGGGTCGGGTTTGGCCATTGCTGGCGTTGTTGTGTTCCAGAATGTACTTTAAAAAGGCTGGATAGTGGTGACCTCTGTATGGATAACAGGCTCCCTTTCATTTCAGGTTCCAGTTGCTTTCAAACAGATTGCTGTTTATTTCTCTGAGGAGGAGTGGGCCTTGCTCGGTCCAGGCCAGAGGGCTCTCCACAGGGAAACCATGGAGGAAAATTTTGCCAATGTGTTGTCTCTCGGTAAGCGATCCTTTTTTTTATACCTATTTTCAGAGAGGTCGCCGTGTTAGTCTCATTGAGCAAAAATATAACACAAAACCGAAAACGATAACAAATATACAGTATATACTTTCTGCCAGTGCGAAAAGTACTTAACAATCAGTCTACCGCACTCCCTTAGAAGAACCTGTACCAGAGCGAGATTTGATCTGTTGGAGTCCATGCATAGATACGGGCGCTTTCACAACTTACCCTATCAAGATAGATCCTGCATATGCGGTGCCACCCGCATAGAGGATACGGCTCACATTTTATTTGATTGTGAGCTTTATACAGCTCTAAGACAGTCACATTTATCAAAATGGATGGTCAAAATTGCCCACTGGAACACAAACTTTCAGCTTGATTTCCTGCTCAGCAGTTCCAAGGTGCAGGTTATCCGTGGTGTCGCTAATTTTGTACGTAAGGCTGCCAGGGTAAGATCCACCTTCATAGATCAAATTGGTGTTCCCTGTAGGGGAGATGCTGACATATGAATGAGAAATTTTTACTCTAGCTATTTTAACTGTGTTTTTAACTGTTTTTCATTCTCTTTTTTTTTCTTCTCTATTTGATATGGCCCGTTGGGCTAATTAATAAATTTGTTGTTTGTTGTTGTTATATATTTTCTGCCTGCATCTCGGGTTGCCGTGCTGTTTAAAATAATGGACATTTACAAATTCTTGCCCTCTCCTCTTGATCTCTTCTGCTTCAGTTAGGTCCCTATCATTTTTGTCCTTTATCTTATCCATCTTTGCACGAAATGCCCCTTTAATATCTCTAGTTTTCTTGAATAGATCTGTTTTTTCCCCTTTTCTACTGTTTTTCTCTATTTCTTTGCACTGTTTGTTCAAGAAGGCCGTCCTGTCTCTCCTTGCTATTCTTTGGAAGTCTGCCTTCAATTTGCTGTCTCTTTCCCTTTCTCCCTTGCATGTCGCGTCCCTTCTCTCCTCCGCTATTTTCTAGAGCCTCGTTGGACAGCCGCTTTGCTGAACAGTCCCTCCCTTGAAATTCAACCATGAACCTTAGGTTTTGAAGCAAAGGTTAGAGCTTCAAAGGTTAGAGATAGGGCTTCGGGAGCAGCCGTCGATGGCAGAGAGGGTCCTGTGGCGCTCTGGGTTGGGCAATGGTCCCGTAGCTCCAATTATTTTCATAGAATATTCTAGAAGAGTGAAGTTGGAAGGTGTCAAGAATATTCTTGTGTGAGTGAGTTTTTCAACTTGCAAGTAGAGATATGGAGTCCAGCTGTGGACTGAAGCAAGTTTGGTAAAGTGGCCTTGACAAGAAGGCTGATGTCCAAGGACAGTGGAGCGTAGCTCAGAAGCGTGGATGAGAGAAGCACTGTGACATGGGATGTGAAAGTAATGAATTGATTGGAAAGAGATATTATATATACCTTATGTATTGCAATATGTTCTTGCTGTTTAGCCAGGGCTGTTTAGCCAGTAAGCCTGATGCGTTGGCTGTGAACAGGAAGAGTAGCTGGGTTGTTTATGCTACTGGATGTATGTCTGGAAACCCAATGGAACCTGTATATATTTTGTAAAGAGACTGCAATAGAAAACCAGCCACGGAGTCTGTCATATTTTGCCTCTTATCCTTGACATTGCTGCCACTCTGCTTATTGAGGTCAACTCCTCATACATTCCTTGAGAGAAGGGTCCTACAAGGGCATCCAGTCCAACCCCCTGCTCCATCCAGGAATGCCAATCAAAGGATATCTGCCAGGCGGTTTGTCCAAATTCCTCTTGGATGCCTCCGGTGTGGAAGCCCTCACCACCTCTTGAGGTCATTGGTTCCGTTGCCGTACTGCTCTAACAGTCAGGAAGTTTTTCCTCCTATGGAGCCCAACGCTGGATTCTCTTCACTTGAGCCCATTGTTGCGCATCCCGCACACTGGGATGATCAAGACCAGAATCCTTCCCCTCCTCTGTATGACAGCCCTTCAAATACAGTGGAGCCTCGTATCACAAACGGTTTGTGAAACGTAAAATCTGTAGAACATAAAAAATTCCGGAGAGAGGGGAAATTTGCTGAACAGCATCGCCACTATGGGGCGAATCCGTGCAACATAAAAATGGTCGCAATGAGGGATCGCTCCGTTTTCAATGCATTCCTGTGGGAAATTTGTATAAAGGAAAATTTGATGAACATAATTTCATTTGGAACGAATTAGTTCCTTTATACAAGGGACCACTGTATTTGAAAAGTGCTTCAGTCTTCTTTTCTCCAGGCTAAACATCCCTAGTTCTTTCAACCTTGCTTCCTTAGGACTTGGTTTACAGCCCCCTGGTCATCCTTGTCTCCTGCCTCGGAACTTATTTCAAACCCGCCTTCTAGACATGGGCACGACCAGAAAAAATGACGTTTCGAGTTTTCGTTTGTCGGAACGGGTCCGTTTCGGGTCGTTTCCGTTTGTTGCGAAGTTTTTCAAAAAATTGTTTTTTTGTTTGTCGTTTGTCGTTTCCACCGCGATTTAGCGCGATTTGACTTCCCCCAGAGCATAGGGGTGTCCCACAATCAGGGCCGGCGCTAGGTGTTTTTGCGCCCTAGGTGGCGGGCAGGGCGGGGGGCGGGCGGCGGCACGGGCTGATGGGCGAGTGGGCAGTTAGGATATCACTTAGGATAGAGGTTCTGTTCTTGGCTTGCACCCCTAATGTGTGTGTGCGCAAGCAAATTGAAGTTGGGAAAATAGAAAATAAATGGTAGTATATAATATATATTTAAAATAAATCCACACCTCCCACTCCCAGTCGCACCTCCCCCTTTATCCAATATCAGAATAAAATCCTCACAAACTGCCAGAGAAGAAATAAAGAATAAACTGCTATTCCCTTCAGCAGACAAAGCTGCAGGGAATCAAAGAAATTATTTTCTAAATTCAGTTCCCTCCCTGCCTGCATAACTTAAATCCTAAAGCCTCCAGCCTCCCTCCTCAATCTCGATCGGATCACACCAGCACCAGCAGCCAGCCCTCCTCCCTCAACCACATCCATACACCCGACTGCGATTTCTGGAAGGTGTCTCGGCTTTTTATGCCCTCCGAGACATCCAGAAGTGTCAGTCAAAAACCTGACCGTGGCATTGGTGGAATGGTTCAAAAAATTGCATGGCCCCATCCCATGCCCAGCCCAAATGGTCAGGTCTAAAAAAAATAAAATAATAAAATAAAATAAAATAAAATCAATGCGGCGTTTTATTGCTATAAAAAACCCACTGCTGCTACTATTAAAAATCAGGCATTTAAAATAAATAAATTTCACATGTTTCTGTGGTGATTTGGTGTGTTTTTTGACCACAATTTCAAAAGAAAAATTGTGGTCGCCATTTTGGATCCCCCTCACCGCCTGGCATGCAGCGAGTCAGACGACGAGGATGAACCCCCCCCCCCAGCCTGGTGCAAGCAGCCCAGGACAGGAGAGGGGGGGAAGGCCGGGGACCCCCCCCCTAGAAACCACCACTCTGGTAGGTGTCCTCAGGCAGGCATATTTTTGCCTGCTTTTTTGGCCGGGAGTTGGGTTTTTTTTTTTAACTTTTTAAAACTTTTTTTCTGTGCTGCTTGGCATCGCGCGATTGCCGTGATGCCATTAATGACAACGAAAAACCCGACCCAATTTTTCTTTTTTCGGATCGGGTTCGAGCTGGAGCGACGTAATTATCATTACCGTTTCCGTTACGTAACGGAAACGATAACCGAAAACGGAAATGACAATTTTGCCGCTCCGTGCCCATGTCTACCACCTTCTATAGACTGGGGTAGACTGAAGATCTGAGCCGTACAGCTTTTACCAGTTTTACCCTCTGCCTGCTCTGGGATTAGAAGAAGTTTAATTGTAGCCGATTTAATGTTGTTTGTTCAAACAATTTTTGTATATACGGACTAGTAGGGAGATTGGACTGTAGCTTGGAGCTTCTGATGGTTGGTTGGTTGGTTGGGTTTTGCCTGGTTTCAGTGTAGCACTTACTTTCATCTTCCACCATATTTCTGGAATTTATTTGCTTGGCCAGCAATTATCATAGTCAAAGGAGCCATTTTTTTTTATATTCTGCTCAAAATGTTTTGTGGACTTGATCTGGACCTCCATCCACTCCTTCTCACTTGGCCATCCCCTACAATTTCTTAGGGCTTCATCTCATTCTGCCAATAGGAAGAGAGCCGACATGGGCATTTTGTTTTGGAAGGGGTCTGGTTCCAAAACAAAACATGGCAGAATAGCTGCCATTCTGTACCGGGACCCACCTTCCAGAACGAAATCAACCAGTCTCTTACCTTGCTTTGACTAGCGTGTCGCTAAACTCCCAATGAGGAAGCAGCCTCGGATGTGTTCCTAGTGCTGGCCAATCAGGAGCTGTGCAGGGACATGCATCATCCCGCCTCCCTGTCTGATTGGCCAGTGCCAGGGAAAGTGAAGGCTGCTTCCTCGTTGGAGTTTAACCCCACACTACCCAAAACAAGGTAAAAGACTGGTTGATTTTGTTCTAGAAGGTGGATCCTGGTACCAAACAGCAGCTGTTCTGCCGTGTTTCGTTTAGGAACTGGACCCCTTCCAAAACGAAATGTCCCTGTCTAAAAAAGAGTAGAAAGACACGGGGGGGCATAAAAGGAGCCTCCCCAAGAGTGGGAAGCATTGCAAGTTCATGTGGGCATCCCCTGGGAATATGGGTCCAGCGAGCCAATCCGTCCAATTTAGAAAACTTGCTCAGTAAACTTGTCACTGAGCTCCGCTAGTTTGACAGTGTCAAATGGCATCAAACATCTACAGCCTTCTGGTCTGATCCCCCTCAGGGTTTTTTGAGCGTGGAGCCAAAAGCCCTCAGCAGCTGAGAAGGTTTTCCTTAGTAACGGCAATGTTAGTTGTAGCCTTGTGTGGTTTTGTTTCCGGATTTGAAGGTTCTATTTTACAGTTCCGGAACACCCAGGTTCTTGTTTTTTCCCTCTCCTTTCAGCTCCTGGTGTGCGAGAGCGCAGGCCTGAGGCAGAATCGCGCCCGGCGTGCTTTGAAAAAGCCGCTGAGGCAAAGAAGAGGGCCAGGGGGAGGAAAGAGGAAAACGAAGAGAAGAGGGAGGGAAAGTCCTTTGTTTCTCCACATGGAAAATCCGGCAAACGTTCTGCCCCAGAAGAAACGAAACGAAGCGTAGACAGTCGCAAGGGCTCAGCGTGCAAGGAGAGCGACCAGGATCAGGCCAGGCGGGACGCTTCCTGGCAGATCCACCGAGGAAGAGCAGCGACGGAGTGCGCAGAATACGGCGGGGATTTTTGCGGTGGTTTATCCGCAGAAAAAGAGCTGGCAACACAGAGAAGAGGAGAAGGGTTCGGTTACGTGGACTATGAGAATGGCATCGGTCAGGGCACAGAGCTTACCTCCCACGTGGGGCTCCACGCAGGGGAGAGACCCTCTGAATGTTCTGACTGTTGGACGACGTTCCGCCAGAGACACTACGTGGGGCTTCAGGCCGGGATGAAACCGTTTCCGTGTCCTGAATGCGAGAAGGCCTTCAGTCAAAGGAAGTACCTCACCGACCACATGAGGATCCACACGGGGGAGAAACCCTTTGCCTGCTTGGAATGTGGGAAGAGCTTCAGCCACCGAAGTTCTCTTCGGTCTCACAGAAGGGTCCACACGGGGGAGAAGCCCTTCGAGTGCCTGGAATGTGGGAAAAGGTTTACTCACAGCCGAAGTCTGGCCCTCCACATGAGAATCCACCGGGGAGAGGCCCTTTGCCTGCTTGGAGTGTGGGAAGAGTTTCAGGGCCAGGAACAACTTGAGTTGCCACCAGAGGATCCACACGGGGAGAAGTCCTTCCAATGCTCCGAGTGCGGGAAGAGCTTCCGGCACAAATGCACTCTCCGTGCCCACGTGAGGATCCACACGGGGGAGAAACCCTTCCAATGCGTCCAGTGCGGGAAGACTTTCCATCAAGGAGGAAGCTTCCACTCTCACATGAAGATCCACACGGTGGAGAAACCTTTTCCGTGCCCGGAATGCGGGAAGACGTTCAAACAGAGGACGTACCTGGTCCCCCACATGAGGATCCACACGGGGGAGAAGCCGTTTCCGTGCGTGGACTGTGGGAAAAGCTTCAAACAGCGTTCACACCTCATTTGTCACCGGCGAATCCACACAGGGAGAGAGATGCTTTAGAAATTTGTGTCATCTACGGAGATTCCAGGGGAAGGAATACATTTGAAAATAAAACAGCCAACATTGTAATGCCATGGTACAAAACGATAGTAAGGCCACACCAGGAGTATTGCGTATAGTTCTGGTCACCACATCTCAAAAGAAAGACATAGTGGAACTGGGAAAGGTGCAGAAGAGAGTGACTAAAAGTATTACTGCGCTGGGGGACCTCCCTTATGAGGAAAGGCCACAGCATTTGGGGCCCTTTTAGTCTGGAAAAAAAGGTGCCTGATGGGGGATATGATTGAGATGTGAAGGCCCGGGGAAAAAAATCAAAAAAATTCGGGATGAGAAGTTTTTTCCATTGTTTTTTTTTCCTGAAGCCTTTTTGTGTGTTTTTTCCTAAAAAAATTGAAAAAGAAAAAGAAAAAAATGATTGTGGAATGTTTTATTTTAACATGATAAATAAAATATTTTAAGACAGGGTGTTCAAATATTTTCCAAATCATTTCTAAAAAATATGCATAGTGTCAGATTATTCTAATTTCTGTGCACTGAGGACAAGCAAGTCCTAGGTTACAAACTGTAAGTCTCCAATGGAAGAACAAGATGCATTTCTTCCTTGAGGTGCACCTATTGTTGAGTTCAGGCTAAATCCCAAACTTTCCTTGTATCAGAATAACTTAGCCAAAAACTTCTGGGACAAGCAGAGATCCAAATCACCATTCGTTTATTCACCTGGATAAAGGAAGGGGGGTGACCTTTCCCCCAAAGCAGAAGGAAAAAATTGCAATTAACAAAGGTAGGGTACACATTTAAGTACAGAAAGCATGAGATGTCAACATTCCAATCAACAACATTCCTTAGGCAAGCTGTACCTCTCTGTTAGAGACATCCTAACCCATTCTCCTTGCACCATTGATGTCCTTGAACATATAACACGGGCTCTTCTTTCTCTCTTGCCAAGGCACAAACATTCCAGTAAAGTTGAAAAAGTTTCAGGCTGCTTTTACACCACCCCTAAAATCCGATGCAAAGGACTCGCACATGCGGAGCTTAAAATTATTTTCCCACCAGCTGTGGACTTTAAAAAAAAATAAGTACGACCACGCCCACCTAAGCGCGCCCCAGCGCATTTTCCAAGTACCTGGCCTCGAGGAGGTGAAAAATTTTCCAGTGCAGATTTTAAATGCCTGGCTCTCCTCCACCTTCTGTTTGTTTGTGAATGCCTGGCTCTCCTTCATCTTCTGTTTGCTTTTGTTGCCCCCCCCCCCTTTAATAGAAGGACGGGCTTCCAGTCCTCCTACAACTAGCTGCTGTGGATGGCAGGAGGAGGTGAGCCTGCATTTTTCTCTCCCTCCCATCACCACAGACAGGAGCAATGGAGTGCAGAAGGGTGGGAACACAAGAAGCATAACAAACCCCCACGATCTCTGGTCCCAATTTAAGTTGCCAGCAGATTTTAGAGGTCGTGTAAAAGTGCCCTCAGATAGCTTACAAAGCATAATAAGGTACAGATACAAGGCATACAGAGGAATCAACATGGCATCACTTGGGTTCACTTGAATCTGTTAGTTTTTATTAATTCCTCATCTCAACCCTATTGTCGCAAGAAAAAGAAAAAGGTTTCACTTTTGTTTTTGGAGAGGGTGGCCAGGTTAGTCTTTTCAAGAATTTCAGGCAAAAATCAAAGAAAAACAAAACAAAAGACCCAAAACATGTGGCACCGTAAAGACTAATTTTCATATTGCAATGTAACGTTTCGTGGGCTACACGTCCACTTCTTCAAGACAGATAGCAGCAGAATGAGGTGTGCAATATAATATGTGATGGGATATACATTTCATACCAGATAGTCATTGGCTGTAGTATATGTATTTCCATTTAAGCCTGGTTGTAGGTTCTTATAGAGTTAGGGGTGGGGGAAAGAGGAGGGAGAATCGATTAGTTGTAGAAATGGTGGGAAGGAGGATCGCATCTTTATATTCCCTCTCCGTAGGTCTCCGAGAACAGGACCTTGGCAAGTGTAAGAAGGACTGTTTTTTAAAAAGGAGTTAAAGCAGTGCCTAATTAAACTCTGAAGAACTGTACTGTATTTGAACCCTTCTGTCCTCGCTGAAGATGCTGGATTCCGATTCTAATGCAGGATCTCTAATCTAATTCTTACTACTGCAAAGAATATCTGATTTCAGTCCAGCAAAGGGACCCTTTGTGACTGCCAGCCACGTGTATTTAACCTTTTAACTTATTTGGGTGCACCCACTGCATAGGTTGATGGGTGTTGTGGTAGTTTAGTCAGCCATTCTCAAAGGAGCCCATATGACATTGGGGGCGGAGGAGCCCTGTCACATTTCAAAGGCGGCACAGATCCACCTTTTCATGCCATATCCTTTTTGCACACTGCCAAAGGCTTTTCCTTGTTTGACCTGGTGGAAGGTGGGGTGGGAGCTGGAATCTGAAAAGGGCATTGGCCAGAAAGGAGGTTGAGAAATCAAGAGGTCAAGATAGAGTCTTCCGAGTGCTTTCTGGACCCTAACAGGCAGTGAGATGCCACCATCCAGGAAGCAATGGGGCACTGGGTTCCTTGTGTCCATTAAGAACAGGAAACTGAGACCTCAGGAGCCTCTGGGGTAGGCCCTGTTCCAGGAGAGTGTGAAAGACAGGTGTCTCTGGGCTTTAATTCCCAGAATTGTACCTGGGAATTTTTTTGGGAGAATTCTGCAGAGTTGGAGTCCAAAAACCAAGAACAAACAAAGCAAAAAAGGAAGGAAGGAAGGAAGGAAGGAAGGAAGGAAGGAAGAAAGAAAGGAAGAAAGAAAGAAAGGAAGAAAGAAAGAAAGAAAGAAAGAAAGAAAGAAAGAAAGAAAGAAGGAAGGAAGGAAGGAAAGAAAAGAAAGAAAGAAAGAAAGAAAGAAAGAAAGAAAGAAAGAAAGAAAGAAAGAAAGAAAGAAAGAAAGAAAGAAAGAAAAGAAAAGAAAAAGACACAGTTCTAGTGTTTCTCATCTTAATTTGGAGAACTGATGCAATCTGCCTACAGTAGTGATTAGGGTTAGGGTTAGAGTTTGGCCGAGAGAGAGAGAGAGAGAGAGAGAGAGAGAGAGAGAGAGAGAGAGAGAGAGAGAGAGGACTAGATGAGGGAGGGAGAATGTCAGCCCTGCAGAGTAGTCCAGTGTTGTCATGAGGACTTGGCCTTTTAATGTTAAAGATGGTGTAGATATCACTCAAAGTGGGATCCTTCATCAACAATTATCCCCAACATTTCCTTTTACTCCTGCCACCTTAAAACCTTTTTCAACAACTGCTATGGAGCTGGAAAGGAGAAGAAGGCTTGATCCAACAGATCTCCCAAGTGTTAATTGTCCCCCACTCCCCCATGGTTATCTTTGGTGCACCTTCAGAAACATTTATAGAACAATGGGTTTCACCCTGAATTGCACAACATGAAGATCCCATGCAAGGCTCAGGGGGACCTTTTCCAGCTCAACAGACTGAAAATAAGGTATTGTTTATTTGCCTTGTGTTTCCTTGGACTTCGAAGGGACTTAGAATACTGAAGGGGTTTTTAAAGCACGGCAAGTTTCTTCCAGATGCAAATACCATTCAGTGAAATTTCATTTTAAAATTTTACTGGCTGTTGTTTTATTTAAAATGTTAAAATGCTATTTATTTAGAATGTTAAAATGTTTATTGTTTTAGTATTTAAAACAGTGGTTTTCAACCTGTGGGTCCCCAGATGTTCCTGGACTGGAACTCCCAGAATCCCCTTCCAGCACAGCAAGTGATGGAGACTTCGGGGAGTTGCAGTCCAGGAACAGGTTACCTGATAAAAATGAATAAGATTAGTCTGGTAGAGTTTGTTCTTGACAAATCCATGTGGACTTGTGCTTATTTCTGTGCTGTTTTTAAGGTGCTTTTTGAGTGACTGCTTTATAACATGCTCTAGATATCCACCCCCCACCCCCTTGGGAATGATGTCAGGCTGATTGGTCTATAGTTCCCAGATTCCTCCTTATTCCTTTTTTTTGAAGATGTTAGCCCTCCTCTAGTTTTCTGCCATTTTGGAGCTAGATGGAGTAGTATATACATTTAATAAATAAATACATACATAAATAACATCTGGGGACCCACAGGTTGAGAACCACTGGTTTAAAACCTGTTAAAACATTTAACACGTTTATTTAAACATTTATTTTAAAATGTTGAAATGTAAAACGTTAACATTGAAATTAAAATGTTGATTTTATTTAAAACCAGAACCACAACTGGAGCACCTTGCAGCCAAGGCGCCTCTTTCCAACTTCTGGTTTCCTCTCAAAGGGTTAAAACTATTGAGTAGTGAGTTCCTGGAGCGCCCCATCCAGGACCAGCGAGTTTTGGAAAGCCCGCTTCCTGTTTCCGCCTCGGAAGTCCGTTGCCTTTTTTCCTCCGTCCCACCAAAGGTTCCGCGGGAGAGTTCCGGGTGGGAACTTAGCTGCCTCTTGTGGGGGGTGGGGGGGGGCGCGGGAAGCGGGTGAGCCTAGGAATTGTGGGGGGTTTTGGGGGGAAGTGGTGGGGCAGCTTTGGGGGAAGGGATGGGATGGTGGGGCGGGAAAGAGGGGCGAGGGGTGGGATCTGTGCAACAGGGAGCCTTAAGATGGAGGGGGGGGTTTGCCCCTGTAAGTTCCAGGTGCCCCTTCCTTCCCTCCCCTTCCAAGGCAGGGGCAGGTTAATCCTTCTCTGGGGATCTTCCCCCCCCCCCACACCCAAAGCCTCCTCCTCCTCCTCGATCTCCTACCTACCAGCCTGTAAAGTCAAGCCCTTCCTACCGATTCCCCCCCTCTCTCTATCTGTCTATATCTATCTATATCTATATCTATCTATCTATCTATCTATCTATCTATCTATCTATCTATCTATCTATCTATAGATAGAGAGATAGATAGATATATCTATATATCTATAGACTGTCACATCTATCTATCTACACATAGATACACACACACACACACACACACACACACACACACACACACACACACACACACACACACACACACACACCTGGGATAGCTGGAGATTAGCATCTGGACTGGTACTTGTGTCAGTTGGCCTGGGAGGAGGAGGAGGCTGTGCAGACTGGGAAGGTGTCCAGTTCTGCGCACCTCAATTTAAAAAGGATTTAGGAGGACGGCGACCAGGATGGTTAAAGGTCTAGAAGAAATGTCTAACGGGGAGCGGCTTAGGGAGCTGGGAACGTTTAGCCTTACAAAAGAAGGCTGAGGGGGAATATGATAAACGTGTTTAAATATTTGAAAGGATGTCATATTGAAGAGGGAACAGGTTTGTTTTCCATGGCTTCAGAGACTTGGACTCGGGGCAGTGGCTTCAAACTACAGGAAAAGAGATTCCATTTGAACATTAGGAAGAATTTCCTGGTGGTTAGAGCTGTTCGACAGTGGAATAGGCTGCCACAAAGCGGGGTGGAGTCTCCTTCTGTGGAAGTTTTTAAGCAGAGGCTGGATGGCCATCTGTCGGAAATATTGTGATGGGGGTTCCTGCATGGCAGGGGGTTGGACTGGATGGCCCTTGAGGTCTCTTCCAACTCTATGGTTCTTTGAAGGTTGGGGTTGGGGGAGCAACAAGGTAAGGGAGGAAAAACCTTGGGCTGTCTGCAAAGAAGGTAGTCCCTGTAAAGGGCACCACTTTTGTATGGGGTTTTGAGTGCGGACTCTTGCAGGGTTTTATTATACCCTTTTCTGCTCAGGCCTTGGACTTTGGGCGTCGTCGTAAAACGGCCACAGAGTTTTCCTCTTTGCCGGGTATAAAATGGTTACTCTGTTAACGTTCCAACCCTTGTGTGTGTTCTCTCCCCCCTTTCCACAGAGAGAGAAAAAAGAGCTTATTCATTCCCTTTCTTTGGCTTTTTGGGAGGAGAACAAGCATGCAAGGCTCTGTGGATGGTGAAGGTGAGAAACAGCCGGACGACATGCAGGTGTGGAGCAATGGAGACTTCCCAGAAAGAAGGGCACAAACCAGCCTCCACGGGGAGGCTCTCAGCCCAGAGGTTGAGGGCCAGCATTTCCGGAAGTTCCGCTACCATCCCTTCGGTTTGCCAGAAAGCAGTTTTGGGGCCTCTGACAGGCCCGGGACGGCCATCGGAGGCCTGATAAGCGGTTTTCAGTGATCCAGAAGTCACTTCCGGTTTGCCAGAAAGCAGTTTTGGGGCCTCTGACAGGCCCGGGACGGCCATCGAGGCCTGATAAGCGGTTTTCAGCGATCCAGAAGTCCCTTCGGTTTGCCAGAAAGCAGTTTTGGGGCCTCTGACAGGCCCGGAAGGCCATCGGAGGCCTGATAAGCGGTTTTCAGCGATCCAGAAGTCCCTTCGGTTTGCCAGAAAGCAGTTTTGGGGCCTCTGACAGGCCCGGGACGGCCATCGAGGCCTGATAAGCGGTTTTCAGTGATCCAGAAGTCACTTCCGGTTTGCCAGAAAGCAGTTTTGGGGCCTCTGACAGGCCCGGGACGGCCATCGGAGGCCTGATAAGCGGTTTTCAGTGATCCAGAAGTCACTTCCGGTTTGCCAGAAAGCAGTTTTGGGGCCTCTGACAGGCCCGGAACGGCCATCGGAGGCCTGATAAGCGGTTTTCAGTGATCCAGAAGTCCCTTCGGTTTGCCAGAAAGCAGTTTTGGGGCCTCTGACAGGCCCGGGACGGCCATCGGAGGCCTGATAAGCGGTTTTCAGTGATCCAGAAGTGACTTCCGGTTTGCCAGAAAGCAGTTTTGGGGCCTCTGACAGGCCCGGGACGGCCATCGGAGGCCTGATAAGCGGTTTTCAGCGATCCAGAAGTCCCTTCGGTTTGCCAGAAAGCAGTTTTGGGGCCTCTGACAGGCCCGGGACGGCCATCGAGGCCTGATAAGCGGTTTTCAGCGATCCAGAAGTCCCTTCGGTTTGCCAGAAAGCAGTTTTGGGGCCTCTGACAGGCCCGGGACGGCCATCGAGGCCTGATAAGCGGTTTTCAGTGATCCAGAAGTCCCTTCCGGTTTGCCAGAAAGCAGTTTTGGGGCCTCTGACAGGCCCGGGACGGCCATCGAGGCCTGATAAGCGGTTTTCAGCGATCCAGAAGTCCCTTCGGTTTGCCAGAAAGCAGTTTTGGGGCCTCTGACAGGCCCGGGACGGCCATCGAGGCCTGATAAGCGGTTTTCAGCGATCCAGAAGTCCCTTCGGTTTGCCAGAAAGCAGTTTTGGGGCCTCTGACAGGCCCGGGACGGCCATCGAGGCCTGATAAGCGGTTTTCAGTGATCCAGAAGTCCCTTCCGGTTTGCCAGAAAGCAGTTTTGGGGCCTCTGACAGGCCCGGAAGGCCATCGGAGGCCTGATAAGCGGTTTTCAGTGATCCAGAAGTCCCTTCCGGTTTGCCAGAAAGCAGTTTTGGGGCCTCTGACAGGCCCGGAAGGCCATCGGAGGCCTGATAAGCGGTTTTCAGCGATCCAGAAGTCCCTTCGGTTTGCCAGAAAGCAGTTTTGGGGCCTCTGACAGGCCCGGGACGGCCATCGAGGCCTGATAAGCGGTTTTCAGCGATCCAGAAGTCCCTTCCGGTTTGCCAGAAAGCAGTTTTGGGGCCTCTGACAGGCCCGGAAGGCCATCGGAGGCCTGATAAGCGGTTTTCAGCGATCCAGAAGTCCCTTCGGTTTGCCAGAAAGCAGTTTTGGGGCCTCTGACAGGCCCGGGACGGCCATCGAGGCCTGATAAGCGGTTTTCAGTGATCCAGAAGTCCCTTCGGTTTGCCAGAAAGCAGTTTTGGGGCCTCTGACAGGCCCGGAAGGCCATCGGAGGCCTGATAAGCGGTTTTCAGTGATCCAGAAGTCCCTTCGGTTTGCCAGAAAGCAGTTTTGGGGCCTCTGACAGGCCCGGAAGGCCATCGGAGGCCTGATAAGCGGTTTTCAGCGATCCAGAAGTCCCTTCGGTTTGCCAGAAAGCAGTTTTGGGGCCTCTGACAGGCCCGGAAGGCCATCGGAGGCCTGATAAGCGGTTTTCAGTGATCCAGAAGTCCCTTCGGTTTGCCAGAAAGCAGTTTTGGGGCCTCTGACAGGCCCGGGACGGCCATCGAGGCCTGATAAGCGGTTTTCAGTGATCCAGAAGTCCCTTCCGGTTTGCCAGAAAGCAGTTTTGGGGCCTCTGACAGGCCCGGGACGGCCATCGAGGCCTGATAAGCGGTTTTCAGTGATCCAGAAGTCCCTTCGGTTTGCCAGAAAGCAGTTTTGGGGCCTCTGACAGGCCCGGGACGGCCATCGAGGCCTGATAAGCGGTTTTCAGCGATCCAGAAGTCCCTTCGGTTTGCCAGAAAGCAGTTTTGGGGCCTCTGACAGGCCCGGGACGGCCATCGAGGCCTGATAAGCGGTTTTCAGCGATCCAGAAGTCCCTTCGGTTTGCCAGAAAGCAGTTTTGGGGCCTCTGACAGGCCCGGGACGGCCATCGAGGCCTGATAAGCGGTTTTCAGCGATCCAGAAGTCCCTTCCGGTTTGCCAGAAAGCAGTTTTGGGGCCTCTGACAGGCCCGGAAGGCCATCGGAGGCCTGATAAGCGGTTTTCAGTGATCCAGAAGTCCCTTCGGTTTGCCAGAAAGCAGTTTTGGGGCCTCTGACAGGCCCGGAAGGCCATCGGAGGCCTGATAAGCGGTTTTCAGCGATCCAGAAGTCCCTTCGGTTTGCCAGAAAGCAGTTTTGGGGCCTCTGACAGGCCCGGAAGGCCATCGGAGGCCTGATAAGCGGTTTTCAGTGATCCAGAAGTCCCTTCGGTTTGCCAGAAAGCAGTTTTGGGGCCTCTGACAGGCCCGGGACGGCCATCGAGGCCTGATAAGCGGTTTTCAGTGATCCAGAAGTCCCTTCGGTTTGCCAGAAAGCAGTTTTGGGGCCTCTGACAGGCCCGGGACGGCCATCGAGGCCTGATAAGCGGTTTTCAGTGATCCAGAAGTCCCTTCGGTTTGCCAGAAAGCAGTTTTGGGGCCTCTGACAGGCCCGGGACGGCCATCGAGGCCTGATAAGCGGTTTTCAGTGATCCAGAAGTGACTTCCGGTTTGCCAGAAAGCAGTTTTGGGGCCTCTGACAGGCCCGGGACGGCCATCGGAGGCCTGATAAGCGGTTTTCAGTGATCCAGAAGTGACTTCCGGTTTGCCAGAAAGCAGTTTTGGGGCCTCTGACAGGCCCGGGACGGCCATCGGAGGCCTGATAAGCGGTTTTCAGCGATCCAGAAGTCCCTTCCGGTTTGCCAGAAAGCAGTTTTGGGGCCTCTGACAGGCCCGGGACGGCCATCGGAGGCCTGATAAGCGGTTTTCAGCGATCCAGAAGTCCCTTCCGGTTTGCCAGAAAGCAGTTTTGGGGCCTCTGACAGGCCCGGGACGGCCATCGAGGCCTGATAAGCGGTTTTCAGCGATCCAGAAGTCCCTTCGGTTTGCCAGAAAGCAGTTTTGGGGCCTCTGACAGGCCCGGAAGGCCATCGGAGGCCTGATAAGCGGTTTTCAGTGATCCAGAAGTCCCTTCGGTTTGCCAGAAAGCAGTTTTGGGGCCTCTGACAGGCCCGGGACGGCCATCGAGGCCTGATAAGCGGTTTTCAGTGATCCAGAAGTCCCTTCCGGTTTGCCAGAAAGCAGTTTTGGGGCCTCTGACAGGCCCGGGACGGCCATCGAGGCCTGATAAGCGGTTTTCAGCGATCCAGAAGTCCCTTCGGTTTGCCAGAAAGCAGTTTTGGGGCCTCTGACAGGCCCGGGACGGCCATCGAGGCCTGATAAGCGGTTTTCAGTGATCCAGAAGTCCCTTCGGTTTGCCAGAAAGCAGTTTTGGGGCCTCTGACAGGCCCGGGACGGCCATCGAGGCCTGATAAGCGGTTTTCAGCGATCCAGAAGTCCCTTCGGTTTGCCAGAAAGCAGTTTTGGGGCCTCTGACAGGCCCGGAAGGCCATCGGAGGCCTGATAAGCGGTTTTCAGTGATCCAGAAGTCCCTTCGGTTTGCCAGAAAGCAGTTTTGGGGCCTCTGACAGGCCCGGGACGGCCATCGGAGGCCTGATAAGCGGTTTTCAGCGATCCAGAAGTCCCTTCGGTTTGCCAGAAAGCAGTTTTGGGGCCTCTGACAGGCCCGGGACGGCCATCGAGGCCTGATAAGCGGTTTTCAGCGATCCAGAAGTCCCTTCGGTTTGCCAGAAAGCAGTTTTGGGGCCTCTGACAGGCCCGGAAGGCCATCGGAGGCCTGATAAGCGGTTTTCAGCGATCCAGAAGTCCCTTCGGTTTGCCAGAAAGCAGTTTTGGGGCCTCTGACAGGCCCGGAAGGCCATCGGAGGCCTGATAAGCGGTTTTCAGTGATCCAGAAGTCCCTTCGGTTTGCCAGAAAGCAGTTTTGGGGCCTCTGACAGGCCCGGGACGGCCATCGGAGGCCTGATAAGCGGTTTTCAGTGATCCAGAAGTCCCTTCGGTTTGCCAGAAAGCAGTTTTGGGGCCTCTGACAGGCCCGGAAGGCCATCGGAGGCCTGATAAGCGGTTTTCAGTGATCCAGAAGTCCCTTCCGGTTTGCCAGAAAGCAGTTTTGGGGCCTCTGACAGGCCCGGGACGGCCATCGAGGCCTGAGGAGTCCAGGGGACTCTCAAGACTCTCCTCCAGCACCACAGCTCAAAAGCATCAATTCTGCGGCGATCAGCCTTCTTTATAGTCCAGCTCTCACTTCCATACATCACTACTGGAAAAACCATAGCTTTAACCATCCTGACCTTAGTTGGCAAACTGATGTCTCTGCTCTTTAGGATGCTATCTAGGTGATACTTTTTAGGCTATTAGTAAAATAACAAAAACGTTGCTAATAGTTCGAGGGCACGCCCTCTTCCTCAGAGCTCTACCAAAAAGTTCTAGCATGGCAAAAGATGGAATTGCCAGGCGTTAGTTCTTAGATGTAGCGTTCATGGCAAGATGGAAAAAATGCCAGGCAGTCTCTTAATTGAGCCCAGGAGCCGAGATGATGTAAAGCTGCATCTTGAAGTTACGGGTTGTGTTTACTGCCCACTCCTTCAAACAAAGTGACATGGGTCACATACACTAGTTACTAGTGGCCTAAAAATATCACCTAGTCTAGTTTTGTATTTGGTTTTTGTGATGGCTACATGGCTCCCCAACTTGTTTTGCTACAGTATTGGTACTAACTCCTGGTGCTTTCTTCACAAGGATGTTTGGCTGTGGAGTCAAAGATCTTCCACAGGTTATACATTTCTGGTTAATTGTGGTCAGGGCCGGCGCGTCCATTAAGGCAAACTAGGCAGTTGCCTAGGGCGCCAAAATGGAGAGGGGGCGCTGGCCAGCCTGCTGCCCCCTGCCCCCCCCGCTGCTGGCCACCGCCGTCCGGCCGCCCGCCTACCGTCGCCGCCCGCCCCCCGTGCCCGTTGCCGTCCGCCCCCCACGCCCGTCGCCGTTCCCCCGTCATCCGCTGCCCTCTGCTGCCCCGCCCCCTGCCACCCCATGCCCCGCTGCCGCCCGCCCGCCCCACCCCCCCTGCCCCCCGCCCTAGGGCGCAAAAAAACCTAGCGCTGGCCCTGATTGTGGTTTAGTTCATGCATGTTGTGTTCTGTACTGTCGAGTCAGAAATGACTTAGAGCAACTTTGATTGGGCTTTCAAGGAAAGTGAAATATTTAAGGGGTGATTTTACCAGTTCCCCCAGGGACTTTCTATAGGTGAGTGGGGATTCAAACTTGGCCCTCCGGAGTCCTAGCCCATCACTCTACTTGCTACAGTAACCCCCCGGCTATTGCAGGGGTTAGGGACGTGACCTAACCTGCAATAATTGAAAACACGTGATATGCAGATACTGGGTTGGGTCAGGACGGGGGTGCCTGTCTGAGGCCCCCTACACTTACCTGAGGCCTGGCGCTACCGCCAATGGGCCTCCAATAGCCTTCCCGGGCCTGTCGGAGCCCCCGGAAGTGCTTTCCGGTGATGCGGAAGTCACTTCTGGTTCCCCAGAAAGCCTTTCCGGGGACTCTGACAGGCCTGGGAAGGTCATCGGAGGCCTGATAAGCGGTTTTCAGTGATCCAGAAGTCCCTTCCGGTTTGCCAGAAAGCAGTTTTGGGGCCTCTGACAGGCCCGGGACGGCCATCGGAGGCCTGATAAGCGGTTTTCAGCGATCCAGAAGTCCCTTCCGGTTTGCCAGAAAGCAGTTTTGGGGCCTCTGACAGGCCCGGGAAGGTCATCGGAGGCCTGTTTAGGGCAGCTCCAGGCCCGGGGTAAGTACAGGAGGCCTGAAACAGGCCCATCCAACTTTCCCCAGGGGGGGCTTGCCTTTCATATACTGCGGTTCCACGATATACCGGGACTGCAGTATAGGGGAACACTGTACACCAAACTGCCAATTCAGGTTGCAGCACACTTGATGAGTTTTATTCATGACTTGAGGCTCCGTTTTTCATTTCCAGTCCTGACAGTTTTTTTTTTTTTTGGTTTTCCGATTTCTTTCAGCTCCTGGTGTGAAAGAGTGCGGGTCTAAGGAAGAAGCGCTTCAGGCGTGCCTAGAAAAAGTCACCGAGGAAGAAGAGAAAAGCGAGGGGATGAAAGTGGGAAGAGAAGAGAAGAGGAAGGAGTCCTTTCCTTTTCTACAGGGGAATTTCCAGGGAACACCGTCCAAGGAAAAAACAGATGCAAACCCCAAAAGCCACAAGTGTTCTGTGTGCAAGAAGGGTTTCGGCTCTCAAGCCAGCCTCAACGCCCACTGGAAGGTCCACGTGGGGCGCCGATGCCTGCAGCGCTCGGGATACGGCAAGGTTTTTTCAAACAAGCCGCCCCCAGGAAAAGACGGGCGGGAAAACGGAGGGGAGAACCCGTTGGGAGGCCCAGACCCCGAGAAGAGTCTCCGGCAGGGCCCCGAGCTCTTTTCCCGCAAGATCATCGAGATGGGGGAGAAGTCGTTCGAGTGCCTGGCGTGCGGCAAGCGGTTCAGCCGCAACACCCACCTGGCCGACCACGTGCGGATCCACACGGGGGAGAAGCCCTTCAGCTGCGCGGAGTGCGGGAAGCGGTTCAGCCACAGCACCCACCTGGCATACCACACGCGGGTCCACACGGGGGAGAAGCCCTTCAAGTGCTCGCATTGCGGGAAGAGCTTCAGCGTGAGGAGCAACCTGAACTCCCACCAGCGGATCCACACCGGGGAGAAGCCCTTCCAGTGCCCCACCTGCGGCAAGTGCTTCAGCCACAGCGGCAGCCTCACTTTCCACCACCGCATCCACACAGGGGAGAAACCCTTCGAGTGCCCCGATTGCGGGAAGAGCTTCCGCGACCGAAGCAGCCTGAGCTCCCACCAGCGGACTCACACGGGGGAGAAGCCCTTCCAGTGCCTGGAGTGCGGGAAGAGCTTCAGCCAGAGCACCCACCGGGCTTCCCACATGAGGGTCCACACGGGGGAGAAACCTTTCGAATGCGTGGCCTGCGGGAAGCGCTTCAGCCGCAGCACGAACCTGGCTTGCCACATGAGGATCCACACCGGGTAGGAAGTTTTTGGAATGCCGAGGAATCGTCAGCCAGAAGAGCCAATCATCAGCCAGAAGAGCCCCTGGGGGGGCGGGGGGGGGAGAGAGAGAAAGAGATTGTTTTTAAGAGGCGTGAGGGTGGAATGGACCTGGTCGATCATCCAGGAATCCACATGCCTAAGGGTGGTAGTCCAAACTTGACACACACTTAGCATCTTGGGGCAGGATAAAATTAAGATTTGTTGCGATCAGGGACAAGGAGAGAGAGATTTGTTTATCTCTCTTTTTAAAAAAGAGGGAAACAGTGCCTCCTCCATGCGTTTGATTTCAGAAGTCTCGCACATGCTTTTCTCATGGCCCAGCGATTAAACTGTCGTATAAGAACATAAGAAGAGCCACGCTGGATCAGGCCGAAGGCCCATCTAGTCCAGCTTCCTGTACCTCACAGTGGCCCCACCAGATGCGTCTGGGAGCGCATGAGACTAGGTCTCTGTCTCCTGATACCACTCCCCTGCCTCTGGTCCTTGAAGTTCCCCGGTTTTAAGCCTGGAGATCACACATCTCCCTCATGGTTTGTAACCTGCGATGGACTTTTCCTCCAGGAATCTGTCCAATTCCCTTTGGAAGGCATCCAGGCCAGAGGCCATCACCCCGTCCTGTGGCAGGGAGTTCCACAGACTAACAACGCGCTGGGTGGCGTTTGATTCTGGTGGCTGGCTTGAGGTTCATTCAGCTTTCGCAATATACACACAGGACACTTTTCCACCAAGAATTTCAGAAGAGACACTTTTCTTAGGAAGAAACGCGCTCTTGACTACATGCAGGCTTCATCCTCTTCCCTGCCTTCCTCCTCGTTTCTACCTGAACGGCATCCTTCATACAAGAGCCGAGTGGAATTGTAAAGGAAAGGTGGAAATCCACCTTCCCTTTGGCCTCAAGAGGGCCCGTGGAACCAAGCCGACTTCGGTTGGGCTCAGATCGAAAGACAGGCATACTGCAGTGTGCCTGGCTCGGTGGTTTAGGTCTCTGGCTGAAGACCCAGAGGTCGTGAGTTTGATTCCCCGCTGGGCCACCTGGGAGTGAAGCCAACCTGGGTGGCCTTGGGGGAGCTATACAGTTCCAGGAGACCCCCAGAAGAAAGGAATCGGAAGCCACTTCGAAGTCTTCTGGGAAAGAGTCGCCGTAAGCCAGAACTGACTAGACGGCAAGTGACGATTATCGCCCTTCTCATATCGTGTCACCCAGATTGTAACTGAGGTCTTGTTCTTCAGAAGGCCAATGCCGTGTTTTGGGTTAGGTCCGATACCGGAACAGTAAAGCAGGTCTGCCCAACAGGTAGACCGTGGGCTACTGGTAGCCCGTGAAGGATTCAAAAGTAGCCCTTTGGCCATCAATTTAAAAAGTGAGGGGATAAGTTCTCCCCCCCTCCCTCCCCCCCATCCCAAGGACCACCACTGCCCCAGCAAAGTTCTGGGTCTCCTAGCCCATTGTCTCAGCCAAGCGGGGCAGTTCAAGGGCCATGGCGCATTGAAATCTGTTCCCTCCAGAACAGATTAATTGGTTTTCAGTGCATTCCTATGGGAAACCGCTGCTCTACTTACAAAGGTTTTTAGTTATGAGCATGTGCTCGGAACAGATAAAATTCATAAGTAGAGGTTTTAATGTAGTAGCCCTCAGGCACTTTGGGCCGGAAAAAGTAGACCTTGGCCTGTTCAAAGTTGAACAGCCCTGCAATAAAGCATATTTTGAAACATTTGGGTGAATCCTCAGCTTGTTAGCGGAGAGGGATGCTTGATTGTCCTTGATTAATTTTTGTCTCCTATATTTGCCTGTATTAGTTACGTTAAAAATGGAACCTGCTGGCAGAGATCATCTGGATCGTCTCCCATAATTACCATGAAACACAAAGCAAAAGTTAAAGAAAAAGAATGCTGTAGCACCTTAAAGACTATATTTTAATGGAAGGTTTATATTATAATAACATCTGCTCTTCTGATGTAAGCCCCTTTGTGTTCTAGTTGAACAGACATGAAAGGTTGGCTTTACGAATGAAGGGTTTTGTTGTTCAGGTCAAGGAATAGCTAGTCTGCTATGATGCATTAAAGCTGAAAAACATCAAGATTAGTTTATTGTTTCTGGGACTTTTCTCGGATGTTCCGTCATGTATCTGTGTCAGAAATCTCTCCTCACTCGGCGACTCTCCTTGGTGAATAATGTGTCTTTTATTCTTTCTTTTTTTTCCCCAATTCTATGAAAAATGGTGTTAAAGCCTCCTAGGCTCAGGAATACATCTGTGTTCTGTCTGTGTATGTCCTCAGGTGCACATCAAATTAAAAAAAAAACACTTTTCTTTTGCCTCCAACGATGTGGTCCCTTGCGTAAGAAAGCAGCAAGTGTTGTTTCGGTGTCAGCAGCGGGATGCAAGCTGAAAAGGGTGCCAGGAGTGAAACCTGCTCAGAACCATCTCGGTAGATTTTCCTTGCTAGGACTTCCAGAATCCTTCTGGATCTCTCTCCCAGTGGGATCAGCTTAGGATTGTTGTTGTTGTTCCGTCGTTCAGTCGTGTCCGACTCTTCGTGACCCCATGGACCAGAACTTGCCAGGCCTTCCTATCCTCCACTGCCTCCCAGAGTTTTGTCAAATCCATATTGGTTGCATCGATGACACCGTCCAACCATCTCATTCTCTTCTGTCCTCTTTTCCTTTTGCCTTCAATGTTTCCCAACATTAGGGACTTTTCCAAGGACTCCTCTCTCCTCATGAGGTGGCCAAAGTACTGGAGCCTCAGCTTCAAAATCTGCCCTTCCAGTGAACATTCGGGGTTGATTTCTTTCAGGATGGATAGGTTTGATCTCTTTGCAGTCCAGGGGACTCTCAAGACTCTCCTCCAGCACCACCGCTCAAAAGCATCGATTCTGCGGCGATCAGCCTTCTTTGGGCGTTTATACACGACCCCTAAGCTCCGCTGCAAATGGCTCCCAGTTCCGGAGCTTAAAAATGTTTCCCCACCAGCTCCGGAGCTAACAGAAAATTAAGCGCGACCCAGCGCACCTTTCAAGTACCTGCTCTGGGAGAGTGAAAAATTTTGATGCAGAGAGGCTTCTTTTCTTGTTTTTTTTTTTTTTGCCTCCCGCCCCTTTAAGAGGAACCAGGAAGTGACGGGGGGTCGGAGCAACTTCCACCCGGAGGTAAGAGTGCATTCTTTTCTCCCTTTTTTTCTCCCTCCCCTCACGCAGACAGAACAAGGAAGTGCGGAGGTGGTGGGAACGCAGGGAGAGCGACTAACCCTCAAGATCTCTGGTCCAAATTTAAGGGACCAGCGGATCTTAGGGGTCGTGTAAAAAGGCCCTTTGTAGTCCAGCTCTCACTTCCATACATCACTACTGGAAAAACCATAGCTTTGACTATCCTGTCCTTAGTTGGCAAAGTGATGTCTCTGCTCTTTAGGATGCTGCCTAGGTTTGCCATTGCTTTCCTCCCAAGAAGCAGGCGTCTTTTTATTTCATTGCTGCAGTCGCCATCTGCAGTGATCAAGGAGCCCAAGAAAATAATGCTTAGGATAGGCATGTCCAATCTTTGGCCCTCCTGATGTTTTGGACCACAACTCCCAGAATTCTAAGCTTAGATTGCCAAGGACAAAGGACTGTGGGAGTTGCAGTCCAAAACATCTGGAGGGCCGAAGTTTGGAGATGCTGGGATTAGGAGATTAGGAGAATGCTTCCGTCTTTGGCTTGTACTGTATGTTCCTTTTCATTTGAGACTTGAGAGGTCGTTAAGACGGGCAGTTCTTCTGGGCAACTGTCTATACGAGGGGTCCTCAAACTTTTTAAACAGGGAGGCCAGTTCACTGTCCCTCAGACACTGTTGGGGGCTGGATCCTGCGGCTCCCCGGCGTGGCTCCGAGGGGGGAGAGAGAAGAATGAAGGCCCAACCCGCTTCACCCCACCCACCCCAGCCCAGCTGCAACACGGCAGCCCCACTTCTCCTGTGGCTCCAAGGGGGGGGGGTAGGGCGAGGACCCATCCTGCTCCCCCCAAGACCCTACAGGCAATGGTGGGCTTTGCCCTTGCATTGGTAGCTGAGGCAACTGCTGCTGCTGCTGCTGCTGCTGCACAGTGAATTTTTGGCTCAAGTGGGAGGAAGTGGGATTCTGTAATGGCCAGCGGGCTGAATTCAGGACTTTGGCAGGTCACATCTGGCCCATGGGCTGTAGTTTGAGGACCACTAGTCTATGCGTTTGGCTACAGCGGAGGTCCGGAGACATTTCATTTCATAGAATCACAGAGTTGGAAGAGAGACCTCAAGGGGCCATCCAGTCCAACTCCCTGCCATGCAGGAACCCCCATCCCAGGACTCCCGACAGATGGCCATCCAGCCTTTGCTTAAAAACCTCCAAACAAGGAGACTCCACCACCCTCCTTTGTGGCAGCCTATTCCACGGCCGAAGAGCTCTAACTGTCATGAAGTTCTTCCTAATGTTGAAATGGAATCTCTTTTCCAGTAGTTTGAAACCATTTCCTCGTGTCCTACTCTGAAGCCATGGAAAACAGGGAACAAGTCAATTAATTACTCGACTAAGTTGACATCCCTGTTTCCAGTAAAATTAATTCATTCCACAAAAGAATGAGGAAACTGCTACCCACAGATTCCAGTGGCACCAGACGTTTTCTTCCTTATTC
Organism: Phrynocephalus forsythii; assembly: GCA_029282475.1. Classification (NCBI taxonomy): domain Eukaryota; kingdom Metazoa; phylum Chordata; class Lepidosauria; order Squamata; family Agamidae; genus Phrynocephalus; species Phrynocephalus forsythii. The sequence goes on from JAPFRF010000024.1 coordinate 4,845,894, forward strand.
TTGATGGGCCGGACGACTGGGCTGAAACCAACAAAATGAAATTTAACAGGGATAAATGCAGGGATCTCGCCTGATTTCGGAAGCTAAGCAGGGTCGGCCCTGGTTAGTACTAGGATGGGAGACCACCAGGGAATACCAGGTGCTGTAGGCGTTTGGAGTGGGAACTGGCAAACCACTCCAGGATTCCTGCCAAGAAAACTTCATGGACATGGAGTCACGAAGAGTTGGTCTCCCACCCCCCAATCCCCCATACTGGTGACCCCCCCAAAAACGCCTGGTGACCCACCCGCCCCCCACCCCCCACCATGGGCCTCCTAGAGCTCTTAAACAGCCCAGGGGAAGAGGATCGGGCCTCCAGATGTTTTGGACCACAACTCCCAGAATTCCAAGCCTGTCTTTTCCAAAGGCAAAGGACTTGTGGGAGTTGTGGTCCAAAAACATCTGGAGGGCCCAAGTTTGTAAATGCCTATCTTCAACAGCCCAGGGGGAGAGGATCGGCCCCTGGTAATGGTGGTGGTGGGGAGGAGGAGGAGGAGGAGGAGGAGAGAGCTACACACACACACACACACACACACACACACACACACACACACACACACACACACACACACACACACACACACACACACACACACACACACACAGTCTCTCCATTTTGCTTTTGATTTGTCCCGAAGGGGTTAAAACGACAGTCTCTCTCTCTCTCTCTCTCTCTCTCTCTCTCTCTCTCACTTCCTAGACCGTCGCCCAAGAAATGGAGGGATCCACTTCCGGTCTGGCCTGTCAGGTGGGTGTGGGGGAGGGAGGGAGGGAGGGAGAGGGGGAGGGGAGGGGGGAGGCGCGCGCGCGCGCACTGTCCAGGTCCGCCCTCCTTTTCCTTCCCCTCCTCCTCCTCCTCCTCCCCCAGGGAGTTCCCAGGCGGGGCTGGAGAGGTGCGGTGGGTGAGAGATCCGGGCAAGGCAGGAGGGAGGGAAGGAGGGAAGGAGGCGGTGGGGCAGCGCGCTTGGAGGAGGAGGAGGAGGAGGAGGAGGAGTGTGTGTGTGGGGGGGGTCGACGCTTGGTTTGGCTTTTGGGGGAGAAAGCGGGCGAAGGGTTTTTTGGGGGGCACAGGCAGGACAAAGGGAGGAGCCCTTGCAAGAGCCAACCTCTTTTCTTTCTTTCTTTCTTTCTTTCTTTCTTTCTTTCTTTCTTTCTTTCTTTCTTTCTTTCTTTCTTTTCTTCCTTCCTTCCTTCCTTCTCTTTTTCATTCTTTCTTTCTTTTCTTCCTTCCTTCCTTCCTTCTCTTTTTCATTCTTCCTTTTCCTTCCTTCCTTCCTTCCTTCCTTCCTTCTTTTTCTTTATTTCTTTCTTTTCTTCCTTCCTTCCTTCCTTCTCTTTTTCATTCTTCCTTTTCCTTCCTTCCTTCCTTCCTTCCTTCCTTCCTTCCTTCCTTCCTTCCTTCCTTCCTTCTCTTTTTCTTTCTTTCTTTCTTTCTTTTCTTCCTTCCTTCCTTCCTTCTCTTTTTCTTTCTTACTTTTCTTCCTTCCTTCCTTCCTTCTCTTTTTCTTTCTTTCTTTTCTTCCTTCCTTCCTTCCTTCCTTCTCTTTTTCTTTCTTTCTTCCTTTTCCTTCCTTCCTTCCTTCCTTTGCCCCCCCCCCCATATTCCTTCCTCTCCTCCCTCCAAGGTCAGGATAAATGACCCTCCTTCCTTCTTTGGGGATCGCCCCCCCTACCAACCCACCTCTATCTCCCCCGCCCCGCCCCGCGCCCAGCCCAGCCCAGCCCCTGGGAGGATCCTCCTTCCTCTCCTCCTTCCTTCCTAGCCTGCTAAGCCAAGATCAACCCCACTGATCCTTTCTCCCCTCTCTCCCCCCACCTCCTCTGCATCTTTGCATTGGGATGGTTTGGAAACCAGTTCCCCACGGGAAAGTGGGCTGGGAGGAGGGCCTCTGCAAACTGGAAGGGGTGGACTCCCCAACCCGGACCCACCTTCCATCTTTGAGGACTTTCTAGGTGGCAGGACCCAAGTTGGTTGGTTGGTTGGTTGAAAATGTTTGCACCCCATTTCTCTCCCCCCCTCCCCACTTTTATACCCATCCCTGTAGAAAGCCAGGAGGACATGGAGCAGAATGCAAGATTTGGCCCATTGATGGGCAACGTGGATTAACCCCTTCACAGATTATTCAAGACCAGATATTCAGGCTTGGGTAGATCAGTTAGTGACCCTTCGGGCATTCTCTGTGAGGGATATTCTATTGGGATTTCTGCCCAGGACCCACATGCCAGCCCCGTACCTTTCTCTATAAAGCTATTTGGTCAGAAAGGATGCCAGTTCTTAATCAGTTATTTGGGGTGGGGAGAGAGGTGAAATAAATTACAGCACATCAAGCTGTTCACTCATCCTGGCTCATAAGACTTAAAAGGAGACATGATCGCACTTTTCCACCCCTTGAAAGGTTGTCATCCACAGAGGGAGCAAGATGATGGAGGCTCCTGCATGGCAGGGGGTTGGACTGGATGGCCCTTGAGGTCTCTTCCAACTCTAGGATTCTGTCTGTTCAACGTCATCTTGGAATGCAGAGGCTGGCTCAAAAGCGACAGGGAACTAGAGTCAGGCAGAATATCCAGAGGTTGGGGGGAAATTCCTGATTGTTAGAGCAGTGCAACAACAGAATCCACACCCTTGGGTGGCATTCAAGAGAAAACTGAACAATCATCCTTCAGATCTGTTTTGATTTGGATGCCTTGTGGTGCAGTGGTTAAACACCCGTACTGCAGGTAAAATGGTGCTCCCGACTTGGGGTTCAATCCCAGGTAGCCGGCTCAAGGTTCACTCAGCCTTCCCATCCTTCCGAGGTCGGTAAAATGAGGACCCAGCTTGCTTGGGGGGGGGCAATGTGTAGCCTGCATACTGTTATTAAAAAACTGTAAACCGCCCGGAGACTACTTGATGTGGTAGCAACCTCTTTATATAAGGGAGTTGGAGCAGAATGATCGGGTGAAGGCCGACCGATAAAGCAAGGTTTTCAGTAATTTTTTAAAGGCTTGTAGCAAAGGTGGCAGGCGACTCTCTTGTGGAACCTGGTTCCACAAGTGGGAAGCAACCACCGAGAAGGCCCATTGCCTGTCCTGCAGGTAAAACTGTTCTCACGACTTGGGGTTCGATCCCAGGTAGCCGGCTCAAGGTTCACTCAGCCTTCCCATCCTTCCGAGGTCGGTAAAATGAGGACCCAGCTTGCTGTGTGTGTGTGTGTGTGTGTGTGTGTGCAATGTGTAGCCTGCATACTGTTATTAAAAACTGTAAACCACCCAGAGACTACTTGAAGTGGTATGAGGCGGTATATAAGCAGAACACTTTTGCTTTTGCTTTGCTTCACCTGTCTTGAGCAACATGGATGGCTTGATAGGCCCCTCCCAACTCATTTACTGTATTCTATGATTGGGCATCTTGGGTTATCCAGTCTCAAGGTCATAGTTGTGGTTCCCTAAGCCTCCAGCCGGGTAGGACGGTTGTGCAGGCGCTGGGGATCTCGAGGATAGATTACTGTAACGCTCTCTACAGGGGGCTTCCCTTGACCCTTGTTCGGTGTCTGCAGTGGGTGCAGAATGTGGCGGCCAGGCTGGTGGTCGGGGTGGGCAGGTATGACAGTATCACCCCCATCCTGGCTCGCCTGCCTGCATTGGCTGCCCGTTGCCTACCGAATAAGGTTCACGGTAATGGTTTTGATATACAAAACCCTCCATGGCCTGGGACCTGTCTATCTGACGGAGCGGATCTCCCAGAGGTCAGTTTCGCCCTGACTGACCAGAGCTTTGCTTTCCCTTTCGCTCCAGGTGGCCACACCTAGAGAGGCCCGAAGGGTTTCTACCTGGAATCGGGCATTCTCAGTGGCTGCCCTGGCATACTGGAACAAGCTGCCGGTGGAGATTAGGTTGTCAGATTCCGCTGCCGGCTTTTAGAAGGGCTTTAAAGACTTGGCTCTTCAGGGAAAGGTGACCTTTGAGCATATTGTGGCTTTGTTATTAGCCTGTATGTCGGTGGGTCCCAGCCCTCTCTTGCCGGATCTTGTTTATGCTGTATGGTTGCAGATGAGTTATGCTTATTTTTATTGTTATTCCTATTTGTATTTTATTTTATTATTATTCCTGTTTTCTTTGTTATCCGTACTTTGTTTTGTTATGTTGGGGCTTGTATGCTTGGGCAAGTTGTTTTGCAATGCGTTGTAGACCGCCCTGAGTTCCCGTGGGAAAATCGGGTGGTCAACAAGTACAACAAACAAACAAACAAACAAACAAACAAGAGGAATCTCAAGGCAGGCAGTCCTAGAGGAGAAACAAAAACGATTTTGGAGAGTGGCCAGGGTTTCACCATTTGGGCATTTGCCACCATACTTTCGCAGCTGGCAAACAACATGCAAGGGTTTAAAAAGTTTAAAAAGGATGTTGACAACCTCGAGCAGGTGCAGAGGAGGGCGACCAGGATGGTTGAAAGTCTGGAGGAAATGTCTTATGAGGAACATCTTAGGGAACTGGGAATGTTTACCCTTTAAAAAAGAAGGCTGAGGGGGGATATGAGAGCTATGTTTAAATCTTTGAAAGGATGTCACATTGAAGAAGGGACTGGTTTGTTTTCCATGGCTTCAGAGACTAGGACTCGGGGCAATGGTTTCAAACTACAGGAAAAGAGATTCCATTTGAACATCTAACTTCATGACAGTTAGAGCTGTTCGGCAGTGGAATAGGCTGCCACAAAGGAGGGTGGTGGAGTCTCCTTCTTTGGAGGTTTTTAAGCAGAGGCTGGACGGCCATCTGTCGGAGATACTGTGATGGGGGTTCCTGCATGGCAGGGGGTTGGACTAGATGGCCCTTGAGGTCTCTTCCAACTCTAGGATTCTAGGATTCTAAGGGTTGTGCTTGTACAGCAGTGTGGATGCCCCCTCCACCAGAACACCTGTGTGCAAGCAGACTGATGTTGCCATTTGTAGCAAGGCAAGGTTTGGAGCACCGGCATTGTGCCCGATGTGGCGTTTGGGTGCCCAAACCCTGGTAGCAGCATGGCAAGGCCTGGAAACAGGTGGTCTTGGGGTGGCAGAGGGCCTTCAACAAACCACAGCAGCAGCCTGGAGTGGATTATAGGTGCAGGGTAGTTCTGTGATACTATTGGGCAGCGAAGCAAGTCAACATTCTACAAGGCAATTTATTTATTTGTTTATGTTTGTTTATTGGATTTATATACCAGCCATCTGGCAACCAGGTCACTCTGGGCAGTTAAAGCAATTCTAAAAATGGGGGCAACCCAAATAAACAATTATAACTTTGAAACTGAGCTTTGGACCAGCACCAGATTTGGCCACGGGTGTAGCAGGCAGTCTGCTCTTGCCTTGGATCCAATTTGGGGACTTTGGGACAAAAGGGTTTGGAGTTCTGAATTTTTAAAAAAGTATGCTTGTTCAGAGTCTCTTCAGAAACAGATGAATCCCCTGATGTAAAACCGATCGAATAAACTGAAAAGACCATTCTTGCGTATTTTGAAAGAGAAGGATTAGCCCTACCTTCTTTTGTTTTAGAATTTGGAAATAACCCAGGCTGCGGGGGTTGAAATACTGATCCTTAAAAAGATCTTTCATGGGGTTGGGGAATCCACTTTATTATAAAACTGGAGATAGGTGGTACATTCTAGCCAGCAGGAACTTCACAAAATGAAATATGTTTGTTGGCAGGGAAGTGAGACTTTTAGAGAGAAAAGTCACAAAAAACAAACTGAAAAGATAGGTTTTATTTAAACAATAAAAATATACTTGTCTTAAAGAAAATAAGGGACCAACAACCAACCTATCAGAAAATGGGACATTTCCCATTGTTTCCCCAGGGAATTAGCATTCAGTTTTGTAACACATATTCTAACTATTTTCCCTTACCAAAGAAAAGCACATAGGTGTTGTGTTTTGTTCTGAAACTTTCAGTAAACATTCTTCCAGGATTTCTGAGCCCAAACAGTCTCCTCACATAAATCTTTCAAGGGGAAATTGGCCCCAGATTTATGGCAATTTTGAGTTTTTGAATCTGTCAGTCAGAACCCAGTTAGTTTACTCCTTAACTTTTTAACCTCCAACAGGCTTTTAGAACCACATTTCTAAGGAGATTTTGTATCTGGTTGTAAAAATGGAGATTTGAAAAAAAAAGGAACATTAAAAGTTTTTAAAACCACAGGCAAAGAAAATGTGCGTGCGTGTTGTGTAGCAAGCATTTGGAACCAAGCGGTTCTTGGGCTACAACTCCCAGAAGGCCTTCACCATTCACTGTGCTTGCTGGGATTTCTGGGAATTGTAGTCTAAGAACATCTGGGGGACCCGAGGCTGAGAAGCACGGTTATCAATGCAACTCCCAATTGCTTGCAGGCTTCGACACTGACTCGGTCACCGCATCTCAAGAAAGACATAGTGGAACTGGAAAGGGTGCAAAAGAGAGCGACTTAAATGATTACTGAGCTGGGGCACCTTCCTTATGAGGAAAGGCTAAAACATTTGAGGTTCTTTAGTCTGGAAAAAAGGCGCCTGAGGGGGGATATGATTGAGACGTACAAAATAATGCAGGGCATGAGTAAAGTGGATAGAGAGAAGCTCTTTTCCCTCTCACAAAATACCAGAACTAGGGGACATACACTCAAATTGAGGGCTAGGAGAGTGAGAACTGACAAAAGAAAATATTTTTTCACCCAGCGCGTTGTTAGTCTGTGGAACTCCCTGCCACAAGATGCGGTGATGGCATCTGGCCTGGATGCTTTCAAAAGGAGATTAGACAGATTCCTGGAGGAAAAATCCATCACAGATTACAAACCCTGATGGAGATGTGTAATCTCCAGGCTTAAAAAACGGGGTACTTCAAGGGCCAGATGCAGGGGAGTGGTACCAGGATACAGATATCTAGTCTCATGCGCTCCCAGACGCATCTGGTGGGGCCACTGTGAGATACAGGAAGCTGGACCAGATGGGCCGTTGGCCTGATCCAACATGGCTCTTCTTATGTTCTTATGTTCTCTTTGTAGTTGGAGATCTCGGCCGCCCTCTCTTTCTTCAGCATCTCATCCGCATCTTGGGGGGGGGGGGAATGGGAAGAGACAGATCACGCTGGGTGGGCTGAGAGGTGAAGAAGCCTTGGATAACATTGTTTTCGACTCTGAAGAAACCCTTGCAGGCTCACATGATTCGCAGGTGAGACATCCTGGCTGCTGTAGACCAGATAAAAGTGGCCTCTCCTTCCTTAGGTGCCGCCTTTAGAGCCTGGTGGCGCACTGGTTAAGCTGCTGTCCTGCAGCCGTAACGGTGCTCATGGCCTGGGGTTCAATTCCAGGCAGCAGCTCTTAAGGTTCGCTCAGCCTTCCTTCCGCCTGAAGTTGGTTAAATGGGTACCAATCTTGCTGAGGGGTAGGGGTGGGGGAGGTGTTTGGAGAGGACAGGTTATGTTGGGGAATGAGTCCTACAAGTCATATCTAGAGATGGGTGTTTCGTTTCGGAAGGGGACTGGCTCCGAAACAAAACACGCCAGCTCAGTGGGTGCTGGGAACCCAATCCTGCCCTCCGGAACAAAAATCATCCATGGTCTTACCTTGCTGTAGTTCGCACGGGGGCGAAATTCCAACCCAGAAGCAGCCTCTGGTGCGTCATCTCTCCCTCTCCCTGGCGCTGGCCAATCGGGAGCTGTGCAAGGACATGCCTCATCCCGCCTCCCTGTCTGATTGGCACTCTACAGTTCTGAGATGTGGGTGGGTTGTAAGTGTTCTGCTTTCCCCTAAGTATTTCTTTTTGCCTTCCCTCCACAGGGAAGGGCCATTCGTTCCCATTCCATCAGTTGTTCTGGAGGAGATGAAAATGGAAGATTCCTTTAGTTCCGATACTGGGCATCAGTCAGTCGACATGGAAGTTTGGAGCGACGAGGAATTCCTGGAAGGGACGACACAGGACAAACCAGATGGGGAGGCTCTCAGCCCAGAGGTTGAGCGCCAGCATTTCCGGGAGTTCTGCTACCAGGAGGACGAAGGGCCCCGGGCGGTGTGCAGCCAACTCCACCGTCTCTGCCATCAGTGGCTGAAGCCAGAGAGACACACCAAGGCTGAGATCTTGGACCTGGTGATCCTGGAGCAGTTCCTGGCTGTCCTCCCCTCAGAGATGGGGATGTGGGTCAAGGACTGTAGGCCGGAATCCACTTCTCAGGCGGTGTCCCTGGCCGAAGGGTTCCTCCTGAGCCAGAGATCGGAGAAGAAACAGGAGGAGAAGCCGGTGAGATTTCTAGTCTCCTCAAACAACTGAGAAAGTTCATGTGCCTCTGTGGAAATTGTCCAAACCCCCGCCTCTTTGCCATCGCTTTGTGAATCCAGTACTCTTTTCTGCATTATTATATTTTAATTTCTGTTCCCCAATTCGGTCCTGGTTGTCCAAATTTGGTTTCAAAGGCAGGACTGTTCACAGTGGGTTACTGAACTCCTAACCAACGCCTATCCCCTTTCACCCTAAATCTGATATACTTTCTTGAACCGTTCCTTCTTTGAGAGCTTTCTGGCACATTGGTTAAACCTGCTGTACTACGACTCCCCTTATCCACTGATTCCCTTATCGGCGGATTGCGGGGGGGGGGTTATTAAAAATATAATTCAGTAGCCTCAAAGCAGGCTCCTGTCTCAAACTTAGCTGCAAAGGCAGCAGCGAAAAGGGTGGCTGGCCAGCCGGCGGTGAGGAGGACTCAGCACTGGTAAGCTTTCTTTTGTTTCCCCCCCCCTCGCCTCGCCCCTGCAGGCTGACTGTCGAGCCCCGCGGTGAAGAGAGCAGCTGGCTCGTGGTGGTGGCGGCGGCAGTGGCGACAGCGAGGAGGGAAGAAAACAAAAAGAAAACTTACCGGTGCCAAGCCCTCCTCGCCGCTGCCACCACCACCACCACCACCACACTACCAAGCATTTGGGGAGTGTCGGGGGTGAAAGCTTTTCCCCAGGCACCCACCACCCCTGCTGCCACCATTATCCTCCGATAAGAGTGTTTGCTCTTATCCGCGGGTTTCACTATCCACGGAGGTGGTGGTGGTGGTGGTGGTGGCGGAACCAATCCCTCATGGATACGGCAGTCATACTGTATATCTGCGCTGATGACCTGGGGTTCAATCCCAGAGAGCTGGCTCAAGGTTCACTCCGCCTTCCATCCTTCTGAGGTTGGTAAAATGAGTACAGTGGACCCTCCTATAACAAATGGGTTGTATAACATAAAATATGTACAACATAAAAAATTCTGGAGATAGGGCAAATTTGCTTAAGAGAATCATCGTCTGTGGGGCGAATCTGTACAACAGAAATGGTGGCTATTAGAGAATTACTCGTGTTTTCAGTGCCTTCCTATGGGAAATTTGCATAAAGGAAAATTTGCTTACCATAATTTCATTTGGAACAAATTAATTCCTTTATACAAGGTACCACTGTACCTAGCTTGCGGTTGGTGGGGTGGGGCAATGCGTGGCTTGTGTCATTACTTGTAAACCAAGCAGAGAGTGTTCTAAGCAGTATGGGGGCAATATATAAGCAGCACATTTTTTTTTTTGCTTTTCTTTACTCACCCCACCATCCTATGCGCATTGTCCAATGTTGTGTGTTTGGGTGCAGGAGATGTCGCCCTTCTCCTCTGGCTCGTCTCAGGCCGTGGGTGCTCCGTCGAACCCAAGCCGGAGGCCTCTGCTCCTGAAGGGGCCACAAGACAAGGCTGGCCTCTCGGGAGGTAAGAAACAGGTCGTCGTGTTTATCCCGGGTTTCCCTTTTCCTGGAGGAGTTTTATTTCAGCTTTTGGAAGCCATAAAGCAGAGATTCCATTTGAACATGAGGAAGAACTTCATGACAGTGAGAGCTGTTCGGCAGTGGAAGGCTGCCACAAAGGAGGGTGGTGGAGTCTCCTTCTTTGGAGGTTTTTAAGCAGAGGCTGGATGGCCATCTGTCGGGAGTCCTGGGATGGGGGCGTTCCTGCATGGCAGGGAGTTGGACTGGATGGCCCTTGAGGTCTCTCTTCCATCTCTATGATTCTATGATTCTATGGTCCTCAAACTATGGCCCGTGGGCCAGATGCGGCCCGCCAAGTTCCTGAATCCAGCCTGCCGGCCATTACAGAACCCCCCCCGGCCACTTACCCCCCACTTGAGCCAAAAATTCCCTGCGCCGCAGCAGCTGCCGTGAGACCGCCTGAGGCCCGTCCTAGCAGAATATCGCGGGCGCTCTCACTCCGGGTGGTGGCCATGCCCAGGGAGGCTCGGAAAAACCGTGACACGTAACCGAGCCTTCTCTGTGGCTGGTCCTGTGTTCATCGGGAACCATCTCCCGAGTGAGTTGCGCCTCACGCAGTCCCTGCCTGCCTTTAAAAAAAGCCTTAAAGACCTGGCTTTTCTGTGAGGCCTTTGGCGACAGTTAATTTTTTTTTCCCGTGTCCTGCCATCACAGCATTAATTGTTTCCTATTCACGGTCTTATAATGATGTTTTATGATGATGACTTTGTCTAACTTTATTGTCATTGTTTTATTGTTTTCCTTTGTTTTGTATTTTTGTTGTAAACCGCCCAGAGTTCCTCCGGAAGATGGGCGGTATATAAGAATTAAAATGAATAAATAGCAGTTGCCTCAGCCACCAAATAAGGGCAAAGCCCACCGTCGCCCGTAGCATCTTGGGGGGTGAGCAGGATGGGCCCTCGCCCTACTCCCCCTGAGCCACAGGAGAAGTGGGATCACCATTTATTTATTTATTTATTTATTTATTTATTTATTTATTTATTTATTTAACTTATATGCCGCCCACTACCCACAGGTCTCTGGGCGGCTTACAATCCAAAGAATAAAACAATTTAAAATAGTTAAAAGTAAACTATCAATAAATCATCAATTAAAAACCTTACAATAAACTTTATTTATTTATTTATTTATTTATTTATTTATTTATTTATTTATTATCCCTCTATTGCCCTTATTGTTGTCCTTCCGTTGATGGGTTTTTTTATTGTTGTTTTATCTGATGTTTTAATCTGTAAACCGCCCAGAGTCCCTCTGGGAAACGGTGCGGTATAAAAGTGCAATAAATAAATAAATAAATAAATAAATAAATAAATAAATTTTTATACTGCCCGTCTTCTTGAAAGAACTCCGGGTGGTTAACAGAGGGGTGCAAAACAAACCCAATAAAACGATACAACGGACACAAAGAAAGGAAATAAGAAGAACAAAAAATAATTGGGAATACAAAATATAAAACAGATGGCCACAGTAGTCCAAAGGTCATCGGCAAGATGGCGAGAGAGAGAAAAAAGAAGTTAAAGGTCGCCAAAGGCCTCCCTGAAAAGCAAGGTTTTAAGAGCTTTTTTTGAAGGCGGGCAGGGACTGTGCCAGGCGCACCTCCCTTGGGAGAGGGTTCCAGAGCGAGGGGCCCGCCAGAGAGAAGGCGCGGTTGCGGGTTACAGTTTTCCGTGCCTCCCTGGGTGTGGCCACTCGGAGTGAGAGCACTCGCAACATTCTGGTAGGTCGGGCCACAGTTGATCTTTGGAAGATACCATCCGACAGGTATTCATGTTGCAGGTGGGCTCGGGGGGGGGCAGGGTATAGCGTGTTGGCTCTTCCCTCTTCCCTCTCCCCCCTCGGTGCCACGCCGGGGAGCTGCAGGGTCCGGCTCCCAACAGTGTCTGAGGGACAGTGAACTGGCCCCCTGTTTAAAAAGTTTGGGGACCGCTGCCGTAAAGGATGCCTTCCTTTCAGACAAGGAGAGCCCGACATGGAGCGTGAGGTGTCTTCCTTCATCCTTGGTCTCCCTTACAGGCACTGGAAGCACGTTGGGGGCAGGCTCTTCCTCATCTCTTCTTTGTGGAAAAACAGAAGCATCTCCTCTGTGGCCGGAACAGGTAGGGGGTGGGAGGGGGGGGGGAAAGGGGCTGAACCCGATATTCAATGTCATTCTTGGCCAGACGGTGCTTGAGAAAGGTTGAAACGACTGGGATTAGACCGGGACTCCGCTACTGTTCTTTCAGGGTCCAGTCGCCTTTGAGGACGTCGCGGTCTATTTCTCGGAGGACGAGTGGGCCCTGCTGGATCCGGGCCAAAAGGCCCTGCACCGGGAAGTCATGGAGGAGAACGTAGCCACCATGGTGTTTCTGAGTAAGCTTTCTTCCACACACACACACACACACACACACACACACCCCATCCGCCCCGTGTCCTTCTTTTTCCTCGAGAAGAAAAAAATACCAAAGAACCGAAACTCGTAACGCACGAGCCCAACGTACGAGCCAAACCCAAGTGCCGGGGTTTGGGGGGGGGGAGCCTTGAAGATGGACAAATGTCACAGCTGTGAGTGGTCTCGTGAAAAAAAAAACACCAATCTGTCCTCCTCAAAGGCTGTGCAGGAAACGGAAGGTGCCTCGTGGCACAGTGGTTAGGCTGCAGTAATGCACTCAATCCTCCGCTCACGACCTGAGATTGATCTTGATGAGCTCAGGGAGCTAGCTTAAGATTGACTCGACCTTCTTTCATTCTGGGGTCCATAAATCAAGTACACCTCAATGTGAAGGGTGGGGGTTAGGGTTAGGGGTAGCCTCCATGATTAAATTGTAGGGATGGGCATTTTGTTCCGGAACCAGTAGGTTACGAAATGAACCACGCGAGCCCAGGTGGTCCTCGGAACCGGCTGACACACGCAGATCCAATTGCTTTTCCTTTCTCTGTCTCTTGCAGGGTTCAAATCCAACGAGGAAGCACGCTGTGCCGCCATCTTTCCTGCTTCGTGCTGCTGGCTAATCAGAGAGGGAGGCGGGGTGATGCCTGCCCCTGCACAGCTCCTGATTGGCCAGCATCACAGATCTAGCACAGATGACGTCACAGCATGCTTCCTCGTTGGATTTTAACCCTGCGCAAGACAGAGAGAGGTAGAGCAATTGGATCTGCATGTATCAGCCGGTTCCGAGGATCACCTGGGCTTGCATGGTTCATTTTGTAACCTACTGGTTCCGAAACGAAATGCCCATCCCTATTAAGCTGTAAATTGCCCAGAGAGGGCTTTAAGCAGCACTAAGTTATTTATTATTAATTTTTATATTTGTATACTGCAATCCGATTTTCCTCAAATGGGAACGTGCGGCGGTTAACAACAACGACTTCTCAGACAACCAAAATCATCATCATAATAGTAATCAACTAGAAAAGGGGCGGGGGGAGACCCAATGGTACAAAGGCACCATCAAAGCAGAGCACTTTGGTGTTCGCTTGGAAATGATGGAACCGTTTTGGAAGTAGGGAAACAACAAAACCTAAACATAAAATAAAAGGCATAGCTTTAGCGCAGCATCCTTTGTTTGCCTTCAAGGGTGTGGTTGTAAAGCCGTAAGCCTCTGGCAGGCGAGAAATGTTCACTTAAGGCAGGCATCTCCAAACTTCGGCCCTCCAGATGTTTTGAACAGCAACTCCCACAGTCCTTTGCCGTTGGCAATCTAAGCTTAAAATTCTGGGAGTTGTGGCCCAAAACATCAGGAGGGCTTAAGTTTGGACATGCCTGACTTAAGGTGAATTAGGTTTTGGTCCTGGATTTAAGGCTCCGGTTTAGTTTTAGTTTTTTAGCACAGTCGGATTATGCTGGGTTTCCCTCTTTCAGCTCCTGGCGTGGGAGAGAGCGATTCCGAGGAAGAACTGCTGGAAGGAGGCGTGGAACAAGTCCCCGAGGAGGAAGGGGAAGAGGAGAAAAGGAGAAATGAAATGGAAGAAGAGAGAAACGACTCTTTCCTTTTCCCACGCGGTGCTTTCCGTGAAATCTCACTCCAAGGAGAAATAGTCCGGAGCAAAGAGAGCCACGAGTACTCGAGTTGTCAGGCTGCTCCGAATGTTCCCTGGGAGACCCACCAGGAGAGGAAGACGGCCGAGGGCTCGGAATACAACGCGGATTTCTGTGACGCTTCCTCCCCGGAAAGAGAGCTGTCGATGCCGAGAGAGGAAGGGCCGTTTGTCTACGTGGACTGCGGAAACGGCTTCAGCCAGAGCGCGGGCCTGACTTTGCCGGAGGGGGTTCGCCCCGAAGAGAAGCAATTCAAGTGCCCCATCTGCGGCAAGAGCTTCTACGACCGGAGCACCCTCGCCTCCCACGAGAGGATCCACACGTGGGAGAAGCCCTTCGAGTGCCTGGAGTGCGGGGAGTGCTTCAGCCACAGCGGGAGCCTGAACTTCCACCACCGGGTCCACGCGGGGAAGAAGCCCTTCGAATGCCCCGAGTGCGGGAAGGACTTCAGCCAGAGTACCAAGCTCTCCATCCACATGCGGATCCACACGGGCGAGAAGCCCTTCGAGTGCCCCGAGTGCGGCAAGCGCTTCAGCCACAACCCCAGCCTGGTGCGCCACATGAGCATCCACACGGGGGAGAAGCCCTTCTCCTGCTCGGAGTGCGGGAAGAGCTTCAGCCAGAGCCGCTACCTGGCCTCCCACCTGCGGATCCACACGGGCGAGAAGCCCTTCGCCTGCTTCGAATGCGGGAAGAGCTTCAGCGACCGCAGCACCCTGACTTCCCACCAGCGGATCCACACGGGCGAGAAGCCCTTCGAGTGCCCCGAGTGCGGGAAGCGCTTCAGCCACCACCCGAGCCTGGCCCGCCACATGAGCATCCACACGGGGGACAAGCCCTACGCCTGCCCCGAGTGCGGGAAGAGCTTCAGCCGGAGGAGCTACCTGGCCGCCCACATCCGCATCCACACCGGCGAGAAGCCCTTCATGTGCCTGGAGTGCGGGAAGAGCTTCAGCGACCGCAGCACCCTCAGCTCCCACGAGAAGATCCACACGGGGGAGAAGCCCTTCGAGTGCGCGGAGTGCGGGAAGTGCTTCCACAAGAGGAGCCGACTCAACTCCCACCGGAGGATCCACTCCTCGGAGAGGCCCTTCGAGTGCTCCGAGTGCGGGAAGGGCTTCCCTCACAGCACCAACCTGGCCTCCCACATGAGGATCCACGCGGAAGACAAGCCCTTCCCGTGCCGGGAGTGCGGGAAGAGCTTCCTGGACCGGAGCAACCTCAGCCGCCACCAGAGAGTCCACGCCGGCGACCGGCCCTACACCGGCGTGTGGGACGCCCTGCCGATGACGTGGACCCAGCCGGCGCTCCCGTACGAGAATCCCTACCACGAAGAGAGCTTCTGAGCCTCGCCGGGCGCGAGGAGGCACATGGCCATCGGGGGGGACGGAGAACGTTCCGTTTTTCTTACGGCGGCCCACGCCTGCCGCCGAAGGGTCCGGAACAAACAAGCAGACCCCAAAAGGTTTAGGTAGGGCAGGCATGTTCAAACCTCAGCCCTCCAGATGTTTTGGACCACAACTCCCACAGTCCTTTGTCATTGGTAATCTAAGCTTAGAATTCTGCGAGCTGTGGTCCAAAACGTCAGGAGGGCCAAAGTTTGGACGTCCCTGAGGTAGGGAAAGGAATTCCAGTCAGAGGACCTGCCTCGCCCGCCCCCGCCCCCAATGTGAGAATCCACGCAGGCGAGAAACCCTTTTCACGTCTACCCCGCTTCCGTCCGCAGGCCAACCTCGCTTATCTTAGAACGGCAGGGCGTGGAGGGACCCAGTGGATTACGGAGCCCACCCTTGTCAAGGAGAAGACATCTCAAGGGGGGAATTGAACTCGCAAACGATGGTCTCCGGCCAGTTTCTCATAGCAGAGCCCACATAAAGAGAGAAGGGCCGTGGGCGTTTTGAGGCATGAGCCAAGACCTCTGGGTGGGAAGGACACTTTTGCAAGTTGCCCGAGGATCCTTGTAAGTGAGACTCCCGTAGATATTTCCCCCCCCCCCCAATAGGCTGACTTTTGCAAGTACTGAATCGGTAGGTGGGAATTCTAGTCCTATTATGTAGTGCTAATGGAGAGGAAACTATATTTTTCCCTCTAATGAAATAGGGTAGGGTGCATCCTCTGAGCTTATAATTTTGGAGGGTTTTTTTTTTCCAATTCTACTCACTTCCGTTTCCCCGCCGGCCTTCAACACTAAGAACGTCTTGTGGGGAAATTGCTTTTCTCCACCGGAAAGGTGCTCCAGTGGCGTAACGTCTTTCCTCCTTCCTCTGCTGGTTCCAGTGAACCCTTTTTACAGGCCGCAGGAGCATGCAAAGATACGGTTGGTTTCGCTGTTGGCTTTCTCTGTAGGAAGCCCCGCAAAATCAGCGGGTCTGTGGAGAATTCAGAGCCGATTTATTTGGTGTTTACTGCAAGGCAGCTGTTCCACGGGTGTGGGACATGGACACCCAGTATGTATCCCAGAGGCCACGTGTGAATGTGTTCAGAGACACACCGGGATCTTGGAAGCCTGCCCAGAGGGCGCCTTGACCCAAGGTTGGGCTGTGTGGGTCACACGCACACATCCAAGGGATTGTACAGAACACTGTGGTGGTTCGTAAGAACATAAGAACATAAGAAGAGCCACGCTGGATCAGGCCAATGGCCCATCTAGTCCAACTTCCAGTATCTTACAGTGGCCCCACCAGATATCTGTCTCCTGATACTGTACCATTCCCCTGCATCTGGCCCTTGAAGTACCCTGGTTTTAAGCCTGGCAATGACACATCTTCCTCATGGTTTGTAACCTGGGATGGACTTTTATCAGCATTTTAAAGGCAACACATATAATAATAATATTTAATTGTGCTTGACACAGAGCAGTGCAGCAGCAACGTAGATAAAATGTCAGTATTGATATAAAGGGTTGCAGAGTTAGGCTAACAGAAAGACAATGACAATAAATAGAGTAAAAACTCATATATTCATATATACATCAAAATATACACAGCATAACAACCAAGCATTATATACAATATAGCAAACAGACAAACAGAGTGTGGGGTGAACTGTTCTCACCATAACAGTCCCCAAGTAACAAATGGCAAGCTAGTGCTTTTATACTTATTCAGCACTCATAAGATCTGATGCAATCACTAATTAACAATCTGATGCAATCTGATCTAACCATTACAAATCATGATGTTATAATCAGTTCCACCTGCACTTCATCACTTAACATGCCTGTGATTACTAGTCTCTAACACTTGTGAATTAACATCATGACACTGCAGAATTTAACTGCCTCCATTTTACAATTCTCTTTACACATTCTGTTAAATATACATAACATGTTTTATCAACTTTTACATATCTTGACAACTTTTCCTCCAGGAATCTGTGCAATCCCCTTTTGAAGGCATCCAGGCCAGATGCCATCCCCACCTCCTGTGGCAGGGAGTTCCACAGACTAACAACGCACTGAGTGAAAAAAACATTTTCTTTTGTCTGTTCTTACTCTCCCAGCCCTCAATTTGAGTGGATGTCCCCTAGTTCTGGTATTTTGTGAGAGGGAGAAGAGCTTCCCTCTATCCACTTGACTCATGCCCTGCATTATTTTGTACGTTTCAATTCAGTTCCTGCCCATCCGCCCTGAGGGACAGAGACGACCAGGTCCATTTCCTTGCTTCAAATTAAGAACTTTTTACTGTCATTTTTTTTTAATAAAAACCAGCAGTGGCACCTTCAAACAATTCAACTTCGCTCCTTGTCCGTCTCTGGAATCTCCCCTTCCTCCAATTTTGAGGTCACTCTCCAGTTCCTGTCTGGCTTAGGACCTCCTGTCGTTGGGTCTGTCCTTGGCTGAGAAATCCCTCGTATTGAATTACCTTATGTTTCCAAACACCTGGCAGGTGGCTGGCCCCGGTCATGGAAGAGTTTCTCCATTTTGTCCTCCGTGCCTCTGAGAGGACTTTTTTCTTTTTCTCTTCTCCTCTTGGACAGATTCCTGGAGGAGAAGTTCATTCCAGGTGACAAACCATGAGGGAGAGGTGTCATCTCCAGGCTTAAAACCGGGTACTTCAAGGGCCAGATGCAGGGGAGTGGTATCAGGAGACAGAGATCTAGTCTCATGCGCTCCCAAACGCATCTGGTGGGGCCACTGTGAGATGCAGGAAGCTGGACTAGATGGGCCTTTGGCCTGATCCAGCAGGGCTCTTCTTAGGTTCTCCTTTCTCCAATATGGTAGCTCCCTGTAGGGCAAGAATCTCTGCTCTTCTTGACTTCTGCTCTGGGTAAAACAAATCTTGCCCATTCTTAGATCTGGGGGGGGTAGGGGATGGGTTTCCATCCAAATCCATTCCCTTCCTTCAGATAAAGTTTGCCCTCTTTTCTGGCTTCTACATAAGAACCTAAGGAGAGCCCTGCTGGATCAGACCCAGGGCCCATCTAGTCCAGCTTCCTGGATCTCCCGGTGGCCCCACCAAATACCTCTGGGAGCACCTGAGACAAGTACTGTCTTTTTCACCCTATGAGACACACCAGGCCATAAGACGCACCTAGTTTTTAGAGGAAAAAAACAAGAAAAAATGTTTAGCCTAAGAAGGTTTTCTGGTGGAGGAAGGGGAGGCTGCCAATGGGGTAAATGGAGCTGTGGGATCCAAGCTGCAAAAGGGGAGGCTTAGAAATGAGGTAATTGGAGCTGTTGAATTCAGGCTGCAGAAGGGGAAGGCAGATGCTCTGGTGGAGACCTCTTTGCAAACGAGGTGATTTTTGACTGGGGAATCCTGGCTGCAGAAGGGAAGTGGTGGGGAGAGGCTCCCTGGAGGAAGGCTCTTTGCAAAGGAGGTGATTGGGACTGGGTACCCCTGGCTGCAAAAGGGGAGAGTCGCAAGCAGGGTGATAGGGACTGTGGCATCCAGGCTGCAAAAGGGGAGGCTTACAAATGAGGTGATCGGTACTGAGGAATTGAATCTGCAAAAGGGGAGGGTTGCAAACAAGGTGATTGAGACTGTGGAATCCAGGCTGCAGCAGGAGATGGGAGAGGCTCCTTGCAGGTATCTTATCTCTAACTGAAAATCTGTGATATACTGTATATGTAGCAGGGACTGCTGTATTCACCCTATAAGGCACACAGACATTTCCCCTTAATTTTGAGGGTGGGAAAAGTGTGTTTTATAGGGCAAAAAAATGTGGTAGATCCCTGTCTCCTGATGCCACTGTCCTGCCTCTCGCACCTTGAGGTACCCTCCTTTTAAGCCTCGAGGTAGCATTTCTGGCTTGTTCTTCTGTGCTCTTCCCTTCCCTTCCCTTGTTGCTTTCTCTCCCCTATTTTTCTGTGTTCCACTTTTTTTTTCCCCCTTCCCCTCTTTTCTCCATTCTTTTCCCTTTCTGAACCACCAACTGCTCGAACAGAAGGCTTCAGCTTCCTTTCTACCTTGGTCGAAGAGCCTCGGGACGGATTTGGTTAAAACCGCTGTGCTGCAACTGTAACCGTGCTCATGACCTGGGGTTCACTCTCAGGTAGCGGGCTCAAGGTTCACTCCGCCTTCCATCCTTCTGAGGGCAGTAAAACGAGTACCCAGCTTGCTAGGAGGACAATGCGTAGCCTGCGTAACTACTTGTAAACCACCCAGAGAGGTTGTGTGGGGGATGTATATAAGCAGCACACGTTGACTTTGCTGGCTTGTGTTGCCTTCCCGTCCCGCGGGAGAGACGATGGCACCGATGTGGAGGACAGGGGTTGTTCCGCCCTCACCCTTGTCACAAAAATGAAATACAGGAGGACCCTGGTATCCACTGGGAATTGGTTCCAGGCCTTCCCGTGGATAATGAAAACTGTGGATACGAGGGAACGCTGCCACCCCCAAAACTGTTGTTTTGCGACAGCAGCTTGCTTTACAGCTGCAGTTTGCGACAGTAGCTTGCTGTGCGGCTGCTTAATTATTTATTTAATTATTTCCATTGCCAACCATGGATAACTGAATCTGGTTATCGAATCAGTGGATACGGGGGGGGGGTCCTACTGAATTTAGGAAATGCACAGGCCTTGTCCGTGGGAACAGTATCACTTATCCGCAATATGAAAATATTATTATGAAAATATTTTAATACTAATATTAAACAAACCTATCACTGTTCAGACCCTCGACTAGAGCCTGGATGCAGTCATGGAATGGACCAGAACCAACAGACTCAAACTCAACCCTGAGAAGACCGAGGTTATGTTCTTTGGGACTTCCCCTTCCAGACATGGTGGCCCTCTCCCCAGGCTGGAGGGTGTTTCCCTTCAGCTGGCAGATAGTGTCTGGAATCTGGGCGTGGTCCTGGATCCAGCTCTTTCTATGGAGGCCCAGGTGGCCACCATGTCCAGGACTGCTTTTTTCCATCTCTGACAAATCGCCCAGCTTCGTCCATATCTCGACGGGGACTCCTTGAGAACTGTTGTGCAAGCGCTGGTGATCTCGAGAATAGATTACTGCGACGCTCTCTACATGGCCCTTGACTCTTGTTTGGCGAGTCCAATGGGTACAAAATGCGGCAGCCAGACTGGTGGCGGGTGTGCGTTCTCATGACCACATCACCCCAGTGCTGGCTCGCCTGCATTGGCTACCCGTTGTGTCCCGAATAAAATTCAAGGTCCTGGTTTTAATCTATAAAACCCTCCATGGCCTGGGACCGGAATACCTGGCAGAGCAAATCTCCCAGCGGTCAACTTCGGCCCGACCTACTAGAATGTTGCAGGCGCACTCACTGCGGGTTGCCACGCCCAGGGAGGCTCGGAAGACGTTCACCCATGGCAGAGCCTTCTCTGTGGCTGGCCCCACACTATGGAATCACCTCCCGAGTGAGTTGCGCCTTGCACCGTCCCTGCCAGCCTTCAAAAAAGCTTTAAAGACCTTGCTTTTCCAGGAGGCGTTTGGTGACTGTTAAGGTGGGGATTTTTTTGGCCTTGCTTGTTTGTCCGCCACTTGCCTTCCTACTATTGATTTTTATGTTTAACTGATTTTATTATTTTATTGCGATGCAGCTTATATTTTGTCCATTGTCTGTCTTCCTTTTGTTGTAAACCGCCCGGAGTTCCTTCCGGAAGACGGGCGGTATATAAGCTCTAAAAATAAATAAATAAATAAATAACCTCCAGCATGCAGTCAGACAGACAGCAGCGGTGTGAGGGGCTATCCCGTGTTTTGCACTAAGTGCCATATGTATGATTATTTGCCACTTGGCCAAAAGCCATGGGTATGTCCTTGTTGCAAGGGAGCTCCCAAGAGCTCAGGGAACGAGGTTTGCTCCCTGGATTCCTTGGTTGTGGACCTGGAGAAGCAGAGGCAGGGAGAGTTCCATAGTGAGAGTTCCAGGGACTTTTAGGCACCGTCCCTCCCACAGGCAGGCAGCTCTGCAGCTGCTCAGATTGCAAGTCTCCAGGCTAGAGGACATCCTTCTGAACAAGAGGGAAACCCATCTTCTTAGAGCAGGGGTGTCCAAACTTCGGCCCTCCAGATGTTTTGGGCCACAACTCCCAGAATTCCAAGCCTGTATTGCCAAGGACAAATGACTGTAGGAGTTGTGATCCAAAACATCTGGCGGGCCGAAGTTTGGACAGTAGGGTCCTAGAGGGACCCCTTCTTTAGGAGACGGGCCAGTATCCAGTCACACTGAGAATACTCCTCTAAGGGAGGTGGGAAGGGAGCTTCTGGTAGCGGGTGATTGGATTGTCAGGAGCGTAGAGTGGGGATGGCAGGGGCCTGTGACGGATGTGAGGACCACATGGAGACTTGCCTGCCTGGTCCAAAGGTTACAGACATCACATAGAATCATAGAGTTGGAAGAGACCTCAAGGGCCATCTAGTCCAACTCCCTGCCATGCAGGAACCCCATCACAATATTTCCGACAGATGGCCATCCAGCCTCTGCTTAAAAACCTCCAAAGAAGGAGGCTCCACCACCCTCCTTTGGGGCAGCCTCTAACTGTCTTGAAGTTCTTCCTAATGTTCAAATGGAATCTCTTTTCCTGTAGTTTGAAACCATTGCCCCGAGTCCTAGTCTCTGAAGCCATGGAAAACAAACCTGTTCCCTCTTCAATATGGCATCCTTTCAAATATTTAAACATAGCTATCATATCCCCTCTCAGTCTTCTTTTTGAAAGGCTAAACATTCCCAGTTCCCTAAGCTGTTCCTCATAAGACATTTCCTCCAGACCCTCAACCATCTGGATAGGCTGTTAGAGAGTGCTGGGGCCACAGTAGCAGTGGTGGTGCATGTCGGCACCAGTGTTGTCAAAAATGTTGCCACATGGTCCTGGAGGACAAATTTAGATTACTAGGAGGAAGCTAAGAGCCAGGACCTCAAAGGTAGCATTCCCAGAAGTGCTACCTGTTCCACGAGCAGAACTAGCTAGGCAGGCAGAGCTCTGGGGTCTCAATGCGTGGATGAGAAGGTGGTGTCAAGAGGAGGGCTTTAGATTTGTCAGGAACTGGAGAACATTTTGGGACAATCCAAACCTGTTCAGGAGGGACGGGTTGCACTTGAACCATGATGGCACCAGATTGCTGGCACTCAACCTCAAAAAGGCTGCAGAGCAGCTTTTAAACTGATAAATGGGGGAAAGCCGACAGGAGCTGAGTGTCATCCGGTTCGGAACACTTCATCCCCGTGGAATGAGGCTGGGGAGGGTAGAGAAGCACAAAGTGATGACACAGTAGTTATTAGGACAGGGAGAATGATGGAATGTGATACTTTGTCTCCTGGAATGAGAAGCTGCAGGGAGGAAAAAGAACAAACAATCAGCCATTGTTGGGGGACCCACTGTACAGGAGCTTCTGTGCAAATGCTCGAAGCCTCCGTGCAAAGATGGGAGAGCTTGAACATTTGTTGTCTGGGGATAACATTGATATAGTGGCCATAACAAAAACTTGGTGGAATGCAGAGAACCAGTGGGATACCGCAATCCCAGGCTATAAACCCTATAGGAGGAATAGAGAGGGGTGGGTTGGAGG
Source organism: Phrynocephalus forsythii (assembly GCA_029282475.1). NCBI lineage: Eukaryota > Metazoa > Chordata > Lepidosauria > Squamata > Agamidae > Phrynocephalus > Phrynocephalus forsythii. Next base: position 4,868,668 of record JAPFRF010000024.1, read on the forward strand.
TGGAGTGGCCCAGCAGAAGTGCATACCACAACGAAAGAAGAGCTCCTCTAAGTCCAAGAGGGCACCAACATGGTTAATGAGCAGAGTTAGAGAGGCTCTAAAGAGCCAGGGGAGGTTTTCCCGTAAATGGAAATCCTTCCCAAAAGAGAAAAATAAAAGGAACACAAACTCTGGCAAAAGGAATGAAAGAAGCTGATAAGAAAGGCAAATAAAGACTTTGGGGAATGTATGGCTAGCAATATAAAGGGAAATAATCAAAGCTTCTTTAAATATGTTAGTAGTAGGAAACTTACCAGATAACTGGTTGGCCCTCTGGGTGTTGAGGGAGGAAAAGGGGAGGTAAAGGAGGACCTGGAAATTGCAGAGAAATTAAATGGGTTCTTTGCATCTGTCTTCACGATAGAAGATCTTGGGCAGATTCCTCTGCCCGAATAGCCCCTCTTGACTAAATAATTAAATCAAATACAGGTTAAAAGAGAGGATGCTTTCGACTTAATTGATAAATTGAATATCAACAAGTCACTGGGTCCAGATGGCATCCACCCAAGGGTTATTAAGGAACTGAGAAATGAAGTTGCGGATCTCTTAACCACAATATGCAACTTGTCTTTTTTTAAAAAGCCACAGTGCCAGAGGAGAGCAGATGTCACACCAGTTTTTAAAAGAAGGAGGGGGGAACCAGGAAACTACAGGCCGGTTAGCCTTACGTCTGTCCCAGGGAAGATGGTGGAAAGTCTCATCCTAAAGAAAATCTTAAAACAAATAGAAGAACAAACCTTGCTGATGAAAAATCAGCATGGCTTCTGTAAGGGTAAGTTGCCTGACACATCTTTTAGAATTCTTTGAAAAGGTCAACAGGCATATGGATTTGGGTGAAATGGTGGATATTGTCTATCTGGATTTTCAGAATGCTTTTGACACAGTCCCTCACAAAAGGCTGCTGAGAAAATTGCACAGTCGGGGATAAGAGGGTAGGTCCTCTTATGGACTGAGAATTGGTTGAAATCCAGGAAAGAGAGATTAGGTGTCAACGGGCAATTTTCACAATGGAGAGAGGTGAAAAGTGGTGTGCCCCAGGGCTCTGTCCTGGGACCGGTGCTTTTCAATCTGTTCGAAAATGGCCTGGAGACAGGAATAAGCAGTGAGGCGGCCAAGTTTGCAGATGACACAAAACTTTTCCAGGTGGTGAAGACCAGAGAAGATTGTGAAGAGCTCCAGAAGGATCTCTCCAAACTGGGGGAATGGGGCTGCAAAATGGCAAATGCATTTCAATGTAGCCAAATGTAAAGTAATGCATAATGGGGGGGAGAGAAATCAAAACTTTATCAGCTCGTGGGTTCTGAGCTATCCATGACGGATCAGGAAAGAGATCTTGGTGTGATGGTGGACAGCTCAATGAAAGGCTCTATCCAGTGTGTGGCAGCAGGGGAGAAAGCCAATCCCGGCTCGCCTGTACTGGCTGCCCGTTGCCTCCCAAAATAAGGTTCAAGGTGTTTGTTTTGGTTTACAAAACCCTCCATGGCTTGGGACCTGAATATCTGACAGAGCGCATTTCCCAAAGTTCAGAGGTGGCCAGACCAACCAGAGCTTCATCGGCCTAATCACTTCAGGTGGCCAACCCCAGGGAGGCCCATAAGGTTGTGAGTCTTGCGACTCGCAATTGGGCCTTCTCGGTAGTTGGCCCATCCATGTGGAATAAACTGCCCACTGAGATGCGCCTGGCCCCTTCTCTCACAGCCTTTCAGAAATTACTGAAAACGTGGCTGTTTAAAGAAGCTTATGGCAATGGCTATTGTCTGTGCCCCTTGTGATTCATTTGTTTTCTCTTAGTATTTGTTTGTGCCTCTTGCCAGATTCCTGGAAGAGAAGTCCCATCACGGGTTGCAAACCAACATGGAGATGTGTCATCTCCAGGCTTAAAACCAGGATACAAGTGGCGCCTTGAATTACGTTGGCCTCCAATTACAAAGATTTTAAGTTACAAAGGAAAATCCATGGATATGGGGAAAGTTCAACTTACAAAAAATTTAATCCTTTTTTTTTCTATTTGCATAAAGTTTTCCCTGTCCCTGTGCAGGGGAAATTAAAGCCTCTGCTCTGATTGCAAAACGAGTCTCTTCCTTTCCAATTGCAATACTGCCATCTTGTGGCCACCTCCTAGTACAGTACTGCAACTGCAATCAAGTGGGAAGCTTTTTAATAATAATAATAATAATAATAATAATAATAATAATAATAATAATAATAATAATAATAATAATAATAATAATAATAATAAATAATAATAATACCTTTATTGTCAATATACAACATGTGCACAATGAAATTGGCTGAGTCTCCCTTGCCCACCCCCACCTCCATCCCACTAGCAATAATCAGACTCAAGAGAATTGGGGTTTCTGTTTTCAATGATGCAGAGGAAGTGCTGGTTTTGGAGCCATTCTGGAAATATTTGGCACTGTTTGGGGGACTTTCTGGAACTGTTTTAGTGGATTTCTCAAGCGGTGGAAGGGTAGGGAGATGAGCTTCGTTGTTTGCATGTCTGTTCCTGTGTTTTTTGCATTCGGGGGGGGGGGTTATGTGATTTCCAACTTGGGACTGATTCATCAGGTTTCCCATGCATTTTTATGGGAAATTGCATTTCGAAATGCAAAAATGTTGAGTTAAGAAAATCCCATTGGAATTGATTAATTTTGTAATTGGAGGCATCACTGTACTTCAAAGGCCACATGCAGGGGAGTGCTATCAGGAGACAGAGATCTAGTCTCATGCACTCCCAGAGGCATCTGGTGGGGCCACTGTGAGATACATGAAGCTGGACTAGATGGGCCTTTGGCCTGATCCAGAAGTGCTCTTCTTATGGTCTTATGTGTTCTTAAGAGAAAATGCCCAAATATATGTACAGTAGGACCCCCATATCCACTGATTCAGTTATCCACCGTTGGCAGAGGAAAAAATATATAATTCAGCAGCCACAAAGCAAGCAACTGTCACAAAGAGCAGCTGTAAAGCAAGCTATTGTCATAAAACAGCAGCTGTAAAGCAAGCTACCATCACAAAACAGCAGTTTTGGGGACATTTTTGGTGTTCTGTGTTATCCACAGTTTTCATTATCCACAGGAAGGCTTGGAACCAATCCCCAGCGGATACGGGGGTCCTACTGAATTTCTAAAGATGAAGTTACCAGGCCTGACCACTTGAGGGAGACAGAGGCCATGCAGTATATACAATTTGCTGATAAAATAGCCTTTGCTGTAATTTGTGTTTGTCGGGTCCTGCTGTATAGCAAAGATTCTGAATAAAGTGTACAACGAATGTGGGGAAATGCAGACTCATAAGAAGCAAACTGAGAGGGTTCTAAAATTCAGGCTGCTCTGCAAAATAGCATAACAAAGTGTGCTTTTTATATAAATGAAATTTAACAGGGAGAAGTGGAAAGTGCTGCACCTAGGAGAAGAAACCAAGATTGACAAGATGGGGGAAACCTAGTTCAGTAATACTACAAGTGAGAAGGATTCTGGAATTCTTGTAGATCGTAAGCTTGAATTATGAGCCAACAGTGTGATGTGACCACTCACAAGGCAAATGCTAGTATAGGCTGTGTTAACAGAAGTATAATTTCCAGATCTCATGAGGTGGTTGTCCCACTCTATTTAGCACTAGTCAAACCTCCCCTAGAGTACTGTGTCCAGTTCTGGACACCATACTTCAAGAAAGATGCTGACAAATTAGAATAGGTGTCAAGGATGACGGGGGGCTGAAAATGAAGCTCTAGGACAGTGGTCCTCAACCTTCCTAATGCTGTGACCCTTTAATACAGTTCCACATGTTGTGGTGACCCCCTTGCCCTGCTTGGAAGAGGCCACAAGCCCCCTTTGGCAGGCCACTGCCGCAGGGGCCATAGAGAACTTCCCTCCATATAGCACCCTCAGCCAATCGCAGCCTCCGGTGCCATGGACTGACATCCCCTCCAAACTATCAAGCTGTAACTCACTCTTTCTCCTCCCCCTCCTCCTCCAGACCCAGGCTGTTTGTCCCTTTTTCTTCACTGGCTCATGGTGACCCCTGTGAAATGGTCGTTCGACCCCCAAAGGGGTCCCGACCCCCAGGTTGAGAACCACTGCCCTAGGAGGAAAGACTGGAATAATTGAGCATGTTTTGTCTTGAGAAAAGGAGACCGTGGAGCATGATATGATAGCACTTTGGAAATATTTGAAGGGCTGTCATACAGATGAGAGACAGGATCTAGTCTCATTAATCCCAAAGTGTGGGACGCACAACAATGCCCTCATGTTAAGAGAACCCAGCTTTTGGCTAAATACCAGGAAAAATGTCTTAACTGTTAGAGCAGTACAGCAATGGAAACAATGATCTCAAGAGGTAGTGGGTACTCCAACACTGGAGGCCTTCAAGAGAAATTTGGACAACCCCCTGGCAGATATCCTTTTTTTTTTTTTGTGTTCCTTCATGAGGCAGGGGACTGGACTGGGTCCCTTCCAATTTCAATATTCAGTGGTTCTGATATATCATCCTATAGTGCTTAAAGCACTCTGGACGGTTTACACGTTCATTGCAAAGCTCTGCACTGTGTAAGCAGATTATATGCAGAGGTACCACAAGGGGAAAGAAGGGGTGGATTTTTCCTTCAGCCACACACAGAGGTGGGGGAAATAGATTTTGGAGCCACCAGTGTGAGGGGAAAATGCTCCCAGAAGATAGATCAGAGTTGTCAAAGGTTACCCTTCCTTAGTCTCATTATTAGACCCATCATGGAGTCACGGAGGAGTGGAAATTCAGCCAGACACGCTGTGAGGGAATTTCTCAGAACAGGCAAACAGAGATTCCCAAGCCAGAAACTCGGAATTTAGAAGAGCAACATAGGGCGTTTATACACGACCCCTAAACTCCGCGGCAAATGGCTGCAAGCTCCGGAGCTTAAAAATGTTTCCCCACCAGCTCCGGAGTTTGCAGAAAATTAAGTGCAACCATGCCCACCTAAGCGCGACCCAGCGCACTTTTCATGTACCTGCTCTCCCGTGGTGACAATCCCTGATGCCGTTTTAAGGGAGTGAGTGTCGGCTCTCCTTGCGTCTGTTTGTTGTTGTTTTTGCCTGCCGCCCCTTTAAGAGAAGGAACCAGGAAGCCGGGCGGAATCAGGAAGAGAAGGAATCAGGAAGCCCGGTGGCTTTGGAGGTGAGATGCATTTTTTCCTCTCTTTTTTTCTCCCACCCCTCACGCAGACAGGAGCAAGGAAGTGCTGAGGGGTGGGAACACAGCAAGAGCAACGAACCCCTAAGATCTCTGGTCCGAATTTAAGTGGCCAGCGGATCTTAGGGGTCGTGTGAAAAGGCCCATAGGCTGCTAGGATTCTCCAGATGGATTCTGGTAGAGATAAGAAGGTGGTTTCAGCTCAGAAATGAAGTTTGAACAACAAGGCTTGGCAGGGAGAATGCAGAGGCAGAGAGGTACAGCAAGACAATTTGCCCCAGAGCAGCAAATACAGCAACTGGGCGTTTTTTGATCTGGTTTTTGCCCACTGGCTAATTCTGTCAGATGATTCTGGAAAATTCATGGGAAGCAAAAGATAGGCCGACTCAGTTTATGAAAATGCAGAACAGTCTTAAGGTGTTTGGTCACCCACCCACCTTGGGATCATCCTTAGAGCCTTAAAACAAAGGTAATCTAATCTCTCTGGCTTCTCTACAGGAGGATTATATTCTGAAAGAGGTTTTAGCTGAGGTATTCATCTCTTCTCTCTTTGTATGTTTCATGGGTGTGTGTGTCTGTTTAGAACTAAATTCCTGCCATTTCCGTTTCCGTAGAGCGGGGGTTTGGCTGCCTTTGAAACCAGGAGGCTATTTCTTAACAGGCATTATTGTTTAACCCATGTTTATCATTGGCCGGACAAGTTCTCCAGTTAAAAGAGTCCGTGGCATGCATGTACATGTCTTGGTACAGGTGAGACTCTGCAGGGGTGTTGTACAAACCTGGCTGGCTAAGTACCAGCTTCACCCGTTAAGCAACATATTCGTTTTCCTTAACTCTCGTCCCCCTCAATTTTTTGCCCCATGACCCTTTTGGGATATTTGAAAGAAAAGAAAAAACAACCATCCTGGACTCCTCCCAAATATGGCTGGAGTACATTCGGGCTCAGATATGGCTCTTGGGTCTGCTTGGATTGTTGTAAATGACAAGGGACGCGGTGAAGAGGCTGAGTGGACAGTGGGGGCTGCATTTCAGCCATAACTCGAACAACACAGTGGATCTGTCGAAGTGTCATGAGGGACCCGGAAGTTGAGTCATGGCAACCGGACTTCTTTTCTTGAGAGATCGAACCGTTTCGTTCCTCATCCAAGCAGCTTCGTCAGTCTGAGGAAAGTTAACGTTGAGGAGGACTCACCTGGATGACTGAGAATCTTCACAGACGTGTAATGAGGGACCTACCCTTGAGTGGTTCTTCACAAAATCCGAGTACGGTTTAGGTTTGGATGACTCGATGCTAAACCTGAAAAAACACGAGGATCAAAGAAGGAACTGGAACTTCAAGTTCAGAGAAGGGCAGCAAAGATGATCAGGGGACGGCAAACCAAGCCCAAGAAGGAGAAGGAGAAGGAGAAGGAGAAGAAAGAAAGAAACTGGGCATGTTTAGCCTTGAGAGAAGACAGAGGTGGGATACAATAACACTTTTGAAGTACAGTGGTGCCTCAGTTTACGAATTTAATCCGTTCCGAATGCATGCTCTTAAGTTGAACTACTCTTAAGTCGGGGTACCTATCTAAAATATTGGGGGGGGGGAGTTAAAAATTAAAAATAATTGAAAACAAATATTTGTAAGTCGAGCAGAGCATATCTAAAATTTGTAAGGCAGCAGTTAAAACGCCAAGAGTTTTCCGCTCTTAAGTCGAATTGCTCTTAAGTCAAGCTGCTCTTAAGTTGGGGTACACTGTACTTGAAAAGTAATCATGCAGTGGAAGGACAGGATTTGTTCTCAGATCATCTCAGAGCGCCCGCATAATCATGGCCTGAAGCTACAGGAAACCAGATTTTAGCTGAATATCAGGAAAAACTTCTGAACTGTTAGAGTAGTATGACAATGGCACCAGTGATCTCAGGAGGTGGTGAGTGCACCAACGCTGGAGGCATTCGAGAGCAAAAAAATGGACAAACATCTATCAGATCTGCTTTAATCTCTGTTCCTGGATTGAGCAAGGAATTGGGCTCAATGGTCTTCTCAGCTGCTGAGAAAATTGCATAGTCAGGGGATAAGAGGGCAGGTCCTCTTATGAACTGAGAACTCGTTGAGATCCAGGAAACAAAGAGTAGGTGTCAATGGGAAATTTTCACAATGGAGAGAAGTGAAAAGCGGTGTGCCCCAGGGCTCGGTCCTGGGACCGGTGCTTTTCAATCTGTTCATAAATGACCTGGAGACAGGGATAAACAGTGAGGTGGCCAAGTTTGCAGATGACACAAAACTTTTCCGTGTGGTAAAAACCAGAGAAGATTGTGAAGAGCTCCAGAAGGATCTCTCCAAACTGGGGGAGTGGGCTGAGAAATGGCAAATGCGTTTTAATGTAACCAAATCTAAAGTAATGCATATTGGGGCAAAAAAATCCAAACTTCATCTATCAACTCATGGGCTCTGAGTTATCCGTGACGGATCAGGAAAGAGATCTTGGTGTGTTGGTGGACAGCTCCATGAAGGTGTCTCCCCAATGTGTGGCAGCAGTGAAGAAGGCCAATTCCATGCTAGGGATTATCAAAAAGGGGATTGAAAATAAAACAGCCAACATTATAATGCCGTTATACAAAACAATAGTGAGGCCCCACCTGGAGTATTGTGTACAATTCTGGTCACCGCATCTCAAGAAAGACATAGTGGAACTGGAAAAGCTGCAGAAGAGAGCGACTAAAATGATTACTGGGCTGGGGCACCTCCCTTATGAAGAAAGGCTAAAACAATTGGGCCTCTTTAGTCTGGAAAAAAAGGCGCTTGAGGGGGATATGATTGAGACATACAAAATAATGCAGGGTATGAGTAAAGTGGATAGAGGGAAGCTCTTCTCCCTCTCTCAAAATACCAGAACAAGGGAACATACACTCAAATTGAGTGCTGGGAGAGTAAGAACTGACAAAAGAAAATATTTTTTCACCCAGCGTGTTGTAAGTCTATGGAACTCCCTGCCACAGGATGTGGTGATGGCATCTGGCCTGGATGCCTTCAAAAGGGGATTGGACAGATTCCTAGAGGAAAAGTCCATCACGGGTTACAAACCATGATGGAGATGTGTAATCTCTAGGCTTTAAACCAGGGTACTTCAAGGGCCAGATGCAGGGGAGTGGTATCAGGAGACAGATATCTAGTCTCATGCGCTCCCAAACGCATCTGGTGGGGCCGCTGTGAGATACAGGAAGCTGGACTAGATGGGCCTTTGGCCTGATCCAGCATGGCTCTTCTTATGTTCTTATGTTCTTATGTTCTATGATTCCTATGTCAGTTAATTCTTGAAATCAGTTTATCACCCCTCTCAGAGGAAAAACCCAAGTTTCCTGCAAAATTATGAGAAGAATGATCACAAATCATTTTCTTCCATCCATTTTCTTCTTCTTTTTTATTCACAATAATGGAACCTGTAGATTGCTGGGGCAAATGAATCATGGTAGAATGGTCCTAAACAAAGAGAAGTCCTTTATGTAGCAGAAACTGGAGGTCTTAACCCCAGACACAGTTTTATGAGGTTTTGAGGTTCAATAACCTATGAGGTTTTACTGTCCTGGTCCGCACACTTCCACTGGGCTGCCAAGAACATCCTTGTTAGCAGAGTGGAAAAAACATGCACAGTGAAAGAGTTGCAAACGCATGTGGAGAGTTCTTCAGAAACAAGCTGAGATTTATTTGAAGTCAGTTCCAGAAAACAAACGTAGAGCTCGCTTACAAATGCAGACAGACACCCAGCAACATATCAGGAAAACAAACATAAACAGGAGTTATGAGGAATACGGAGGAATGAGGACAACGCAAGACACAAGACGGAGGCGGCAGGAGATCAAGACGCCTAAGAATGAAGGCTCAAACATTCCTCCTTAAATACACAAACACACACATGTGTGAAACTTTCTACAATGAGTTAATTCTTTTCAGGATTCTTTCCGTTGCAGCTTGTCAGAATTTACAGGTTTCAGAAAACCTAACAGTTTGGGCTGCCAGGTTTGGAGGATAGGAAACCTCTAGTCCCAAAGGCAGTATATTTATGTACCCGAGCTGCTGTAAGGGAGAGGACTTTCTGCATTGTATCAACAAGATGCTATAGTCCGCCAGTCCAGCAAAGCTGCTCTTGTGTTCTTCTGCAGGAAAGAGACCCATTATGACATCCCATTATGAAAGGCAAGCTCAGAAAAGGAGACCCAAGACTCTGAGAAAACCTTCTAGATGAGGAGAAGTCCAGGAAGGACTCAATGTTATGATGGGTCAAGTGTACCTTCAGGTCATGTTGGAGTTGACCTTGGTTCCCTAGATGTTCTTAGAATCATAGAGTTGCAAGAGAGACCTCAAGGGCCATCTAGTCCAACCTCCTGCCATGCAGGAACCCCCATCACAGGACGCCCGACAGATGGCCATCCAGCCTTTGCTTAAAAACCTCCAAAGGAGGAGACTCCACCACCCTACAAGCCCTGGCCAGCAAGAGGTGGTGATGGGAGTTGTAGTCCAAGAACCCTCTGGGGAGACAAGCTCGGGAACCATTGTACCTAAGAGCCTTGTTAGACCAAAGTTCCTTATGACAGCCATCCATGTTGGCTCAGATGGGTGTGGGTGTGAAGTTACCAAGTCCAGGCATGAATCTGGGCCCTGCTTATGGCAATCAGCTTTGGCCCACCCCTTACAAGGTGTCATCGGGTCAGTTCTGACCATGGAGGAGGAACCTTCCTTATTTTATCATTCTCTTCTGGGGGCATCCTGGGACTCGACAGCTTGCCCAAGGCCATGACTCCACTCCTAAAAGGCAGAGTGGGGAATTGAACTCCCAGCCTCTGGTTCTTCAGCCAGATACATAACTCACTGAGCTATCCTGACCCCCAAATAGGGAGAATACTGTACTCTCCTTCTGACTTGTGTTCCCTGCCTGGGATAGTCGCTTTTCTCAATTAGCAGACCGAAAAGCCACTTTTTAATGTATTCTGCTCCTGAGACCAGTGAATTACTGAAGAGATTTGGGGAGAAATGGGGTCTTAATTTTATTTTTTTGTCATGGGATGAGGTGTCTTATTGATAACACACAATTTAAAAGAAAACAAACATGGCTCACACCACTCACCCTGGGAATTTCTCCGTGCCAACGCTGTATTTCGAGCGAAATTCACCTCTCTCTCTTTTTGTGTCTTTCTTCCAATTCCCTTGCCTGTTCTCTTCGCCTTATTTCATTAAAACTCTCTGTTTGCATGGACCTGGCCTGTTTTCAGAGACTGGATTTGTTCGGCGCCTCCCTGAGTTCCCCTCAGAGGTGGTTCCTCGCCCGGATCAACTCCCAATAGCCCAAAGGGATTGTGGGCTAGAAGTATTTGGATTGTGGTGTGTTTAGGGTCCCCCATGAATTTTTGGTCTCCAAGGATGAGGTGCCATGAGATCTCAGGCTGGAGGCAAGAAACACTCATGGAAGCAAAAATGAGGAGAGAGGATGGAGACTGTAATGAAATATACCGGCATGTGTGTCAGTACAACTGAAATAGCTAAATAAAAAACTTTCTACCTTTAAAATACAAAGTACACAGCAGCAGAGACCAACTGCCCAATATTGAAATTGCTAACCAATTATGTGTAAAATAACAAGGATCAACACATCTTTATGTAAAATATATATTCTTTGTGTTACATAACAAAAACCTAGCTTTAGTTTAAAAAATTGAAAATAATGCCTGGTAATCAAAAGTCTACATATCACAATCAAATTCTGTTGATTTAATGTCACAAACAGAAGATTATAATTGTACCTTAGCTAACAGATAAACATTTATCATTTGTAATGCCATATCCCACAGCTTTACTCATGCAAACACACAGTACATTTTAGCTCTCACAGAGCATGTAGGTCAGAGTGATTGATTCCAAAAAAGAATCAGCAAAGAACGAATTTTGAGGCTTTACTTAAATACTCTTTCTGCTACCTAATCAATTACAACTGCCCGATGCAGCGGGAAACCTCTGCTGATGATATCATCTGTAGATACCACACCCCAAACACTTAGTTTTGTTTCTTACTTCAATGCAGGTAAGTCTACAAACTTCAATATTTAATTTATGTTTTTACTTTCTTGGTAGAAACTTCAACATATAGCCCTCCAGAGGCGGCTGGATTACACATCCGATTATCCTTCGCCATTGTCCCTGGCTGGCGGCAATTGTTGGTCCGACAGCCCGTGGAAGGCTCCACTCCCTTTCTGATCTTCTTCGTCTGGAATCTGTTTTCCAAAGTTACAGGAGTCAGTGCAGTATTTTCTAAAAATGTCCATACTATCCATACGGATTGAGGGACTGACCTAACAGTTGTTTGACAAGGGATTTCCATGTCGTTCCTTCAAAACTGTGAGGAACAGCAGTGTGTTTGCTCCCTCCTGCCCTATCTAGCAATGCAGGCAACTCCGGATTTTCTGTTCCTACTTCCTTTTTTATTACTGATTCAAGCCGTAGAAACCATTTAACTGGGATACAGTTAAAATAGTTTTAATGTCTAGAGGCTGTAGAAAAATGAAAGCAAAGGTACCGATCCCATAGATCGAGTGTCCTACTACATGTATCTCGTTATTTTGAAAGAGCTGGTGGAGAACGGAAGAACGACAGCCAGGCAGGGTACTCCACTGTCATCCTCCATATCACTGCTTAAAGGGTTAAGGAAAGGTAGGAAGTTGCTATGAAATGGGAGACAAGAACCTGATGGGCTCCGATCCTTTATTTGTCAGAGATGGTTTTCTTTTCAGCTGCCCATCCATGGTGGAGATAGAAAAGAGCTCACGGGCCTAGCGGAGGTGTTTTGATCTGAGAGATCTAAGTGGTCTTGGCATGCACAAGTCCTGGCCTTGAGGATTACCTTGGACAAACTTGTAGAAACACCCAGGAAAACACACACACACACCCCTTGAGCTGTAAAATTAGGATTCAGTTAGCAAATCATAGCACCTTTTCTCTTCTGTGGCAAGGCTTAAGGAACCTTCCAGAATGATTAAAATGAGAAATTTGTACAGTAATCAAATAAGGCCACTGTGATTTCAGTTGTTTATGGTTATGGGTCAAGTTGAAGGGCTTTTACAGAAATAATTTCTTATGTTGTGTCCAAAGTATGACAGTGTCAGTTTCAACATTTTTGTCTGCAGGGAGACTTTGGGCTTGATTTGTTCTAGGACCCCCTTGTTGGTCCTTATGGGAGGCCAAGGTATCGCCAGAACTCTCCCCGCAGCACTTTTATTTGCAGGACCCTTTCCCCCATATTCGTCTTCTGAGAGCAGTTTTTGTTTTCTGAAGAAAGTAAATGGTGGACCTTGACAGATCCTCCTGATTTCATATGATTTTTACATGGGATCCTTCCCAAATCACCATCAAATCACACATCACATTCATGGCCAACTACTACACAATAATCATGCATCCACCAACACATGGCTCTGTAGTGGCGCAAAAACATGGATCCATCTCACGGATCCATCTTATTTCATATGATTTTTACATTGGATCATGATATATATAGAGCCCATTTCAGTCCCCAGATTGCACACCAAAAACCATGGGTCCATCAGCGCATGACTCCACAGTGGAGCAAAAACATGGATCCAAGGCACAGATCCACACGGATCTACCTGATTTTTATACAGGATCACCTCCAAACCTAGGCTCCATCCTTACACACAGATTGCAGACTTTGTTTTCCATGTTGTGGCCTTCAGCACGAACCAGGCAGACAATTACTACACTAGCATTTACAGTATTTTGTTTTCTTGACTCAGGTAGGACTGAAATCAGCTCAAATCACAATCTAGGCAGAAAACAAGTTTATTTAAAATAGTTTTACCCAGCCTTTCTCCTTGGAAAGGGCCCAAGGCGGCTTACAACACTGAAGGACAATAGACAGCATTGGAGGCAATGAGTGGACAACAGTTGCTGAAGTAAAACCAAGAAGAGCTTTAAAAGTACAGCAGCTTTCCCCGGAATGCTTCTTCCAGATCAGAACATTTTCACATTCAGAAATTCTAGGATGGTGCCAAGTCTTGAGGCCAACAAGGTTCCTCCTTCCAGCTTTTGTCTTCCTCCCAAAGAGTTAAAGCCATTGAGCAGGAGGTCCTAGAGAGTCCCTCTGGAAAGAGAAGGGATGGGGGAGACTTCTTCCTCCTAGGCGGTGCACCGCCTTTTCCCCTTCCCCCAGAGCCCCACTTGGGTAGTTCCACAACTCCCAGATTTCCAAGCTGAGACTGCCAAAGACAAAGGACTATGGGAGTTGTGGTCCAAAACATCTGGAGGGCAAAGTTTGGACATGCCTGCTCTAGGTGCTTTTCAAGCTCTGTAGGGAAAGGGAGTTTTGTACTATTCCTTCTCGTTCCCTGCCCCTTGACTGATGTGGGACTGAAAGAAGCTCCCAATGAAATGAATTATAAGAGCTCCCAGGTAAAAAAAATATCCAATATATTCACCCGAATGGGGTTTTCTACGAACAAATCCCGTGAGTGTGCCGTTCCCACGGCTGTTTCCCTCCCAAAGGGTTAAAACCATTGACGTGCGAATCCCAGAGAAGTGAGAGAGAGAAAAAAGCTGGGACCCATTTCCTGTTTCCGATTCCGAGGTGCACCGCCTTTCCCCTTCCCGCCAAAGCCCAGTCTTGATGGTTCCGGGTGGTATGGTTGGTGCTGTTTGGGGGAGGGGGAGAGGGATCGGGGGAGGGGGTTAAGTCTTAGGCTTGACTTCTCTCTTAGGCCGGGAGGGAGTCCTTGTTCCTAGACGAGCACCGACAGAAGCCAATTCCTGCCCCCGAGCCAGAAGCGCACCGTCCTGTCTTCCTGAGTTCCCGGCGGGGCTGGAGGTGCCTTGCAGGTGGAAAGCCGGTGAGCTCCGGGAGGGCGGTGGGGTTGGCTTGGCAGGCAGGAGAGTGGGAGAAGGCTTGGTGGAAGAAAGGAAATCCGGGCTCTCCTCCATCCCTCCTTCCTCCTTCTCTTTCCTGACAAGGGAAGATTGTGCCCCTCTCCACCCAAAACCACTACCTCCCTGGGAAACACCTCCCTCCCCAGTTAAAAACATAAGGTACAGTGTGTGTGTGTGTGTGTGTGTGTGTGTGTGTGTGTGTGTGTGTGTGTGTGTGTGTGTGTGTGTGTGTGTGTGTGTGTGTGTGTGTGTGTGTGTGTGTGTGTGAAACACTCTCCAGTTACACCAGTGGTTCTCAACCTGGGGGTCGGGACCCCTTGGTGGGGTCAAACAACCATTTCACAGGGGCTGCCAGGAAGCAGTGAAGAAAAAGGCACAAATGGCTTGGGTCTGGAGAAGGGGGCGAGGAAGGGGGGGGGAAAGAGTGAGTTACAGCTTGATAGGTTGGAGGGGATGTCACTCAATGGCACCAGAGGCTGCGATTGGCTGAGGGTGCCTGGAGAGGGAAGTTCTCTATGGCACCTGTGGCAGTGGCCTGCCCAAGGGGGCTTGTGGCCTCTTTCAAAGCAAAGTGTTCTGCTTTTATATACCGCCCCATACCACTACAAGTCGTCTGTGGGCGGTTTACAATTTTAATTACAGTGTGCAGGCTACACATTGCCTCCCCCCCCCCCCAGCAAGCTGGGTACTCAAGGGGTCACCACCACTGGAGGAACTGTATTAAAGGGTCGCGGCATTAGGAAGGTTGAGAACCACTGCGTTACACAAAGAAGATTAGAAAAATCATGAAACACACCAAAAAGGGTAGCCCATCAATTGAGTATAGGCAGCGTCCTGCAATGGTTCCTCTCCTCTGTCCAAATCAAATTAAAAGCCTGCCTTTCCAAAGGAAACCCTTGTAAGACCGCTCTCCTCCTTTTCACCTGCCTTCCTAAGTGCCTTCTTGCAGGCTGATGGAAACGCAGCTGCTTCTTTACCTGGAGGTGCCATTGGGTTGGATCCCGATGATCATCAAGGGAGGGTTTCCTGGGAGAGATCCCCCAATGTTTGGTGTAGCATCTTTTAAAATTCACAGAGCACTTCATGGGTGGGGCATCCTGAAAGGAGGAGGAGGACGTGTTCCAGATTATATACGGGCGCCTTTGCTCTCTTCACCTGAGAATCCGTTTGAGGGAGGGTTGAATACTCAGGGACCTATAGATGGAGTTGAATTCTTCTGCCGGGCAGGGGTTGAACTGGATGGCCCTCGAGGTCTCTTCCAACTCTATATTTCATTCTATGATCCTCCTGTAGCCGGTGTCTTACACATCAAGGAGCCTTTCCCAAGCCTTGCGTTTGCCTCTCAGTTTTTGAAATGTCTTTGCTTTTCCTGCAGAAAGAGGTGGTCCATTTGCTTCCGTTCCTTTGGCCCCTGTTGGAGATCTAGGTGGACGACTGACTCAGCCAGCCCCTGATGCTGGGAAGGAGGCTAGTGACATGGAGGATTGGAGCAACCAGGAATTGTCAGAAAGTCGCCAGAACAACCTTGATGTGGACTCTCTTGGGCCAGGAGTTCGAGACCAGCATTTCTGGGCGTTCTCCTACCAGGAGGATGAAGGGCCCCGGGCGGTGTGCAGCCAACTCCACCGTCTCTGCCGTCAATGGCTGAAGCCAGAAAAACACACCAAGACTGAGATGCTCGACCTGATCGTACTCAAACAGTTCCTGGCTGTCCTTCCCTCAGAGATGAGGATGTGGGTCAAGGAATGTAGGCCGGAATCTACTTCTCAGGCGGTGTCTCTGGCAGAAGGTTTCCTCTTGAGCCAGGTGGAAGAGAAGCAGCAGCAGGAGGAGCAGCGGCTGGTGAGAGTTCAGGTCAGTCTGAGCAGAGGAAAGCACTATATATTCTTTAATAAGCTTCCTAAACAAGCATTTTCACCTGCCTTCCTAAAACTAAAGCCGTTTCCTCTAGAACTATCTTTTACATTTGTTTCTCACATCCTGTTTTGAGTATTCAGGTTTTGGATGTTTTTGTTTTGCTGCAGGGCTCTTCAGAATCCATCCCCGGCTCCCTTCTGGCAGTGGACTCTCATTTGGACCTCAGGCAGAGGCTGCTGTTCCCAAGGAACAGGCCGGAGGGGTTTAGAGGAGCCACCTCACAAGGTAAGACTCAAGTCGGTATATTTCTTCTTGATCTCCCACGCTTGCATCTTTCCATAGTCAATGAATGGCCTTTTAGCCTCCCTGCCTGCATTCCTGTATAGAGGCTGAAAGATTGGTTTGTCAAAGTAGGAAGTGTTTTTTACAATATATGTGAAGGATAAAATGTCCTCCTCATAGCCTGGGCTTCCTTGCAGGCCTTGAAAACATGCCGGGAGCATCCCCTCCCTCATCTCTTGCTTGCGGAGGAGTGGAAGGAGCATCCGTGCAGACGGAACAGGTAGGGGGGCATCGAAGGGGGAGGCGGAGGTGGGCGAGAGCCTGGGGCACTTGTTTCCCTGTCTTCCTCCTTGGCAGAAGGAGCCATTTGGCCCCTTCTGTTTGCTTCTGTCGACACTACCTCATAAAATGGGCGGCCATTTTCCTCAAGGAAAGGTTTGGCCTGGCCTCGGATTCCCAGCCCTCGGGTTGCGTCCATTCTCTTCCGGTCGGCCCTCGGTAGGAGTCGAACCGCTGCCTCCTCTCTGAGGACGAAAGGCTTCCTCTCCTTTCAGGGTCCCCTCACCTTGGATGAAGTTGCCGTGGACTTCACTCCGTCCAAATGGGCTTTGCTGGATCCAGAGCAAAGGGCCTGCCACAGGGACGTCATGGAGCAGACGCGGGAAAACGTGGCCTCCTTGGGTGAGCTTGGCTTTCCTTCCCCCCTCCCCCCTTTGGTCGATAAGAGACACAGCAAAGATGGCACCCAAGAACACATGACAGATCACTGTTGGGAATGTTCACCAGAGGAGAAAGAGGAAAACCCGCAAGGTTTCTCTCTCTGTAATGAATGAGGTCACGTTGAGACCCTTGGCCAGTCAGACAGATCCGCATTGAGACGGGAAGAAAGTGATAAAACTAATTCAGATAGTATATTACATCTCAGATAGAAGAGCTTAAAGCTTAACCCTCACCAGATAGACCTGCGCTGTCAAAAGCCGGGAGAGGGAGAAGTGCTAACATTTTCCCCGAGAGAAACAGGAAAAGGCAGACCTCCAAGAGGATCAGATTAACCATAGGAGCAAGAGATCCAAGAGTCAAAAAGGGGACAGACAAGCCTTTCCTGAGATTTGCTTCCATATCCCCCATTCTGGACATTGGGACTGGGTAAGTGCTCAGAGGCAATGCTTAACATAAGAACCTAACAAGAGCCATGCTGGATCAGGCCAAAGGCCCATCGAGTCCAGCTTCCTGTATCTCACAGTGGCCCCACCAGATGCCTCTGGGAGTGCACGAGACTAGATCTCTGTCTCCTGATAGCACTCTCCTGTATCTGGCCCTTGGAAGTATTCCGGTTTTAAGCCTGGAGATTACACATCTCCATCATGGTTTATAACCTGTGATGGACTTTTCCTCCAAGAATCTGTCCAATCCCCTTTTGAAGGCATTCAGGCCAGATGCCATCAGCACCTCCTGTGGCAGGGAGTTCCGTAGACTAACAACACACTGGGTAAAAAAAATATTTTCTTTTGTCTGTTCTTACTCTCCCAGCCCTCAATTTGAGTGGATGTCCCCTAGTTCTGGTATTTTGTGAGAGGGAGAAGAGCGTCCCTCTATCCACTTGACTCATGACCTGAATAATTTTGTACGCCTCAATCATATCCCCCCTCAGGCACCTTTTTTCCAGACTAAAGAGCCCCAAATGTTTTAGCCTTTCCTCATAAGGGAGGCCCCCCAGCCCAGTAACCATTTTAATCGCTCTCTTCTGCACCTTTTCCAGTTCCACTATGTCTTTTTTGAGATGCAGTGCTGTTTTCCATTTTGGTACCAACGGGATGTTGTTGCTGTTTTTTTTAATTTCAGCCCTTGACGTCAGATACAGCAAGAAAGAGGAAGAATTGCATGGCATATACCTGGGCAGAGTCATTGGTAAAGAGAGTGAACACCAAGGAAGGAGAAATGAGGCAAAGATACACGGAAGAAATAAATATTTTGCTTCTCCCCTCAGAGGTCCACAGGATGCCTTGCTCCAAGAAAATGTAGAGAAAAGCACGGAAGGGGTTAAAAGTCTGTGCGGAAAGAACTGCAGTCGTCAAGCTAGTCTTAGCGCTGCTTGGACAGTCCAAACAGAAGAGAAAAAGCGAAACGTTCCAGAATGCACCGCAGGTATTCGTGATACGTCATCCCCTGAAATTCATCAAACATTCCAGTGCTTGGAAAGTGGAAAGAGCTTCCGACACAACGCGAATCTTATTTTCCCTCCAGGAACGGACACAGAGAAACCCTTTAAATGTGTCGAGTGTGGGAAGAGCTACAGTCACAGCACGTACCTGCTCTCTCACCTGAGAACTCACACCAGGGAAAAACCCTTCCGGTGCATGGAATGTGGACGGTGCTTTAGTCATAACACGTACCTCGTTTCTCACAGGAAAACCCATACAGGAGAGAAACCCTATGAATGCCCAGAATGTGGGAGGCGCTTCAGTCACAGCCCGTACCTTGTTTCTCATATGAGAACTCACACCGGGGAGAAACCCTTCAAATGCCTGGAATGTGGGAAGACCTTCCGTCACAGTGCCGAACTTACTTTCCACAGACGAATCCATACCGGGGAAAAACCTTTTCAATGCTTGGTCTGCGGAAAGGGCTTCAGTCGAAATGCCTACCTTGTTCCCCACATGAGAACCCACACAGGCGAGAAACCCTTTAAATGCCTGGAATGCGGGAAGAGCTTCCGCCAGAGTGCTCAACTTACTTTCCACAGCCGAATCCATACCGGGGAGAAGCCCTTTAAATGCTCGGTCTGCGGGAAGGGCTTCAGCCGAAGCACACACCTGGCTCTCCACGTGAGGATCCACACGGGGGAGAAACCTTTTACCTGCTTGGAATGCGGGAAGAGCTTCGGCCAGAGCACGACCCTCAATAACCACGTCAGAATCCACACCGGGGAGAAACCGTTTGCGTGCTTGGCCTGCGGGAAGAGCTTCAGCCAAAGGGCACAACTCACGTCTCATCAGAAAATGCACACCACGGGAGAGAAACCATCGAAGTGCTCAGAGGGTGGCAAGTCTCTCAAGAAGAGCAGGCACCTTGTTTCCCGTCAAAGCTTTCACCCTGGGGAGAATGTTCCAGAACATTCCTCAGGGGAGGGTAGAATTGTGTTTCCTGTAGAAACAAAGAATGGGCATAGAATTCTGTAGCGCTCGAGGGAAAATGTGGGAGGATTATGATTTTTTCAATTCTTTTTTTTTTTGCATCTTTTTATTTTATTATTTTGCATACTATATACAAACAAAATTCAATAGTATTAAGGGTCACATTAGACTACTAATACAGACCAGAGTCTAGAGTAGACAGCTCCTGTCCCCTTATCTATTACTAATACAGAGGTATTGGTGATTCCACCTTTGAACAGCCATCTACAAGACTTCCAGACTTAGTGTCACTTTTTAACGTCTTTATGACTATTTTGCCCTTTATTCATTTAACTGCTTCTGGGCCCAGCTGTATATCATCTTCCAGCTCTCCTTTACATAATGCCTTGGGTGGTGTCGCAGCGCCTCTGAGAGCATATCCAGTTCTGCAATGTCCAGTAACTTTTTCAAGAGTTCAGCCTTCGTTGGTATTTCGGTTATTTTCCATTTCTGGGCCCAGAGCAGTCTAGCTGCCGTATATATATACAAGAGAATATATTTTATTTTTTTATCAGTAGTCTCTGGCATTATATTCAACAGTAACGTTTCCGGTCTGAAATTTAATTTAATTTGTACAATTTCTTGTGCCACTTTCCAAGTCTGCCGCCAGAATATCTGAGCTTGATCACATGACCACCATGCATGATAGTAAGTCCCTGGATTCTTTCTACATTTCCAACAAACATTATTAGACCCTTTTGACATTTTGGCTAGTTTTACCAGAGTCAGATGCCACCTGTGAAACATTTTAAATATATTTTCTTTGAGACTAACAGGTTTAATTAATTTGTGACTGTCTTTCCACATTTTAGTCCAGTCATCAATATCAATATTATATTTAAAATTTTGAGCCCATTTAATCATTCCCTCCTTCACTCTTTCATCCTCCAGTTCATATTCTAATAAATATGTGTACATTTTTTTGATGATTCCCTCATTTGTATATATCCAGAGTTCATCCACCCGTGTTTTCCCTTCAAAAAAACCCATACATTTATCTTTTTGTATCTTGATTCTAGTTTTGCCATAGACCACCAATCTGTTGCCAAGCCCAATTTCTCCAATTCTGTTTTCTCTTTCATCTCCTTCTCTTTAGTCAGCAATTCTTGATACGTAAGTAGTAAACCCTTTTGGTTTATTGTTTTTAGAGTAAAGGCCTCTATAGGTGCAACCCATTCAGGAATTTTTTTATAGTTCTGTGTTTGAAATTTTTGCCAAACTAAGGAGAGTGCTTTCCTTATTATATGGTTTGAGAAGTGTGCCTGCTCCTTGATTCCCCCATACCACACATATGCGTGCCAGCCCATTCTTAAATCCTGGCCTTCTAATTTTAGTATTCTTTGGTTCCCAAGTGTTATCCACTCTTTTATCCAAACCAAGGCGCATGCTTTATAATATAGTAACCAGTTTGGTAGCCCCGTCCCTCCTCTTTCTCTTAGATCTTGTAATGTTTTGAGTTTTATTCTTGGTCTTTTCCTTTCCAGATAAATTTTGAGATCAGTGTGTCTAGTTCTTTGAAATATTTAAAGTTTAGTATAATTGGTAGATTTTGGAAGAGGAATAGCAATTTTGGGAGGACTGACATCTTGATTGTTGCGATTCTTCCCATCATTGATATTTGCAACTTGTTCCAATCGTCCAAATCTCTCTTTATTTCTTTCTGCATTAAGAGATAGTTTTCCTTCATTAGATTGCTTGTTTTTTTGGTGATCATAATCCCCAAGTATCTTATTTTTGGACTTCCTGAAATTTTGTTTTAAGGCTGAGTTCCTCCACATCTTTTTTGTGCATGTTTTTAGTCATGAATTTTGTTTTGCTGTAGTTTATTTTTAGGCCTGCCACTGCTCCAAATTCTTTTATTTCTCCTAATACTTGTTCAATGCTGTGCAGGGGATTATCCAATATTACTACCAGGTCGTCTGCATAGGCTTGCAGTTTATACTCCTCCCCTTTGATTTCCAGACCTCTAATTTCCTTATTCCCTCTTATTTGTCTATTCAGAGACTCAAGAATTAGAACAAATATTAGAGGGGAGAGTGGGCACCCCTGTCTCGTGCCTTGCATGATTTGGATACTTTCCGTCATTTGATTATTGACTTTGATCTTCGCTTTCTGCTCGGTATAAATATTTTTAATTGTTTGTAAAAAGAGTCCATGTGCCCCCATCTTCTTTAACTGTAGAATCATAAACTCCCAATTCAGATTATCGAAGGCCTTTTCCGCTTCTAGAAAAATCAACATCATTTGTTTCTCTGGGTGTTGTTCATAAAATTCCAGGATGTTTATTATTGTTCTTATATTAGATGTCAGTTTTTGTTTGGGGATAAATCCTGTTTGGTCATCATGTATCATTTCTTCAAGCACCTTCTTTAGTCTTGTAGCCCAGATAGTTGCATATATCTTATAATCGACATTTAAAAGAGAGATTGGCCTGTAATTTTTAATTTCTTTTTTTTCTGTTCCTGCTTTATGTACCAGTGATATATGTGCTTCCTTCCATGAGTCTGGAATTTTGCCGTTTTTTCCAATATATTCCACTAGTTTTTGAACTGTGGGGCTAGAATTCCCTCCAATCCTTGGTAAAATTCCATCGGGATCCCGTCCGGTCCCGCGCCTTCCCCCTTCTTCTGTTTTTCCATGCCTCCATAATTTCACAGGTTGTTATTGGATTGTTTAGCCTCTCTAAATGTTGGTGACTAAATTTCCAGCTCCCGATCTTATCTAGATATTTCCACTGATCTTCCTGCTCAATTTCTTTTTTTTTATATAAGTTTGTGTAGTAATCTTGTATTATTTTCTCAATTTCTTTCTGCTTATATATTTCCCTGCCTATTTTGTTTTCTAGTGTGCCAATTCTCATTTTTTCTCTCTCTCTTTTAATTTTGTATGCTAACCATCTTCCTGGTTTGTTCGCATTTTCAAAGAAGTTTTGCCTTGCAAATTTGATTTTTTTTGCCATTTCTTCTTGTTCCAGCAGATGGATTTCATGTTGTAAAATATTTATTTTATTTTTAAAGTTGGAGGCCGAGGGTCTTTTTTTAAGCTCCTGTTCATTCTCCTTTAAAGCTGTTAGAAGATCTTGATATTGTTTCTTCTTTTCTTTCCTTTTTTGTGCATTATATTGTATTGCTAACCCTCTAAGATAAGCCTTCCCTGCGTCCCAGATTGTTGTCATTTCTGTATCTTGGGGTTTATTTGTTTGGAAGAAGAAATCTATTTCCTTTTTCATTTTGGTTATAAAATTTTCATCCCTCATCAGATAAGTATTTAATCTCCATCCTCCTTTCCTTCTTGCTTGTCCTAACATCATTATTATTGGGTTGTGGTCTGCATACGTATTTGGCAATATTTCAATTTCTTCCACTTGATGTATCAAATCTGCTGAGATCCAACAGTTGTCAATCCTCGACCAGGACTTGTGTCTGCATGAGTAAAATGTGTAGTCTCTTTTATATGGATTTTGGGTTCTCCAAATGTCAATTAAGTTCAGCTCTTTTGCCATTTCTAAGAAAGTTTTAGGGATCATATTTCTTTTCTTTTTTCTTCCTGCCCCATCTGTCGTTGAGGTATCTTTTGTTTTGTCCACTACTGCGTTAAAGTCCCCCATGATGCATATTTTTTTCTCCGGTTCTCTTATTAGGAGTTCTTTTAATTGTATGAAAAACTTATCTTGCGCTTCATTTGGCGCATAAATATTTATTAACAATATTTCTTCGCCCTCTGTTGTTATCTCTGCTGCTACCACTCTTCCATCCCTTGAGGTGTGGATTAGTTTTGGGTTAAGGTCTTTCTGTATATACATTGCCACACCCCTTTTCTTTTGTTTATCTGCTGCTATAAACATTTGTCCTAATTTGTCATTCTTTAGCATGTTCTTGTCTGATTCTTTAATGTGGGTTTCTTGAATTAATATGACATCCGCTTTGGTTTTGTATAATTTATTGAAGATTGAATTTCTCTTCTGGGGCGAGTTCATCCCTCTAACGTTAACAGATAGGAACTTGAGTTCTCTTGACATTTTACCGGTTTTTACTGTCTGATTTATCTGCTTTGTCTTTGTTCTTATTCCAGTTCCTTGTCTTCCTGGGTGAGGGGGGTGTTAAAGTTCTCTGTGGTTTCCATGCTCTGTCCTCCTTCCCTTCTGTCTCCCCTTCTGATTCTTCACTGGAAAGCTGCAATTCTTCTTCCGTTAACTTGAGTTTGTATCTCATCTCTTCCAGGAAGTTCCTTGCCTTCATTTTGCTATTTAGATTGTATCTTCTCGACTCCCAGTTAAATAAGACGCCTTCTGGGGTTAACCATTTGAAGGGGATTTTCCTATCTATAAGCACTTTTGTGAGGAACGCATATTCCTGTCTTTTTTTTTTTTTTCGCATGCTCCATGGGACCTGTTTCAAAATATTGACTTTAGCCCCCCTTATCGTTAGATCTTTCTCTTGGTTAAATTTCAATATTTTCTCTTTTGTTGATCTCTTTATAAACTTTATGTGCACTTCTTTTGGCAATTTGTTCTTCCTTGTGTATGCATTGCCTACTCTATATATTCTGTCTATGGATTGTTGTAGTTCTTCTTTGGTTAATCCTATTTGTGCGGCCCATTCTTCAGTTATTAATTGCTCTAGGTCTTCTCCTTCCTGTTCTTCTAAGTTTTGGATTCTCAGAAAGTATGATGCTCTGTCCATCTCTATCAATGTCAGTCTGTCTTGATCCTTACTCTTTTCTTCCTTTATAATTTCCAATTCTTTTTCAATTTTAGTGACTTTGTGTTCCACCTCTTTAATTGCCTGTGTGAAGGTGTCAATTTTCGCATTATTGCTATCTATTCCGGCTTTAAGCTCAGTCTTGACCTCTTGCATCTGATCTAGGATTTGCTTTACAATGTTTGCTTGAAGGTCTTGAAGGGCGTTCTTAAATGGATCTTGGGCTATGAGTCTCATTAAATTTGCTGTTTGGTTGGGGGATTCCTCTTTCTTTCGAGTTGCCATCTTCCTGAAGCTCAATTTGACCCCAAGGTTAGTTTATATAAATATGAGCCCCTTTTTCAATTGCCTTTTGTCCTTCTCCCCTTCCTTCGCCACTTATTTCAATATAAAACTTAACCATTAATCTAGCCTATAACATACAACTCATATCCACCAAATTGATAAACAAAACAAGTATCAACGGTGAGGATTAAAGTAATGATTCACCACTGTCTAATATAGGTTGCTCTTAACCAAAGGTCTGTTCAGGGCTTGTCCATCTAAATAACAGCCATTTATAAGCGCTTAAGAAAACTCATCTACTACCGAATTCAGTCTATAACCTTATGCTGTGATTTCAGTTTAGTTAAAGTTAGACACCTATACCCTCTTGAGTTAGGGATATCTTCGCCCGATATGCAGGCACCTGTAAACAAGAAACCAGATTCTTCGTGCTGTGGAGGCGGCTATGCCAAAGGCTCCAACAGCACCTTGCGTGCTCTTAATTGTATCCAACTGCAACGTGCCCCACTCTTCGTGCTAAGAAGCTGGCGATTGCCCAAGGCTTCGAATAGCACTTTGATGTCTTTATAAATCCACAGCTTTTAGGGATGACGAAAGAAGGCTAAGATTCAGGTGGTCTGGCTCAGTTTTAAATCACCAGCAACAAGAGTCAAGCAGTTAAAGTGTAATTCAGGCTATCAAAGGGTGTAATGGCTTCTGGTCAGACTTAGCAACTTCGGGTTAATTGCCCTTGATCTCCATTCTTGCTTTGATGTTGCTTGTCTGTTAACTGAGCGCTAACAGCTCTGCTTGTGGAGATAAAGCAGCTATTCAAGGCTTTACAACCAGTCAGTGATTTATTTCAGGTCACTCTGCCTCTGTTCGATAAATTTAGCCAAGGCGGACAAAGTGAAAGAGAGCTCCAGAAAGGGGGGGGGAGGGGTCTTCTATGCCGCTTTCCCTCTTTCAGTCCCAAAGAAATGTTTGTGGAAATGGCTTATTTACTCCAATCCACTCTTTGCTGCCAATTCTCTGTACACACTTCTCGGGTTGGCATTCCTTATTCTTCGATGCGTTCGGATTACCTTAAAGTGGAATCCTGGCGTGGTTCAGCAGCTGAGTCGCCATCATGGCGCCGGACCAGATCGCTCGCCTCGGGAGAGAAATGCTTCGGGGGTGAGTTGCTGCTCAACCCCCCACACTTCTTTGATCCCTATCGGCCCAGGAGTGTGCTCTCCTGCACAACCCCCCTGCTCCTGATTTCTTCAGGAGATCTCGATCTGTCGTAACAGCAATCTCTTCTCGGAGCCCCGAAAAACGCTGCTGCTCCGCTGCTCTTCCAGCCACGCCCCCACCATGATTTTTTCAATTCTTGAAACTTCTTGCATTCTCCTTGTTTCCTCTTAGCTGCCTTTTTGTAGTGGCCGTATATGAAGATGGCTGGCTTAAAACAAAGGAAGAAAAATCCTGAAATTCATCAAACATTTCAGGGCTTGGAAAGTGGAGAGAAAGAAAAGAAGAGAAAATCCAGACAGGGACCTCCATTATATATAACTACATATTTCCTTCAGTATGCCACTCTGTATTGTTTGGTTAGTTTAGATCAGTGGTTCTCAACCTGTGGGTCCCCGGATGTTCCTGGACTGCAACTCCCAGAAACCCCTTCCAGCACAGCGAGTGGTGGAGGCTTCTGGGAGTTGCAGTCCAGGAAAATCTGGGGACTCACAGGTTGAGAACCACTGGTTTAGATTGATCTCAACTGACATTGTAGTATCAATAGATTTATCCAGAAACTCTGGTGAAATAAAGAATGTTTCTGTTTTACAAATATATTGGTCAGAGTAGGTGGTAAAATCTTGGCTTATAAAATAAACTTCCCATCTGTACAGTGGAGGAAAGTTAAGACACAGATCTCTAGAACAACTTAGTATGTATATTGCAAGTCTCCCTCAAATACAGTGGTACCTTGTATAAAGGAATACCCACTGGGTTCACTATTAGTTATTAACTCATGCTTACGTTGAAGGTGTGCCCCTAGAAACACAACTAACACCTCATTAACAAACTAACATTGTACAGTGGTACCTTGTATAAAGGAATTAATTCGTTCCAAATGGAATTTCCAATAGGAATGCATTGAAAATAGAGTAATCCTAATAGCAACCATTTTTATGTTGTACGGATTCACCCCCTAGGTGATTCTGCTAAGCAAATTTCCCCTTTCTCCAGAATTTTTTTATGTTGTACAGATTTTATGTTATACAAACTGTTTATATTGTACAGTTAGCTTAGCTGGATTTACTTCATGTTACTTCAACTGACATAACAATTTCAAAATATTTATGGAGACACTGCTGTTGAGAGAAACAAAGAAACTTTTTTTTAAAAAGAAAAATTAAAAGACTTAAAAAAATTAATCAAAATACCAAAAAAAAGCATATTCACTTGGTTACCTGGTATGATATCTTGACTTCATTATTTTCTTAGTTTCACTTACTGGTTACATAAACATTCACCTCACAAAACACTCCAATTATTAACCTGTCTCTAGCACATACATTACTAAATACTAACACACTCTGAATCCTGACATAAACTGACAGTATAATTATATGCAAATAACAAAGACATATTTCCTTATAACATAGTTTAAGGTCTTATCTGGTTAACGTCATTGTTTTAAGTAACACTTTAATTAACACATAAACACTTCAGTAGAACTGCTGACTCCATAACTGTCATTATAACAACAACAACAACAACAACAACAACAACAACCTTTATGGTCAGTGTACAACCAGTGTACAGTGAAATTTTTTCCCCGCCATCTGCTGCTAGTTAGTTTAATTAATGTGATGTTCCTCTCCTGAGTTACATATGTTTTTTGACAAGGGTGCCAATGTTTTTATTTTAATGTTTTTTATTTGTTTGTTTGTTCTTTGATATTTCGCTGATCTGATCAGCTTTCTGTAAGCCGCCCAGAGTTCCCTTGGGAAGATGGGTGGGGTATAAATTAAAAATAAATAAATAAATAAATAAATAAATAAATAAATAAATAAATAAATAAATAAATAAATTGACTGAGCCTCCCCCAAACACCATCCCACTAAAAAGCCACTCCGTCTCATTCCACTCTTTGTGCGCTTGCTGCACAACTTGCCGGCCCCACAAGTCTATCACGAGTTCTCACGTCTCATTCAACAGTCTTAACCACCCATGGATTAAAAACTATTTTTTAGCCTGTGGGTACGGCTTGCTATACTTATGTATCTCCTACCCGGGGTAGGAGAGTAAAGAAGTGCTGACCAGGGTGTGCATCGTCCCTGATGATTTTCCTTGCTCTCCTAAGACAGCGGTCCCTGGAGATGTCCTCCAGTGGACCCAGGGGAAAGCCCATGATGTTTTGTGCTGTGTTCACCACCCTCTGTAAAGTCTTTCTGTCCGCGGCTGTCAAACCGGCATATCAAGCTGTAATGCAGTATGTGAGGACACTTTCTATGGTAGACCATATTTTATTATTATTATTATAATTTACAGTATACAGTGGACCCTCATATAACAAACAGTTTGTAAAACATAAAATCTGTACCACATAAAAAGAATTCCGGACATAGGGGAAATTTGCTTAACAGAATCGCCTATGGGGCAAATCTCTACAACATAAAAAATGGTTGCGATTAGGGATTACTCTGTTTTCAATGCATTCCTATGGGATATTTGTATAAAGGAAAATTTGCTTAACATAATTTCATTGAGAACGATTTAATTCCTTTATATAAGGTACCACTGTAATATTATAATATTGTAGACCATACTGTAGACTCCATGACTGTCATCATAACTCAAAACACTTAAGGGGTCCTGGTGGTGGCTCGTCCCCTCAGGGGTGGCACACCCGATCTCGCCTGATTTTGGAAGCTAAGCTCCCTGCCACAAGATGCGCCCTTGGCAGGAGCGGGGGCAGCGGCGCCACACCCCACCCCCATCCACCCACTCACAAAGAGGCCCCCATGCTCCACTCTCATGGTCCTGCTCGGGGGGCCTCCAGGGCGGTGGGACTACAAAGCCCACGAGCCTTCCACCCCACCCTCCTTGGCTGTGGCAGATGGAAGTTCCAGAGGGCTCCCTCTGTGCCTACTTGGATCTGGAGGTTTCTGTAGAGACCACCAGGGAAATTATGTTCAATTTTCCTTTATACAAATTTCCCAGGACTGCAGGTTTTACCCCTATTGGAATATTTTATGTTGTAAGAATATTATACAAACTGCAAAACCACCCGTATTCCTGCCAAGAAAACTCTCCATGGACATGTTGGTGATTTACACACACACACACACACACACACACACATTTTGTGCTGCTCTGGTCCAAAATGAAATTAAATGAAATTATGTTTCAGCAAATTTTCCTTTATACAAATTTCCCATAGACAGAAAATTATATTTGGGCAATGGTTTTGAAGAGTTGGTCATGACGGTGATGACGCAACAACAGCCTTGCTCTCCGTACTCTTAACTGCCACTAAACACTGATCAAAGTTTTTTTTTTTTAAAGGGCAGGAAAAAGAATTTGAGGGAAATAAGTGTTTCCTTTTCCATCCACATAAATGTGTTCAGCCGTGCCGT
Source organism: Phrynocephalus forsythii (assembly GCA_029282475.1). Taxonomy (NCBI): domain Eukaryota; kingdom Metazoa; phylum Chordata; class Lepidosauria; order Squamata; family Agamidae; genus Phrynocephalus; species Phrynocephalus forsythii. The sequence continues at coordinate 4,897,682 of JAPFRF010000024.1, forward strand.
CTACGTGGCCACGAATTTGCACAACACTGGCTCTTTGGCTTGAAAACTGAGGTGAACACCGCCCCTAGAGTCGGACACGACTAGCATGGATGTGCAGGGCAGGGGGAACTTTTCCTTTTGCCTTTTTTTTAATCCAAACTTTTTAAAGATGCAACATTCCAGTTGCTGTTCCAACAAAATCTTCCTATTGATCAGCATAACAAAACATAATCACCATTCAACATACTTTAAGATCTTAATGTCATTAACTGCTGACTCCATCACTCACATTCTAAAACCCACAGAACATTAATTTGCTAACCTGACTCTTAACTGATACAGAACCCTGATTGAGATTTAAAAAAAAAAAAGGCGGGAAAAGGAATCTGAGGTAAAAAGAGAAACGATTGGCTGCTACTGTATGATTGACACTCAACCCCAAAGTCCCTCCCATCCCAGCCTCCCAAAGGCATCATCTGCAGGTTGCTGTATTCCAACATTTTCCAACACAAAACAACAACAACAAAGCAAAACAGCAGAAACTCAAGCCACTTTCTAAGACACGCTTTCCCTTTTCTAGCATTTCAACTCCAACAACCCTCTTTTGATAATGGCAAATAGAACTGCACTGAAAATGACTGAATCCTGGCTTTTCCTTATATGTGACCCTCCAGAGGTCAATCAAATGTTAAGTTACTTAATGCAAGTGGACCCTCGTATAACAAGCGGTTTGCTTAAGAGAAATTAAAGGGGAAAAATTCCAGAGACAGGGAGAAAATCGCTTAAAGGAATCGCCTCTGGGGCAAATCTGTACAACAGAAAAACAATTGTGATTAGGGATTAATCCGTTTTCAATGCATTCCTAGGGGAAATTTGTACAAAGGAAAATGTGCTTAACATAATTTCATTTGGAATGAAGTAATTCCTTTATACAAGGTACCACTGTAATTACTCATTTGAAGCTGGCTGTGTTTGGATAGGATTCTAGCACAGTGGTGCCCCGGCTTAAGAGCAGTTCGTCTTAAGAGCAATTCGACTTAAGAGCGGAAAACTGTTGGCATTTTAACTGTCACCTTGCAAATTTTAGATATGGTCTGCTCAACTTGCAATTTTTTAAAAAAAATTAACTTTTTTTTTTCCAATTTTTTAGAAAGGTACCCTGATTTAAGAGTAGTTCGACTTAAGAGCATGCATTCGGATTGGATTAAATTCTTAAATTGAGGTACCACTGTACTTCAAAGTAACCTACAGTATTACCTTATATTAAAAGGAGTCCCATGGTGCAGTGGGTAAACTGCAATACTGCAGTTCAAGCTTCTGCTCACAACCGGAGCTCAATCCTGATGGGTTCAAGGACGTGGCTAACCTTGTAGCCTGGATACCGTGTTTCCCCGAAAATAAGACACTGTCTTATATTTATTTTTTTCCTCAAGAAGACACACTAGGGCTTATTTTCAGGGGATGTCTTACTTTTATTAAGTATAATATGCTTGAATGTCAGCCCTGCACACAACCATAGCCACGCCCATCACTAGGTCTTATTATCAGGGTAGGGCTTATATTTAACAAATGCATAGAAATCTTGCTAGGGCTTATTTTGGGGGGGAGGTCTTATTTTCGGGAAAACAGGGTAGCTGACACTGGACAATGTGTCCGTCTGTGTGACTAAAACTGGAAACTGTCGAGGGAGTGCATTAAGCTCCACACCCTTCGGGGGTCTCCACTGAGAATATTTGGAAATTTGAGGCAAATGTTAAGGATTCACGTAGACTCTAGAGAATGAAGTGTTCAGATTTGTTTTTCTCCTGCCTTTGGTCCTTTTGGGAGTAAGGTGGGATATGGTCTGTAGCTGCGAAAAATTTCCCCCAGGCAAAATCCATGGAGCGGCAGGGATCGAAAGAGGGCCTCTTCTCACTACTGTGTGGTTCTGTCTGATGTATCCAGAAAATGGCCTCCCCCTTAAATCAGGGAGTGAAGAAGCTACAGATTAGTCTTTCCTGCCATCCATACTTGACCCCGTCACCTCCTAAAACATTTGGGCCTCTTTAGTCTGGAAAAAAGGCGCCTGAGGGGGGATATGATTGAGACGTAGAAAATAATGCAGGTCATGAGTAAAGTGGGTAGAGGGAAACTCTTCTCCCTCTCACAAAATACCGGAACTAGGGGACATACATTCAAATTGAGGGCTGGGAGAGTAAGAACAGACAAAAGAAAATATTCTTTCACCCAGCGCGTTGTTAGTCTGTGGAACTCCCTGCCACAGGATGTGGTGATGGCATCTGGCCTGGATGCCTTCAAAAGGGGATTGGACAGATTCCTGGAGGAAGATGCCCAGTTGAAATCAGTAGAGCCATTGCAACTGACAGTCCATCCATCACAGGTTACAAACCATGATGGAGATGTATCATCTCCAGGCTTAAAACTGGGATTCTTCAAGGGCCAGATGCAGGGGAGTGGTATCAGGAGACAGAGATCTAGTCTCATGTGCTCCCAAACGCACCTGGTGGGGCTGTAGCCTTTTTCTTAGGCTTACATTCCTATTGAAACATTTCTAGGTTCTTTGCCGCTTGGGGTGAGACAGGGATTCAAACGAAACCAGAATTTTGATGAAACAGAGAAAGAGTTTATTTACTAAGTAGCAATGCCACAGGCGTTCAGCGGAATATTTTCTCAAAGGCTGAAGCAAGAATACATTGAAATCATACATGTTAAGTAGCATTGGTTCCTCCACCCCCAATACATCATAACTGACCACGAGTCTAAGCTTTAGCCACTCAGGAGTAGGGACTGACATGCGCAGGAGCTGTTCTCTAGCATAGGCCTCTATTGTGTTGTTATCTTAACATGATTTGCAACATGGTCTGACTAGTTAGACAAAGGCAGTCTATACTGACTCGCTGGGAAATATAAACTAAGTTGAGCAAATGCGAGGAGCATTGAAACATTTATCTAGGTCACATTCCACTCATGGGAGCTAACACAGCTTTCTGACTGCAGTTTGAATTCTACTGACACAGACATTTTATAAAGCATACAAGTTAGCATAAGAGACACCATTTTGAATACCAAACCCTTCAGGGCCACTGTGAGATACAGGAAGCTGGACTAGATGGGCCCTTTGGCCTGATCCAGCAGAGCTCTTCTTATGTTATGTTCTAACCTCTGGCTTGTTGATGTGTCTGCCTCCTCAACCAGCCAAGCGGCTCTTTCTCAGATACAGGTGCAAACGCACACCCTCCCTCTTTACATAAGACACAAGGCTGCCTTCCCTGCCCGTGGAAACAAGGGCACCGTCCCTCTGGGGGTCACCCCTGCCGTGGTTTTCCCCACCTGCCTGCCTTGTCTCCTGTTTTTTTGCTCCTAGCCTCTGTCCACTGCCCCCCCCCGGACTTCTCCAAGCTACCCGTAGAGATGCAGGGGCCCCTCTGCCAGCACCCCTCACTTTCTTCCCTGCCTCGTGGATGCTCCCCACAGAGTGCCCCAAAACCCAAAATCTGAATCCCCCAGGGGCCCCTACGCTTATGGTTTTGAAAACGTTCCTCCCTGGAATCAGGTCCTGCTGGAAAGGTGGCCCTAAATTGGCCGGGATCCTGTGGCGTAGCTTAAATTGGCTGCGATCCTGTTGCATAGACTAAATTGGCTGGGATCCTGTTGCATAGACTAAATTGGCTGGGATCCTGTTGCGTAGCCTAGTAAGTCACCCTAAAGTAGGCTCGCTGACTCAGTGGGGGTTTGGTGAGTCAGCTCCTCCGTTAAGTTGCAAGGATTCAACAGGAGGAGCCCGCTCTAGTTGCGACTCCGCTTGCTAAGCCACAGAGGTTCGGTCACTCAGCGGACTAAGGCTCCAAAAACTGTCGACTGCAAAGTCAGCAGCTCGGCGGTTCGAATCCCGGGTGCCACGCAGCGGAGCGAGCTCCCGCTGATCACCCCAGCTCCTGCCAACCTAGCAGTTCGAAAGCATGTAAAATGCAAGTAGATAAATAGGTACCACCATAAAAAAACGGGAAGGTAAAGCAGTGTTTCCTTGCAGCCATGCCGGCCACGTGGCCGTGGACGTGCACAACACTGGCTCTTTGGCTTGAATACGGAGATGAGCACCACCCCCTAGAGTCAGACACGAGCATGTGCGGGGGGGGGAACCTTTATATATATCTGAGGCACCTAATCCTACTACAAAAACTGGGAAACTTATTGACTCAATTATAAGCCTAGGGTGGGAAATAACAATTATAAGCCTAGGGTGGGAGATGCAGCAGCTATTGGTAGGGACCAGCAAAGGGGTGTGCGTGAGGATGTGGGGGTGTGGGTGAAAGAAAAAAAAGGGGGGGGGAAACAGACGGCTCTCCTCCCTTTAAGGCGAGATTCCTTCTCCCTTTAGGGCCACGTCTTATTCTTCCTTTCTCTCCCTCCACGGCGGGAGTGGCTCAAGGTCCCTCCGGGTCAAAGGAAAGGCTGCAAAAATGGCGTCGTTAAAACAGCAGCAGCGACGACGGCATAAGTTTTTTAATTGACATAACATAGATTGTGGGTCCTGGTGGCAATTTTAATGTTTTGTGCTTAAATGTTTTTATTGTTGTAATGGTCCATTGCCTTTTCAACGTTTTTTTTAACTTGTTTTAACTGTTCATTTTAATTGGAAGCCGCCCTGAGACCTTTGGGTAGTGGGTGGCATATAAATTGTATAAATAAATAAATAAATAAATAAATAAATCCCAATCTGAGTGGTGGCATTGTCGTCGCTGCTTCACACCTCCTTCTTCAGCTGCTGTTTCTTGAGGAAAACAGTTTTTGTCTCCCAAACTTGCCACAGTTCTGTTGCTTGGAAGATCAAAGGTCATGGGTGTTTCATCCATATTCCCAGTATCTCCCAGGTCATAGTTATGGATCTTTCTTTTTTGTTTGTGATGATGATGAATGAATGGGATGACATCGCTTTTTCACCAAGGCCATTTATTTATTTATTTATCTATCTATCTATCTATCTATCTATCTATCTATTTATTTATTTATTTATTTCTATACCACCCGTCTTCTCGAAGGAACTCCGGGCGGTGTACAACGATTGCATAAAACAATTTAAAACAAGTTATCAAACACATCTACCAAAAACAACAAACAAACAAACAAATAATAATACTCAGCAAGAGGGTGGAATAGAACTACAAAAAAAAAAAAAAAAAAAAAAAAACCTAATGGTCACCAAATGCCTCTCTGAAACGCAAGGTCTTAAGGGCTTTTTTAAAGCCCGGCAGGGACTGTGGCAACGTCTGTGAAATCTTTGTTCTTTGCTGCCAACACAGATCAAACCTATTCATAAAGCAGGTACACCATCCTGCTGACGCAACAAAATGTTCAATGCCGGCTGCTTTTAATTTGTCATCTTTAGCCAACTGAAGGGCACGCAAGCGAATCCCCATGCGCGTTACGCAGTAACCATTTTGACCACGCTCCATAACCCATTTATGCAATTCAGTCTCTAGAGCCCCGTACGATGTTGTGGAACCACGTCGAGCTTTTTTTTTGCCTTTGGAATCTTTTCCAAGCCAGCTTTCATTCTCCGCCACTCCCTCACTTGTTTTTCGTCAACACAAAATTCCCTACTTGCAATACTGTTATTGCTTTCTTCTGCTCTTGACACAACCTTAAGTTTGAAATCAGCTTCGTATGACTTGCGTTTTTGTTTTGGTCCAGGATTTGAAGTACTGGGATCCATTTCTATCAGGAAAAAAAAAGAATGCCGCACCATAGTGATAGAATTCTCAAAATATACTGTTAAGCCCCACTCCAAAAATAAGACATAAGTACATAAAAAGAGCCCTGCTGGATCAGGCCAAACGCCCATCTAGTCCAGCTTCCTGTCTCACATTGTGGCCCCACCAGATGCGTTTGGGAGCGCATGGGACTAGATCTCTGTCTCCTGATACCACTCCCCTGCATCTGGCCCTTGACGTACCCAGATTTTAAGCCTGGAGATGACACACATCTCCATCATTGTTTGTAACCTGTGATGGACTTTTCCTCCAGGAATCTGTCCAATCCCCTTTTGAAGGCATCCAGGCCAGATGCCATCACCCCATCCTGTGGCAGGGAGTTCCACAGACTAAGCCCTGGTTATAGTTCTTAAACTGCTGCTGCCTTTAAGCACACCTTGACCTTGCTGGGAGGGGGGGGGACGAATCCCTCCATTTTTCAAAGTGCGAATACTGCAATTAAACCTTAATACTGAAATTTTCGTTTTGAAAAAAACAACCCATACAGTTGTCTGAATTAACATATTTTGCCTTCAATGTTGAGAAGTCCTGGTCTTAAAAGACCTATCTGCTGCTTCTCTTCTAGTTTTGCAAGATGCAGAGGTGAATAATACAGCAAATATGGCTGTATGGTGGAATACTTTACATTTGACAGCTGTGTTCCAATTTTTAAGGCGTTGGCCATTGGATCTATAATATTGTTCTTCGCAAGTTTGGATAAAGTTACAAATCAGAACTCATAGGTAACGTCTCAAGTGTAAAACATTGCATGACTAATGCCAACTGCAATTTGGTAATCTGGGCTTTTAATGACAGGGCCTTTTGGAATTCACCAATTCTATACTACTAGAACAACAGAAGACGGAGTAACAAAGAAGAACTCATGGATGGTCCCGGGGGGTGGGGGTAATTGTTTCTTGTTATTTACTTTTTATTTTGTTTGTATGTACTTTAAAATTTAATAAAATGTATTTAAAAAAAGGAATTCACCAATTCATACTCACCATAAATCAATAGCAGTTTAACAGTACAGAATACTCTTCTGATTCATAGGTTTTCCATAAATCAGAAGGAACTTGATGATAAATAAGGCAGTTCCTCTTGCCAATTGATATTAGTGATTACCAGAAATAAAGATTAATACTTTGAAAAATGAGAGACTGGCGGAAGGATTCCACATGCAAAATAACAGTAGGAAAATTAACATCATGAGGGAAATGTATATTTGTACATTACCTAACAATGGTTATTTATTCGTTTTATTTTATTTATTTACTTGATTTATATACTGCCTATCTAGGACTTAGCCTACTCTGGGTAGTTATTCCCAAGTTTATAAACAAAGATCATTTTTTTATGAATTTATCAACCTCAGATCTGTGAATTGATACAACAGGAAGAAGGAGCCTGTGGCCAGTCCAGGGGAGGCAATGCAGCTGGGGAGGAGTTCACCCAGGGAGCTAATTAGTGTGATAGTGGCCATCGAATTGTGGACTACAACTCCCACAGTCCTTCACCAAGCCAGTCAAGCACTCGGGGGTGGGGGGCGGTGGATCAGGCAGGACTTGTCCTCCGCTGCCTTCTCCAAGGGCGCTTTTACACGACCCCTAAAATCCGAGGCAAGGGCTCCCAGATGCGGAGCTTAAAATTGTTTTCCCATCAGCTCCGGACTTTTAAAAAAAAATTAAGTACGACCACGCCCACCTAAGCGCGTCCCAGCGCATTTTCCAAGTACCTGGTCTCCGAAGGTGAAAAATTTCTGATGCAGATTGCAAAGCAGTGAATGCCAGGCTCTCCTCACCTTGTGTTTGGTTTTTTTTTTGCCCCCAGCCCCTTTAAGAGACTGGAATGCTTCCTGGGGCAGCTCCTGACGGCAGAGTGGAGGTGAGCCTGCATTTTTTTCTCCCTCCCCTCACGCAGACAGGAGCAAGGGAGTGCGGAGGGGTGGGAACACAGCAAGAGGAGCAAACCCCCAAGATCTCTGGTCCAAATTTAAGTGGCCAGCGGATCTTAGGGGTCGTGTAAAAGCGCCCCAAATTGGCCGGGTACTGCGGTGGAACTGCGGTAACTTTATATTCACCCAAATACAGTGGACCCTCGTATAACAAACGGTTTGTATAACATAAAATTTGTACAACAAAATTTTCCGGAGATAGGGGAAATTTGCTTAACATAATCGCCTATGGGGAGCATCCGTACAACATAAAAATGGGATCACTCTGTTTTCAATGCCTTCCTATGGGAAATTTGTATAAAGGAAAATTTGCTTAACAGAATTTCATTTGGAATGAATTAATTCCTTTATACAAGGTACCACTGTATAAGCCGAGGGCGTGTCTCCCCCCCCAGGCAAAAATAAGGGCTGGAAAACTCGGCTTATATTCGAGTAGGACACTACTTCCACTTGTCATCTTCAAATTTTTGGCAATTTACCTCCAGTAAGGACAAAGCCTTGACCAGTCTCACCCAGGCAGGGTTGTGTAATTATTCACACACACACACACACACACACACACACACACACACACACAGAGAGAGAGAGAGAGAGAGAGAGAGAGAGAGAGAGAGAGAGAGAGAGAGAGAGAGAGAGAGAGAGATGCTACCAGATGAATGTACAAGGGATAGGCCAGCCCACCTCCAGTCCTGTCCCAGTTCTGTAGAACAAGTGTCTATACAGACAGACAGACAGACACACACACACACACACACACACACAGAGAGAGAGAGAGAGAGAGATATGCTACCAGATGAATGTACAAGGGATAGGCCAGCCCACCTCCAGTCCTGTCCAAGATCTGTGGAACAAGTGTCTGTACAACAAAATAGGAGTACTGTACAAGTGTTGTATTCAAGTGTCACCAGCAATCTATGCCAGATTCATGTCACATGGGCATGGATTCAAGAGACAACAGGCACACCACTGGGTGAAGGACATGTCACTTTTATTTAAAGAAAAGCAGGAGAACTACAATAAAGAGAGTACGTCTGTGAAGATTCCCAGTCCTCCAGGTGAGGTCATCCGGAAGCTGAGTCACGGCAGCTGGGCCTCTTTTTCATGAGTGATCGAAACGTTTTGCTGCTCCTACAGACTGATGAAGCTGCTTGGATGAGCAGCGAAACGTTTCTCTCTCCCAAGAAAAGAAGTCCAGTTGCCAGGACTCAACCTCCATATACCATAAAGAGATTCCTTTTCTTCCTTCCATGGCCCTGGGGGGTTAGGAGCTCTGGAGACCCGTGTAATTCAAAATCTATGTGTATAACTCGTATGCCAACGTTTAGAAAACTAAAGTCTTTCCTCATAGTCATAAAGCCCTCACTGAGGTCTCGGAATGTCTTTATTATTGGTGTGTGTGTGTGTGTGTGTGTGTGTGTGTGTGTGTGTGTGTGTGTGTGTGTGTGTGTGTGTGTGTGTGTGTGTGTGTGTGTGTGTGTGTGTGTGTGTGTGTGTGTGTGTGTGCGCTGAATGGGGGAGGGAATAACATTTAAAATAGATATGACTGACAAAGAGGTGGAAAAAAATCTTAGGAGTTTAGGCAAAAATCTGTCTTGGGTCATAGGCATAGGAAACTCTTTTCACATCATAAGAACATAAGAAGAGCCCTGCTGGATCAGGCCAAAGGCCCATCTAGTCCAGCTTCCTGTTATCTCACAGTGGCCCCACCAGATGCATTTGGGAGCGCATGATATCTGTCTCCTGATCCTACTCCCCTGCATCTGGACCTTGAAGTGCCCTGGTTTTAAGTCTGGAGATGATACACCTGTATTCATGATTTGTCACCTGTGATGGACGTCTCCTCCAGGAATCGGTCCAATCCTCTTTTGAGGGCACCCAGGCCAGATGCCGTCACCATATCCTGTGGCAGGGAGTTCCACAGACCAACAACACATCTGAACGTGACATTATCTTCACTTTGGGGGACTCGTTGACCTTGCCATTCCTGCCCGTTCCGATGCTCCCCTCCGTGCTTCTCGGGGCTTCCTCACTCCGACTCACCGCGGGCGTGGCTCCCCCTCGGTGGTGGTTCCTTTGGTGAGAACGGAGGTTGCTGCCGACGGTGTAGCTTTTCCCACACTCCAGGCACCGATAGGGTTTCTCCCCGGTGTGAACCCTCAGGTGACACGTGAGGCTGGAGCCGATCGCGAAGCTCTTCCCGCACTCCAGGCATTTGAACGGTTTCTCGCCCGTGTGGGTCCGTCGGTGGGAGGCCAGGCTCGTGCTCTGGGTGAAGCTGAACCCGCACTCGAAGCACTTGTAGGGCTTGTCGCCCGTGTGGGTTTTCTGGTGGGACGACAGGTGGGAGCTCTGAGCGAAACCTTTCCCGCACTCCAGGCATTTGTAGGGTTTGTCTCCCGTGTGGGTCCGTCGGTGGGAAGTCAGGTGCCCCCTTTGCCGGAAGCTCTTCCCGCACTCCCGGCATGGATAGGGTTTCTCTTCTGCATGAAACCTCAAATGCGTTCTCAGGGTTCCATTCTGGAAGAAGCACTTGCTGCATTTGGGGCAGGCGTAGGGCTTCTCCCTGGTGTGGACCCTCTTATGATTAACCAGGCTGTTGCTGTGGGCAAAACACCGCCCGCAGACCTCGCACTTGTAGGGTTTCTCTCCCGTGTGGGTTCGCTGGTGGGAGGCAAGGCTGCCCTTCACGTTGAAGCGCTTCCCGCACTCCGAGCATTCGTAGGGTTTCTCCCGGTGTGGATGGTCATGTGCTTCTTCAGACTGCTTTTAGCCAAAAAGCCCTTGCCGCAAGACGGGCACTGGAAGGGTTTCTGCCCGGTGTGGACGCTCTGATGTCCAACAAGCCTGATTTTCTGCTTGAAACTCACGCCACACTCTGAGCATTTAAAGGGCTTCTCTCCGGTGTGGATCCTCCAGTGACATTTCAGGTGGTAGCTCCGTTTGAAGGTTCTCCCGCACTTGGAGCATTTATGCTTTCTCTTTGCTTGATTTCTCTCTGCTTGGGGTGAGACGGCAGGAACTTCCCCAGGGCTGGAATTGGAGGGCTCGTATCTCCTCTTCTGCACCATTTCTGTTTGGTTGCTTCTTTGCTCTCTGCTCTGAGAGTGGAGTTCTTCCGTTGATTCTGTGCAGGGTTCTTCCTCGGACTCCTGTCTCCTGCGATCTCCTGTTGAAGTTGTGGCAATCAGGTGAGTCTGATAGGGACGCTTTCATCAGCAGACAAAACGAACTGAGCGGCTCGGACACACAAGACCCCCTACAACCTCAAGCGGGTGGAGAGGAGGGCAACCAGGAGGGTTGAGGGTCTGGAAGAAATGTCTTATGAGGAACAGCTTAGGGAACTGGGAATGTTTAGCCTCTCTAAAAGAAGGCTGAGAGGGGATAGGATAACTATGTTTAAATATTTGAAAGGATGTCATATCGAAGAGGGAGCAGGTTTGTTTTCCATGGCTTCAGAGACTAGGACTTGGGGCAATGGTTTCAAACAACAGGAAAAGAGATTCCATTTGAACATTAGGAAGAACTTCATGACAGAGTTGTCTGGCAGTGGAAGATGCTGCCACAAAGGAGGGTGGTGGAGTCTCCTTCTTTGGAGGTTTTTAAGCAGAGGCTGGATGGCTATCTGTCAAAAATATTGTGATGGGGGTTCCTGCATGGCAGGGGGGTTGGACTAGATGGCCCTTGAGGTCTCTTCCAACTCTATGATTCTATGATTTAGAACAAATTCTGAAAGGCTTTTAAGCCAACAGTTGGTGTGTGGCGCAACATGGCTTAGTGGTTCTCAAACCGGAGGTCCCCGGACGTTCTTGAACTACAGCTCCCAGAAGCCTTCACTACTATCGGTCCTGGCTAGGATTTCTGGGAGCTGTAGTCTAAGAACATCTGGGGAGCCATGTTTGAGAACCAGTGGTTCAAGCAGTAAAGCCTGTTCAAGTATCCTTGGGACCACGGAGACCTGGTTGCAACTTGGGGAGGTGCCATTTGGAGTCTATGGACTAACTATCCCAGATTTCTCCATCATGGAAATTCCACCTGACAAACATTTTTAATGGTAGATTGCCTGGGAGAACGACCTAAGCCCAGAAGCCTCGCTTTCCAGATCACAAAGGAAGTTCCTAGCTAGTGCTGGGGCGGCGTCCCTTCTGAACAGGAAACCTGGGCAGAACGAGGCCTACGCCAAACCACAGAGAATTCCAGCGCCGGCCTTTCTCTGAGGTGAGCCACATTTAGTTTCCTGTCAGACGGAACTCCCAGAAATGGAGAATTATGGGATTAATAGTCCAAACGGCACATTTCTAATTGCGACTTCGAGTCTAGTTACCGGGGGTACCCTTTATTTTTTTTTAAAAAAAAACCCTGTTATTTACAGGATTGTTCAAGGAAGAGGAACTACCCCTTGTATTTTTTGTTGCTTTTTCTCACATCATCTGAATAAAGCATCTCGATCATGGACCTCCTCCTTCTCCTCCTCCTCCTCCTCCTCCTCCTCACCACCACCACCACCACCACCAACAACAACAACAATAACAACAATCAACAACAGGTCATAACTAACTTTGGCTGCTTTTACACGACCCTTAAAATCCGCTGGCAACTTAAATGCAGATTCCCCCCCCCAACGTGGTTTTTGTTCGGCTTCCTGTGTTCCCACCCTCCCACACTCTTGATTCTATTGCTCACCTCCGCCTGCCCTCGGCAGCAGCTAATTGTTCCAGCCCGTTCCTGTGTGTTAAAAGGGGGGGGACCCAACAAAAACAAACAAAAAGCGGAGGAGGGCCAGGCATGCAATGCTTGTAAAACAGCAACTAGGAACAGCAACTAAAAGGATTTTACCTCCTCCAGACCAGGTACTTGTAAAATGCGCTGGGGCGCGCTTAGGTGGGCGTGGTCGTACTTTTTTTTTTTTAAAGTCCGCTGCTGGTGGGAAAACAATTTTATGCTCCTCATCTGCGAGCATTTTGCAGCGGATTTTAGGGGTCTTGTAAAAGCAGCCTTTAGGAATGTCCTGAGAAGGAAAACCCATCAATGGTGTGATTTAGAACTTATAGAAGAGAGTTGATGTTACTGGGGTGCAGAAGAATCATTGTTACACAGGATGATCTTTGGAAAGTGGACCCGTTCTTCAGCATCATATTCCCAAAAGGAACTACACCACCTTTCTCAAGTCCTAGCCGGCAACTTGTCTTCACCCGGAAGCCAATGCCCAAAAGATAATAATATTTTCACACCCTTGATCTTTGGCATGGACACCCGACCAAGCATGGTCGAGGTTCTCAGGAGAAACTGTGGAACCTTATCACACAACTTTGTTAGTCTGTGGAACTCCCTGCCACAGGAGGTGGTGATGGCATCTGGCCTGGATGCCTTCAAAAGGGCAGAGGACAGATTCCTGGAGGAAAAGTCCATCACAGGTGACAAACCATGATGGAGATGTGTCATCTCCCGGCAAAACCAGGGTACTTCAAGGGCCAGATGCAGGGGAGTGGTATCAGGAGACAGAGATCTAGTCTCATGCACTCCCAAACGCATCTGGTGGGGCCACTGTGAGATACAGGAAATGGGACTAGATGGGCCTTTGGCCTGATCCAGCATGATGGCTCTTCTTATATTCTTATGTTCTTGACTTAGTCCTGATGACCAGGGACAGAACCACAGCCTAAGGTTAGCCTAAGGAAACAGCCCAGCCGAAGAGAATATCTTTAACTGGGAATAACAAAGAACTCAACTCCAAAATAACCAGCAACATAAAAGGCAGGGAAATTCTCACTGGGACATACTGTAGCTAGCTACCCATGGTACACCTCATGTCCTAATCTTTTCCACCACTGCTTCTTTTATTGTTTTTTTTCCAACCAATTTCATTGGGTGTTTTTTTTTAAATTTGTTTGTACTTGTTTTACTGTTTTTGTTGCAAACCACTCAGAGTGACCTCGTACCTAGATGTGTCACTCTCTAAATTTAAATTAAAAAAAATACATACTGGAAGTTCAGTCATGGCAACTGGAATGGGAGACTGAAACGTTTCGCTGCTCATCCAAACCGCTTTGTGAAGTCTGTTTCGTGTGACTGCTTGGATGAGCGGTGAAACGTTTCGGTCTCTCAAGAAAAGTAGTCGAGTTGCCATGACTCAACTTCCAGTATGTATTTATGTATTTAAAATTAGAGAGTGACACAATTTTTTTTGTTTTTTTGCTAATCCAAGAAGTCAAGGGATCCCCTCACAACCTAGGAAATTACAGGAGATGAAACTCCCAGATAATCCCAGGCAATGCAGTTTGCAGGAAAGTAGATAGTTGCCATCAAGAAGACATTAGACATAAATGCCTCCCAGGCAAAGATCTGGTTGTGACAGGAAATCACACAAAAAAGGAATCATGCCCATCCCATCCTGTAACTCTGGGCCATAAATAAGTCCAGGGAAATACAGGCAGCCCTCCAAGCAAGGGCTCCTCCGCTGTTTGCAGGTCCTTCAGAAAAGATTAAGCCAATTAGCAAAACAATGATCAACTCAGAAGGAGCAGGTCAAGTAGGCACATGGCTGACAAGGGGTGGGGGCCGGCTGCTATTCCTGGTTCAAGTTTTAAAGGGTTTTTAATCATACAACTATTACAGTGTTAACACTTCTTAATGTAGACTCCATGGAGTTGATATTTCTTTTTTAAACACTGTGAGCTATCTTGGGAAGGGTGGTCTATAGAGGAAAGAAAGAAAGAAAGAAAGAAAGAAAGAAAGAAAGAAAGAAAGAAAGAAAGAAAGAAAGAAAGAAAGAAAGAAAGAAAGAAAGAAAGAAATTATGCATTCTGGTGTGGGCCAACACAATTCCCACCTTGGATTAGCAAGAGAATCTCTGATTTGGGCTATATTTCTCCTGAATGCCCAGTTCTAGCCAACAGTCCGATTTTAATAAATAAATAAATAAATAAATAAATAAATAAATAAATAAATAAATAAGCAAGCCACCTCTAACTTGTAACGGCCCTATGAATGAGCTATCTCCAAAATGCTATCTTCCTAACAGCCTTGCTTAGTCCCTGCAAACTCAACCCTGTGGCTTCCTTTGTTCACCTCACATTTGGTCTTCCTCTTTCCCCACTGCTTTCCACCTTTTTCCCCATTATGGCCTTTTCCAGAGAATCCTGGCCTTTCACAAAGGGCCCAAAGTAGGACAGCCTCCATTTCCACCCTTCTGCCTTCACAAAGAGAGTTCAGGCTTGGTTTGAAAGACCTGGAGTATTGTGTACAATTCTGGTCACCGCATCTCAAGAAAGACATAGTGGAACTGGAAAAGGTGCAGAAGAGAGCGACTAAAATGATTACTGGCCTGGGGCACCTCCCTTATGAAAAAAGGCTAAAACATTTGGGGCTCTTTAGTCTGGAAAAAAGGCGCCTGAGGGGGGATAAATTATGCAGGGCATGAGTAAAGTGGATAGAGGGAAGCTCTTCTCCCTCTCTCAAAATACCAGAACTAGGGGACATCCACTCAAATTGAGGGCTGGGAGAGTAAGAACAGACAAAAGAAAATATTTTTTCACTCAGCACGTTGTTAGTCTGTAGAACTCCCTGGCACAGGAGGTGGTGATGATGGCAGCTGGCCAGGATGCCTTCAAAAGGGGATTGGACAGATTCCTGGAGGAAAAGTCCATCCCAGGTTACAAACCACGATGGAGATGTGTAATTGCCAGGCTTAAAACTGCGGTCCTTCAAGGGCCAGATGCAGGGGAGTGGTATCAGGAGACAGATATCTAGTCTCGTGCGCTCCCAAACGTATCTGGTGGGGCCCCTGTGTGATACAGGAAGCTGGACTAGATGGGCCATTGGCCTGATCCAGCATGGCTCTTCTTATGTTCTTATGGTCTAATAAACAGTCTTGTTGAAATATTTTCTCTCCAAAGACAAAAAAAGGAACTTTACCCAAAAAGGTGACATGGGCGTGATTCTCCATCATCACTTCCTCGTGCAAGGCTCTTTGGTACCAATTCAGGAAGGCCCACTCCTCCTCCGTAAAACTCACAGCCACCTCTTCAAAAGTGACCAGGCCCTGAAAGGAAAATAAAGTGGTTTTCCCCCTCATGGATGCTGATAAGGGTTCTTCCACAGCTGGTAGGGAAATATTATACAGTGGTGCCTTGTATAAAGGAATTAATTCGTTCCAAATGAAATTATGTTAAGCAAATTTTCCTGATCCCATTTTTATTTTGTACGGATTCTCCCCATAGGCAATTATGTTAAGCAAATTTCCCCTATCTCCACAATTTTTTGTTGTACAAATTATATGTTATACAGGCTGTTTGTTATAGAAGGGTCCACTGTATGGTGATAGGTCTCGTTCCTTTGTGTTTCAATCAAGCCTTTCATGGGCCTTTCCTGTGTGTGTGTGTGTGTGTGTGTGTGTGTGTGTGTGTGTGTGTGTGTGTGTGTGTGTGTTTTAATTAACCTATTTTATTTATGAAGTCCAGAAAGACTTGAAGGAAAAGGCAGACCATGGACATCAACGGAAGGGGGTCAGCCTGTGACTGACCGGCCAAAATCTTCTTCTGAGCATTCTCGGGTCAGATGAGCAGCAAGCAAAATAAAAGAAACATTTAATAAGTAAGATTTGAACAGTTCATCTCCGTGGCAACCTCCTCACAGAAGGTGACCTCAGGGCCTAAACTGTTTGATCCGTTATTTGTTCAGTCAATGAGTCAACCCCAGGTCTAAAAATCAGCAGTGGGCAGCCATTATTGGGAGTCTAAAAAGTCATTATCCATGTCCAGCAGCAAGACGGGGCCCTCTTTATTATATCATGGGTCCCCCTTTTTAGGAGAAAAAAAGGTAAAAGGTAAAGGTTCCCCACACACTTGTGTGCTAGTCATGTCCTGTAGGGGGCGGTGCTCATCTCCGTATTCAAGCCGAAGATCCAGTGATTTGCAAGTCCATGGCCACATGGCTGGCATGGCTGCATGGAAACACTGTTTTACCTTCCCGCTTTTTATGGCCGTACCTATTTATCTACTTGCATTTACATGCTTTTGAACTACTAGGTTGGCAGGAGCTGGGGTGATCAGCGGGAGCTCGCTCCGCTGTGTGGCACCCTGGGATTCGAACCGCTGAGCTGCCGACTTTGCAGCTAACACTTTTGGAGCCTTAGTCCGCTGAATGACCACGCCCCCTTTAGGAGAAAGGAAGGGTATAAAATATTTTATTCAATAAATACAAATTATACTAATTGGCTTTTGACAATCAAAACTACACAATACTAAGTTAAGAATGCCACGCAGCGTCCCTAATATGGAAACCTATACAGTGGTACCTTATATAAAGGAATGAATTTGTTCCAAATGAAATTATGTTAAGCAAAATTTCCTTTATACAAATTTCCTATAGGAATGCATTGAAAACAGAGTGATCCCATTTTTATGTTGTACAGATTTGCCCCATAGGCAATTCTGTGAAGCAAATTTCCCCTATCTCCGGAAATTTTTTATGTTGTACAAATTTTATGTTATACAAACCGTTTGTTATCCAAGGGTCCACTGTATTTTAAAAACATTTAAATAGTGGTCAATATGCATGGTAAATTTGTGAAGCATAAATAACATTCACTGGGCTCTTTTGAAAAAGACTCTTGGTCACAATGACTCTCTTGCCAGCCCAGGGTTCCCAAAGCCCTGGCCTTTGGCCGGTTGGGCCCTGGGTAGCCGTGCTTGCCCCCCCCCCCAGTTTGTGGGTGGGTTTCCCACAGGCCCCGGGTGTGAAAGAGGCCAAGGAAAAGAGACCGTCCCTTTCAAACCACAGGAGACAACAGGATCAGCACCCAGGCTGCCCTTTTACTTTTGTCTCAGTGGTCATCCCTGGTTTCAGTCACACACACACACCAACCTTGAAAGCCACTCCGATTCCATCCTCCACAGCCGCCGATCGAGCTGGAGATGTTCCTGGCATCGCTTCGTCGCCTGTGAGCAGGAAATGTTTAAAAAGTGTGGGAGAGTGTATTACAGTGGTACCTCAACTTACGAATGTAATCCGTTCCGAATAGATGCTCTTAAGTCGAACTACTCTTAAGTTGGGATACCTATCTAAAAATTGGAAAAAAAGTTAAAAATCAAAAAATGGAGGAGGGGGGAAAGGAAGTCGAGCAGACCATATCTAAAATTTGTAAAGTGGCAGTTAAAATGCCTAAAGTTTTCTGTCTTAAGTCGAATTGCTCTTAAGTCTACAGTTTAACATATTCATATGGGGTATATATACTGTAGCTTCTCTTTAGATTTATTTTTATATACAAATTTTTAGTGTAATATTTGTATATTGGGTTTCTTATTTTATTTAATCTCTATTAGCTATTTTGTTTACTCTCTCACACACTTTACACTTTTTTGTGCACCTAGCTATCTTTGTTTTTTTATATTGGGAGCTGTGTAACATGTAAATTTCCCCAGATGTGGGATCAATAAAGATTTATCTTATCTTATCTTATCTTATCTTATCTTATCTTATCTTATCTTATCAAGCTGCTCTTAAGTCGGGGTACCACTGTAAATTCTTTACATCAGGTATAGATGACGTACAGCCAGGAGGATGCAACGGGCAACACCCTATAGTACCCAAGACTGTTTCTGCACCTATTGATTGTTTGTTTGTTTGATTGATTGATTTTTATACTGCACACTCCAGCCCAAAGGCTCCTCTGTGTGGGTTACAACATTAGGAAAATACAGGAATCATAAGGAGTAAAAAACAACAATAATAACCTCCAGCCTCTTCCAAGGGAAGGGGCCTCATCTCACCTCCTTCACTGCAGGAGGGAATGCCGAGCGAGGGGGCAAAGCAGGCCGGGCCCTCCCTCTCCCCCCTCGAAGCTACGGGGAGACGCCACGGCAGTTCGGGCCACGGGGCCACTGGAGCCGCCGTGCGGGCCCGTCAGGACAGGCGGGCCACGACGGGTGCGGTGGGGCGGGTATCCAGTAGGCCCTCCCTTACCTCCCAACGTCACCTTGGCAGGATGAGTGACATGAGCCCAGTTAGGCCTGCTAGGCATGGGGGGGGGGACTGCATAGGTGGGGAAGCCCCGTGGGCGGCCCTACTGCAGAAATACAACCACTCTACCCAGCCACCAGCACAGGTAAAGCAAAAAAAGGGGGGGGCTGGACGGCAGGAGGGATCTTCGCCCACCCCGGGCAGCTTGGAAGGAACGAGATCAATAGGACCTCGTCAGGATGAATACAATTTTTTTCCTATTCCTGGAAATTTTTCATCCTAAAGAGCAGACGGTCTTACAAGGTTGTCCTCCGGATTAGGTTCAAGGTCCTGGTTTTGACTTTCAAAGCCCTCCACGGCTTGGGACCAGAGTACCTGGCGGAGCGTATCTCTCTAAGGTCATCTGGGACCAGACACACGAGATTGGCGCAGGCGCGCTCATTAAGGGTGGCCACACCCAGAGAGGCGTGGAAATCGTGTACACGTGACTGCGCCTTCTCTGTGGTGGGGCCCGTGCTTTGGAACCATCTACCTAGTGAGCTCCGCCTGATTGAGTCCCTGCCCGCCTTTAAAAAAGCCCTGAAGACTCACTTCTTCAGGGAGGCGTTTGGTGACCTTTCCAGTTAGGTTTTGGTTTTTTTTGGCCCGCCATCTTGCTCCTTTTCCTTGTGTTTTGTCTTTGCTTGTCCTCTGTCTTTTGTATTATTATTTTAACTGTAAGCCGCCCGGAGTTCCCACTGGGAAGATGGGCGGGGGATATAAGATAAATAAATAAATAAATACTGTATAGGCAATGACACACACGTTCCCCCCATCTCTGCCCCCTCAGGGAAGCGGTAAAACAGTCTATAGGTATCAGTTCCATTCAGTGACCCCCCCCCCCAGTGTGGGCTAAGGACTGGGTTCAAATCCCTGCTCAGCCACGAAAACTCACTGGGGGGAGTGGAACTGGTAAAACCACTGCTTATTGCTGTTCAATATCTTTATTGTTGCTATTCAATATCTTTATTAATGACTTGGAGGAATAGAGAGTAGGCTGATCAAATTTGCAGATGATACCAAATTGGGAGGGGTTGCTAATTCGCTAGAGCAGTGTTCCCCAACCCCCGGGCCGCGGACCGGTGCCGGTCCGTGGATGAATCGGCACCGGGCCGCCGCCGCGCCGCCACCCCCGCAATCGCCCCCCCGCCGCCGCGACCCCCCGCAAGCAAACCCCCGCCGCCGCGCGCGCGACCCCCAATCGTCCCGCTGCGCGCCCCAGCCACGACCCCCCCACATCGCCCCGTCCCGCCGCGCTCAGATCCCCCGCCCGCCGCAATCCCCCGCAATCCCCCCACCGCCGCGACCCCCGCCGCTGCAATCCCCCTGCAATCGCCGCCGCCGCGCCCCCCCCAAATTATCGCGCCACCACCACGACCCCCCGATTACCCCCAATCGTCCCGCCGCCGCCGCCGCCATGCCGCCGCCCACGCCAAAGCCCCCGTCCGCCCCTCGACTTCCCCCCGCCGCGCAATCCCCCCGCCGCGCCCGCCCGCGACCCCCGCATGTCCTCCGCGCGCGCGGTCCCGCCGCCACCGCCACAACCCCCCAATCGCCCCCGTCCGCCACCGCCGCGACCCCCGCCGCCGCCCCGCAATTGCCCCCGTAATCGCCCCCGCACCGCCCCGTCCCCTTCGCCGCCACCGCGACCCCTGCAATCGCCCGTCCCGCCGCGCTCGACCCCCACCCCCGCAATCGCCCCGTCCCACCATCGCCGCCGCTGCTGCGACCCCATAATTGCCCCCGCCCCGCCAGAAAGAAAGAAAGAAAGTAAGGAGGGAGGGAGGGAAAGAAAGAAAGAAAGAAAGAAAGAAAGAAAGAAAGAAAGAAAGAAAGAAAGAAAAGGGAGGGAGGGAGGGAGGGGGGGAAGAAAAGGGAAAGAGAAAGAAAGAAAGAAAGAAAGAAAGAAAGAAAGAAAGAAAGAAAGAAAGAAAGAAGGGAGGGAGGGAGGGAGGGAGGGGGAAGGGGGGAAGAAAAGAGAAAGAAAGAAAGAAAGAAAGAAAGAAAGAAAGAAAGAAAGAAAGAAGGGAGGGAGGGAGGGAGGGAGGGAAGGAAAGAAAGAAAGAAAGAAAGAAAGAAAGAAAGAAAGAAAGAAAGAGGAGGGAGGGAGGGAGGGGGGAAGAAAAGGGAAAGAAAGAAAGGAGGGAGGGAGAAAGAAAGAAAGAAAGAAAGAAAGAAAGAAAGAAAGAAAGAAAGAAAGGGGGAGAAGGAGGAAGGGAGAGAGAGAGAGAAAGAAAAAGAAAGAAGGGAGAAAGGAAGGAAGGAAGGAAGGGAGGAAGGAGAGGAAGAGGAAGGAACAAAGAAAGAAAGAAAGAAAGGAGGGAGAAGGAGGAAGGGAGGAAGAAAGTAAGTAAGTAAAGGAAGGAGGGAGGGAGGGAAAGAAAAAGAAAGGGAGAGAAGGAGTGAGGGAGAGAGGAAGAACGAAAGGAGGAGGAGGAAGGAAGGAAGAAAGAAAATGAGGAAGAAAGGAAGAAAAAGAAAGGGAGGGAGGGAGGGAAGGGAGGAAATAAAGAAAGAAAGAAAGAAGGGAGAGGAGAGGAGAGAGGAAGAAAGAAAAAAGAAAAGGGGGAAAAAGAAGAAGAAAGGAGAGTGGGAGGGAAGGAAGGAGAGAAGGAGGGAGGGAGGGAGAAAGAAAGAAAGAAAGAAAGGAAAGAAAGAAGGGAAGGAAGGAGGTAGAGTAGGAGGGAAGGAAGGAAGGAAAGAGGGAGGGAGAGGGAGAGAAATAAAGAAAAAAGAAAGAAGGGAGAGGGAGGGAGAGAAAGAAAGAAAGAAGGGAGAGAAAGAGGAAGGAAGGAAGGAAGGAGAGTGGGAGGAAGGAAAGAAAGAGGGAGGAAGGGAGAGAGAGAAAGAAAGAAAAGAAAGAAGGGAGAGGGGGAGGGAGAAAGAAAGAAAGAAAGAAAGAAAGAAAGAAAGAAAGAAAGAAAGAAAGAAAGAAAGAAAGAAAGAAAGAAAGAAAGGAGGGAGGGAGGGAGGCCTCATGTCAAGGAAGGGCGAAGGGTCCCAAGACCTCACGGCGGCTGGGTAGCCCCCGGGGGAAAAATGCGAGGAAGTAAAAACAGTGTTTCCTTGCAGCGATGCCACGGACTCATCGCACAACACTGGCTCTTCGGCTTGAGTACGGAGATGAGCACCGCCCCCTAGAGTGGAAAACGACTAGCACGCATGTGCGTCAGCGGCCGGGGGGGGCATTTACATTTTTTATCTTATTAAATCAAAACAAGCGGGCCAGGGAAAAATTATCAAGCATTTACCGGTCCACGGTGATAAAAAGGTTGGGGAGCACTGTGCTAGAGGATAGGATGGAAATCCAAACGGACCTTGACAGATTAGAGTGCTGGGCCAAGGCTAATGGAATGGAGTTCAACAGAGGGAAATGTAGGGCGCTACATCTAGGTAAAAAGAATGAATTGCAAATATATAGGATGGGAGACACGTGGCTGGAAATAGTACCTGTGAAAGGGATCTGGGAGTCTTGATGAGATGACCAAGAAAGCCAACACAATTCTTGGTTGCACCAACAGAAGCATAGTGTCTAGATCAGGGGTCCTCAAAGTTTTCAACCAGCAGGCCGGTCCACCACCACCCAGACACCACTGGGGGCCGGATCCCAGACCAAAAGCAGCTGCAGAGGCTGGCTTGCTCACAAAACAGGGGGTAGGTGGGGGGGTTGCAATTGGTCCCAGGGGCCGGATTCAGGACCTTGGGGGGCCGCATCCAGCCCCGGGGCCTTAGTTTGAGGACCCCTGGTCTAGATAGATCAAGGGAAGTGATAGGACCACTCTATTCTGCTCTGGTCAGACCCCACCTGGAGGACCGTGTCCAGTTCTGTGCCCCTCGATTTAAAAAGGATGTTGACAGTCTTAAACCAGTCAAGAGGAGGGTGACCAAGATGATGGAGGGTCTGGAAATGTCTTACGAGGAACGGCTTAGGGAGCTGGGAATATTTAGCCTTACACAAAGAAGGCTGAGAGGGGATATGATAGCTAAGGGCCTTTTTACCGACCCCTAAGATCCGCTGGCCACTTAAATTCGGACCAGAGATCTTAGGGGTTCCTCGCTCTTCCTCTGTCTTCCTCTGTCCCCACCCCCCTCCGCACTTCCTGGTTTCTGGCTGCCTGAGGGAGGGAGAAAAAAGAAAGAAAAGACTGCCGGTTTACCTCCGTTTTGTTCCGGGCAGCATTCAGATCTCTTAAAGGGGCAGGGCGCAAAAAAGAACAAACGGAAGCCAGGAGAGCCCCGCACTCACTATCCTTACACCGGATCAAATATTTGTCACCATCAAAGACCAGGTACAAGAAAACTGCTGTTTGGTCGAGCTAAAGTGGTCGGGGTCGCACTTAATTGTCTGCAAAGTCCGGAGCTGGTGGGTAAACATTTTTAAGGTCCGGACCTTGCAGCCATTTGCGGTGGAGCTTAGTGGTCGTGTATAAACGCTGTAAGTTTAAATATTTGAAAGGACGTCACATTGAAGAGGGAACAGGTTTGTTTTCCATGGCTTCAGAGACTAGGACTCCGGGGCAATGGTTTCAAACTACAGGAAAAGGGATTCCATTTGAACATTAGGAAGAACTTCATGACAGTTAGAGCTGTTCGGCAGTGGGATAATAGGCTGCCCCAAAGGAGGGTGGTGGAGTCTCCTTCTTTGGAAGAGGTTTTGAAGCAGAGGCTGGATGGCCCATCTGTCGAGAATATTGTGATGGGGGTTCCTGCATGGCAGGGGGTTGGATTAGATGGCCCTTGAGGTCTCTTCCAACTCTATGATTCTATGATTCTAACCATGTTCACTGACTGTGGAAGTCCTGCCTGATGTTGCCATACATCAGTTCCAACTTGACGGCCCAGATCACAGACAAAGGAGAAGCGGCCTTCCATCATCCTTACCCAGTGGGGCAGCCCCCCCATCATCTTCTGGCTGGTCATTCCTGAAGAGCCCCCTCTGCTCCGTCTGTGGCAGGCCTTCCGCTGCCTTGGGTGGCTCCAACATCTAGGCAGAGGATCGGGGAAGGAACGGGATGAGACAAACGCACGCTTGTGACGACCCCACCCGCCCACCCTCACGAACCCTTAGCAGAAAAAGTGGCTGGTGTGAATTCAAGAGATTCTTCTCAACTCCAGTGTTGGGGGTAACAATATTTGGGTGCCTCGCCAACACCACCCCAGGCCAGCATAGACAGTGGCTGATTAAGAAGAAAAGTGGGTCCCCCCTTCTCTGCCTCTTGGAATGAGAAAGTTTTTTTTTTAAATTGGGACTACATATCCCAGCATCCCCCTGCCTGCATGGATAGCAGGCTGATGTACAGGAGACACAGGTCATTCATTGTCTGTCCTTGGTAAAGATCTACAATGCCCTACAGGGGACGATGGTCTGTGTGGTCGAAAGACACGTTATTTCCCCCCACTGGACTCGGAGTTCTCAGGATGCCCGGGGCTGCCCTCACCTGCTTTTCCTCCTCGTCCTGGCTCAGAAGAAAACCCTCCGCCAGGGCCACCGCCTGGGAAGTGGTCTCGGCCCCGCATTCCCTCACCCAGAGGGAGATCTCTGAGGGAAGGATGGTTAGGAACTGGTCCAAGATCACCCGGTCCAGGATCTGAGCCTTGGTGTGTCGCTCCGGCTTCAGCCACTGGCGGCAAAGATGGTGGAGGCGGCTGCAGGCTTCACGTGGCCCGGCAGCCTCCCGGTAGTCGAAGTTTCTGAAGCCCTGGCCCCCGATGCCGGTGCTCAAAGCTTCTCCGTCCAGGGCTTTCGACATCCTGGTTAGCTTTTTTCTGGTTAGCATTTTTTTAGTCTGGTTAGGTTTTTCCAAACAGATGCCCTTTTCCAGCTTTCCTGGCTGCTGAGTTTTGGCTTTTCCAGTCTGTACAAGAAAACAGCCTGCAGGTAGAGGTAGGGGTGGAGGATGAAAAATAAGAATTTCCATGCCATTTGGCTTCCTTCTTTCCCAAAGCCAAGGTTATAGCAAGGCTATGCAAAGCTAAGAGACCCCAGCATGGTAGAGTGGGTGGATCCGGCCTGCAGAGTCCTGGGTTCAAGTCTCCGCTCAGCCATGGAGAGGCGGGAACTGGTCAAACCACCCCTTCAATATCTTGAATATCTCACAGTATCTCAAAAGCCTTATTAGGGTCACCTGGAAGGGTACATTGCACACATACAAAACGCAGATGAACCTGAGGGCAACATTTTTTTAATTTATTTATTTGTTTATGAGTATTTTTACCCCACCTTTCTCCTTGGAAAGGGACCCCAGGCGGCTTACAGTAAGGAGAGACAATATACAGTGGTACCTTGTATAAAGGAATTAATTCGTTCCCAATGAAATTCGTAGTGTCAGTGCAATCCCGCAAGGACAAATATAAACACAAAGTTATAAATGGTTATAAACACAAAGTCTGTGTAGCCATGTATGGTAGATTCATAAAAAGGCACAGTAGGTAGCCAGCCCATCATTCAGGGAAAGCTTGCCTGAAGAGAAAAGTCTTTGCCTGTTTCCAGAAATACAGCAGAGATGGGGCAGTCCTGGCCTCCAGTGGGAGGGAGTTCCAGAGTCTGGGCCTAGCAGCAGCCGAGAAGGCCCTTTCATGGGTTCCCACCAGACGTACCTGTGACGGTGGCGGGATGGAGAGAAAGGCCTCTCCGGATGACCTTAGCACCTGGGCAAGTTCATACTGTGAGATTCAATAGCTAGGACCCAGGTGGTGAAGTGCTTTGTAGGTTAAGGCCAGCACTTTGAATTGTGCCCGATAGCTTATTGGTCGCCAGCGGAGCTGTTTTTGTAGGGGTGTAATGTGGTCTCTGTACCCCACCCCAGTCAACAAACTGGTTGCTGCATTTTGGGCCCATTGAAGTTTCCTGAGACTTTTCATCAGTAGCCCCACATAGAGCGCATTACAGTAGTCTGTAATGTACATTCTTTGCCATCACTTTCCAAAAACAGTTTTCATACAAGGTGACAATTCCACTCGTGTTGGGAGATATTTCTCATTTTGGTGGCAAACCTTTGGCACTGCAGATGTTTTGGACCACAACCCCCACCCCACCCCTCAAACTCTGTTATACTACAGCCAAAGAATATCTGGTATGAAATGTATATCCCATCGCATATTATATGGCACACCTTATTCTGCTGCTATATGTCTGAAGAAATGGACGTGTCCACGAAACGTTACATTAAAATATGAAAGTTGGTCTTTAAGGTGCCACATGTTTTGTTTTGTTTTCCTTTGATGTTTGCCTGTCATTTGACAATGGGGGCTTAGAATTCTGGGAGTTGTGGTCCAAAACATCTGTAGTGCCGAAAGTTCACCACCAGGGCTCTAGATAAGATATGCAGATGCCCTAGAAATATGCAAATGCCGTGAGCCTGCTCTGCTCATAACCTGAGGACACCCTAGAGACTGCCCGAGAGATAAACAAGTGTGCTTTAGACCCCATGATTTTTTTCTTCTATTTTACTTGCTTTTAAATTTTCTGTTATCAAAATTCATACTTAACCATTCAGTCATTTAGCAACAGACCCCCTAAGAATGAGGTCAAATCAGGGCAGGATGAGAGTGTCAATTATTTATCTGGTTTAATTGAGGGGTCTTTCCATATATCAGGGGTGGGGCAGGCAAGGAAATGGCATCCCTTCATTTCCATTCAAGGACCCACCAGCTTTTGTAAAACTCTTGCTTCCTGGCAGAGCCCCAGGCCTGAGCCATTAGCTTTTCCATTAGGTCCTGAATACCAGCTTTTAACATCCCATCAAGCTCCTTCAATGGACTCCAGTAGCCTTAAGCAGAAAGCCCCAGACCTATAGAGGCCTATAGAAAAAAAACTGCATTTTGCCCTTGAAACAAAATCATCAAACTGAGGAAATCGGCCTCATGGGATTTTATTTTTTTAAATTTGCACTCTTCTCTAAAATGACTTCTGCAAGTTCATTTTACAATGTATAACTCCCTTTATAAACTACATTTATAACATATAAATCCCACATTTATAATGTATAAATGTACAATCTTAGTTAATGAGGTGTTAGTTGTGCTTCTAGGGGCACACCATCAACGTAAGCATGAGTTAATCACGTATAGTGAACCCAGTGTGGTGTTGTGATGATGGAGAAGCTCAGGAGTCCTGGGTTCAAATCTGACCTCAGTGGAAACTAATTAAGAGAGTGGAACTGGTAAAACTACTCCTTAAATATCTCACTTAATTTGAAAGCCCTATTAGGATCAGTATAAATCAGATCCCGCAGCACATAACTAATTACGGTAGGACCCCTACTGATTTTTGTGCTGTTTAATTTAAAAAAAAGTAGGACCCCCATATCCACTGATTCATTCTCCACTGATTCAGTTATCCACAGTTGGCAGAGGAAAAAAAAGTTAAATAATTCAGCAGCCACAAAGCAAGCTATTGTCACAAACAGCAGCTGTAAAGCAAGCTATTGTCACAAATAGCATCTGTAAAGCAAGCTACTGTTACTGTTCCAAGCAGCCATAAAGCAAGCTACTGTCTCAAAACAGCAGTCATAAAGCAAGGTACTGTTAGGAAGCAGCAGTTTGGAGGTGAGTGGGCAGGTGTTCTCTCTTATCCACGGTTTTCATTATCCACGGGAAGGCCTGGAACCAATCCCCAGTGGATATGGAGGCCCTACTGTAATCACCAACCAGCTTCTGGTCATTTTCTCCAGAGTTCATGTATTTATTTTTTTAAAAAATAGAACTATAATTTTTGAAAGCCCTGGCATCTAGTATAAACCTGAAGCCTCAGGTTTATTTATTTCCCTAACTTCTAAACCATCTTTCTCCCAGTAGAATGGATCTCCATGCTACTTTACAAATGATTTAATGCTACAAACATTAACACTATATATTTTTCCGCTTTGGGGAAAGTCGGGTGGTCCTTAAATGTACATAATAAATAAATAAATTATAGATAGATAGATATCACACTATGATTTATAACTCGACATATTTATTGGAAGGCAGCATAAAAATGCAAAAGCAGATAAATAAATGCTAAAAGGTATTCAAGAAATATCCTGTTAAAACAATTCTAAAAATGTATTTCAAAAGATAAAAGGACAATTTTTTTTAAACCTTCACAGCAGTTGACCTATTAAAAACCTTCCTGAAAATAAAGTTTTTTGTCTGCTAAAGAAGAGACAGCATCAAGCGAAAATAGCAGGACAAGCAGCGAAAGAAATGAATACCAGCATAAAAGGTGACTTTGAACCTTTAATGCTCAAGGCATATATAGTACAGTACGGCCTTTTATGAATTAAAACCAGTGAAACAGGGATTGAGCTGAGGTGAAGGGTGAGATGAGGTTTAGAAATAAAATAAAAAGATCTCGAGTTAGAGATCAAATCCAAACAATTATTTACATCAGATATGCTACCTCTTTTAAATATATCCATTGCATGCTTCAAGGTGCAGCCAATTGCCGGATGTTATTTTGATTTCCATTGCATGTATTCTAGAAGTCTTTCACTGCCAGTATCTGATAATTTTCACGTTTTTGAGCTGCTTGGCCATATTCTAGACGTTTATATTCTAGTCTAGCATAACATCCGGAAGAAAAACTTCCAGAACATGGCCAAACAGCCTGAAAAACTCACAACTATATATTTGCACTGCTACAAGGGGCAGCCAATTGAAGGATCTTACTTTCATTTCCTCCACTTTTGGAACAATCTTGCTAATTGGCACAATAATTACATGTTTCCCTTTCAATTTCTTAGTTATATCTTATCACCTTGGTTTGTCAGCCCTTAAGCCCAAAAGTCTTCTGCTAGCTGATGTGGAATGCAGCCCCAGCCAGAGATCCTAAAATGGGGGGGGGCAAAATATCCCTCTTTTCCCCTATAAATAAAGGGACTCACCTCTGCCCTCCTGCAGCCTCTTCCTAAAAAAGTCTCCTTGCAAGGGGAGCCCCAGCCTCTTTCCAGGGAACCCCTAAACCCGCCCACCCCTGCCTGTCATTCAGGCGCTCCCAGCCAATGGGAGAGGAGCTGCCCTGGCCCCTTTCTTTTTTTGGGGGGGGGGCTAGAGGGCAATCCTGCTGAATAACCCCAAAGGCCCCATTGGAGTGAACTGGAGGGGCTTCCACCCCCCCCCCTCCATGGCTCCCCTGCTGGCTGGCTTTTATGTTAGGTTATACATTTGTATGCCACTGGCAGGGTGGAGACAACTAAGCGGTTTACAAGGATAAAAATATACAATTACCCCAGCCACCCAGCAAAACCCATAAAATAAATTACTATGCCAAACAGGCTTTCTTTTTTCTTATGTCTTGAAAAGGAGGTTCTGGATCCTTCTCCTGCCTTCCAAAGAAAGGGGGATCCTGGATATTACATGAGGTTGCCAAGGGCCTTTGTTGATACCCAGTGTGGGGTAATGGGCAGGGTGACAAACTAAGTATCATAACATAAGAACCTAAGAAGAGCCATCGTGCTGGATCAGGCCAAAGGCCCATCTAGTCCAGCTTCCTGTATCTCACAGTGGCCCCACCAGATCCGTTTTGGGAGCGCATAAGACTAGATCTCTGTCTCCTGATCCCACTCCCCGGCATCTGGCCCTTGAAGTACCCCGATTTTAAGCCTGGCAATGACACATCTCCATCATGGTTTGTAACCTGGGATGGACTTTTCCTCCAGGAATCTGTCCAATCCCCTTTGGAAGGCATCCAAGCCAGATGCCATCACCCCATCCTGTGGCAGGGAGTTCCTCAGACTAACAACGTGCTGGGTGAAAAAACATTTTCTTTTGTCTGTTCTCACGCTCCCAGCCCTCAATTTGAGTGGATGTCTGCTAGTTCTGGTATTTTGTGAGAGGGAGAAGAGCTTCCCTCTATCCACTTTACTCATGCCCTGCATTATTTTGTATGTCTCAATCATATCCCCCCTCAGGCGCCTTTTTTCCAGACTAAAGAGCCCCAAATGCTTTAGCCTTTCCTCATAAGGGAGGTGCCCCAGCCCAGTCTCCAAAGGCCTGGGTTCGAATCTCCGCTCAGCCGTGGGAGCTCGCTGAGCCTGGACTAACTCTGGAGGCAAAAATGTTCCAACTGAGGAAATCCTACTTTAGGCACTTCAGGAGAAGGCAGGATTCTCTGGGAAAGACCATCAGGCTGGGAAAGGGGGACAGGTTAGCAGGGAAAGAGGAAGATCAAATAGGAGATGGACTGGTCCCTTAAAGGAATCCACTGGCTTGATTTTACAAGAGCCAAGCAGGGCTGTTGAATGTGTAGCCTTGCCAGAAGCCGGACAAGGGGTGTGTTGGCTCAGCAGACTAAGGCTCCAAAAACTGTTGACTTCAAAATCAGCAGCTCGGTGGTTCAAATCCCGGATGCCACGCAGCAGAGCGAACTTCCCGCTAATAACCCCAGCCCCTGCCAACCTAGCAGTTCGAAATCATCTCAATGCAAGTAGATAAATAGGTACTGCCATCAAAAGCAGGAAGGTAAAACAGTGTTTCCTTGCAGCCGTGACGGCCATGTGGCCGTGGACTTGCACAACACTGGCTCTTCGGCTTGAATACGGAGATGAGCACCGCCCCTAGAGTCGGACATGACTAGCACGCATGTGCAGGGGGAACCTTTACCTTTACCTTTTACACAAGCCACAAACAATGCATTTAGCCCATAACAACCAAGATGTGGTGCAGTTTGTTTATTTATTTATTTAAAATATTTTTACTCCACCTTTCTCCTAAAAAAAGGACCCAAGGCGGTCAGACATCATTAAAAGACAAGAATTAAAAGCTGAAACCTAATATCTGTAAGTGTACAAATATTTAAAAAGGGTTGAACTAATGACGTACTGGAACTGGCAAGCCACTCCAGTATTCCTACCAAGAAAAAAATCCATGGACATGGAGTCACGAAGAGTTGGTCACGACTGTAACAACTACCATTAAAAAGGTTCTATAATTTTCAATCAGTCTTGTGTGGGAAGGGGGGCAAGAAGTCTAATGGCTTCTCTCTCATTTAACTATTTAAAAAGAAAGACAAAATTAAAAAAAAACTGCAGCACTCATAGCATTAAGCAAAACACAGCATTTATTTCTGAGACAGGCCAGGAAAAGCACTGTGGATACTCTCTTGGAAGGCCTAGAGCAGTGGGGGCGAACCTTCAGCCCTCCAGATGTTTTGGACCACAACTCCCACAGTCCTTTGTCATGGGCAATATGGGCTTGGAATTCTGGGAGTTGTGGTCCAAAACACCTGAAGTGCTGAAGGTTCTCCCCCACTGCCTAGGATAATGACGTGAGGGCCTGAATTTCAGAAAAACAAACAAACCTTCGAACGTAGGGGAAAATCTCCCACCCTGGGACCTGAGCTGGTCTCTGAGCAACTATCCTTTGGTGGCCCTCTGCCCACTACCCCAGCTTCTGTAGAAAAATTGGGAGGCAGCAGGAAATGAGGAAGACTCCAGGTGAGATGGAATGACCCCCTCAAAGAAACCCTGGACTTGAGTCAGCAGCAGCATCTACAGGGCTATTGAGGATGGGAATTTCTCCGCACATTTATCCTAAGTTCACTGGATGTTAAACAGAGGTTCAAAACCACTTTCTGACACCTGGCCCTTCGAAACAGATTATCCAGATTTTAAATTGGTCCAGATATGCAGGTACCCTGGACCTGCTCTGCTAATATTCTGAGGAGACCCTAGACTGCCAGGAAGATAAACAAGTGTGTCTTAGACCAAGCATTGTTCTTCTATTTTATTTTAAATTTTCTGTTATCAAAATACATGCCTAACCAGTCAAGGTTACTGAAATCAAATCCGAGCAGAATGAGAGTGTCAACAATCTATCTGGATCATAGAATCATAGAATTCATAAGAGTTGGAAGAGACCTCAAGGGCCATCTAGTCCAACCCCATGCCATGCAGGAACCCCCATCACAATATTTCCAACCGATGGCCATCCAGTCGAGGGAGTCTTTCCATATATCAGGGGTGTTGGCTGCAACGTTAAATCCCAAGCAGCGGAGCGAGCTCCCGCTGATAACCCCACCTCCTGCCAACCTAGCAGTTCGAAAGCATGTCAATGCAAGTAGATTAAATAGGTACTGTGGCATCAAAAGCAGGAAGGTAAAACAATGTTTCCTTGCAGCCATGCCAGCCACAAGGCCACGGACTTGCACAACACTGGCTCTTCGGCTTGAATACGGAGATGAGCACCGCCCCCTAGAGTTGGGCACGACGACTAGCAAGCATGTGCAGGGGGGTACCTTTACCTTTACCTTTTCCATTTATCAGCAGGGGGTGCAGGCAAGGACATGGCATCCCTTCATTTGCATTCAAGGAGGCAACAGCTTTGTTAAAACTCTTGCTTCCTGTCAGAGCCCCAGGCTTGAGCCATTAGCTTTTCCGAATAGGCCCTGAATACCAGATGTTAACATCCCATCATGCTCCTTCAATGGACTCCAGCCGCCTTCAGCAGAAAGCCCCAGACCTATAGAGGCCTATAGAAAAAATTGCATTTCCCCCTTGAAACAAAATCATCAAACTGAGGAATGAGGCCCCATGGAATTTTTTTTCAATATGCACTCTTCTCTTCTCTAAAATGACTTATGCAAGTTCATTTCACAATGTATAACTCCTACATTTATGACATATACATCCTACATTTATGATGCATAAATGTACTGTACGATGTTAGTTGAGTTTCTAGGGGCACACCATCAGCGTAATCACCAACCGGCTTCTGGCCATTTTTCTCCAAAGTTCATGTATTTATTTTTAAAAATAGAACTGTATTTGTATTCTCGAAGGCTTTAATGGCCAAGATCCGATAGCTGTTGTAAGTACAGTGGTGCCTTGTATAAAGGAATTAATTCATTCCAGATGAAATTATGTTATACAAATTTCCAATAGGAATGCATTGGAAACACATTAATCCCTAATCGCAACAATTTTTATGTTGTACAGATTCGCCCCATAGGCGATTCTGTTAAGCACATTTCCCCTATCTCCGGAATTATTTTATGTTGTACAGATTTCATGTTATACAAACATAACATAAAATGTTTATTGCTGTTTTTAAATTGTTGCTTTTATCTCACTGTAAAGCGCCCAGAGTTCGGTTTCGGAAAATGGGCAGTATATAAATTAAACAAATAAATAATAAATAAATAAACAATTACTAGGGTCCATTGTAGTTACATTCTTACCTGCGGGGAAACCATGCTCTACAGGAGAATTATCACAAACGCACCACAATCGTCGCATAATTGCAAATGTTATGGAGCAATCATGTCGAGGTGGTTGGCAACCCCAGTCAATCATCCTTTGGTGAAAATCTTGCTGCATTACCTTAATTTTTGATTGGATCTGAGAGGCAGCTCACTCATTTTCTCATAAACTTTCTTTAGCAGATGTTTTCTCCGCCACTTTGATGAACTGCAGAGGCAGATTAAATCTGGGATCCCAGTATCCAAAACAGATTGGCTAACTGGGAAGTTGTCCAACCCCCTCCCCGCCCCTAGTTTTCGGCATATTGAAAGACTGCTAACATAAGAACATAAGAACAGCCTTGCTGGAACAGGCCCCAGCCCATCCAGTCCAGCGTTCTGTCTCACACAGCGGCTCACCATTGGCTTCAGGGTATTCCCAAGCAGATGTCTTCACCTGCTTATGATTCCCTGCAAATGGCATTGAGAGATCTCCTGCCTCTCTCTCCAACCCGGAGGTTGTCCTTAGGTGTCCGTAATGATAGCCATTGAGACCCTTGTTCTCCATGAATCATAGAATCATAGAGTTGGAAGAGACCTCAAGGGCCATCTAGTCCAACCCCCTGCCATGCAGGAACCCCATCACAATATTTCCGACAGATGGCCATCCAGCCTCTGCTTAAAAACCTCCAAAGAAGGAGACTCCACCACCCTCCTTTGTGGCAGCATCTTCCACTGCTAAACAACTCTAACCGTCATGAAGTTCTTCCTAATGTTCAAATGCAATCTCCTTTCCTGTAGTGAACTTGTCCAACACTTTCTTAAAGCTGTCAAGGCTGACAGCTGTCACCACTTCTTCTGGCAGGGAGTTCCGCAGACCAGTGATCCTCTGAGTGAAAAAGTACTTTATCTTATTGGTTTGTGATCTAGCACCCAAAAGTTTCATGGAGTGCCCTGTAGTAGTAGTGTTGTGCAATATTTTTCCATATCTACTTTGTCCACACCGTGTATGATTTTATAAACTTCTGTCAGGTCACCTCTTAGGCGCCATCGTTCAAGAGTGAAGAGTCCCAGCCGTTGCAGCCTCAGAGGGTAAGGAAGGTGTTCCAGTCCCCTAATCATTCTGGTTGTCCTCTTCTGCGCTTTTTCCATTTCCATAATATCCTTCTGGAGGGATGGGGACCAGAACTGGACACAAGACTCCAGATGGGGCCTCACCATAGATTTATAAAGAGGCAAAATGACACTGGCTGCCTTATTTTCTATCCCCTTCCCTTCCTAAGGAAGAAAAAAATTTAAAATGGCCTTCCCTTCCCCGGTTTAGCCTTTTTGTTTTGGTTGGTACACCTCCAGTAGGATGTTCTGATTCTTATCCATACTGGAGTGTCGTTCGTTAGTAAATAACCAATGAAATTGCAGTATACCTGATTTCAAATCTATCCCTGGTAGTTAGTAGGACTACATAATAGCTGCATTTGCACCATGGGAAGTGTAGTCTAAGGATAGTGGTTTCCACACTTGGAAAACCAATGTTATGACCTGCAGCTTCTCAACTGACAACGGATCCACTGTGGGGACATCATGTTTTTCGGGCAACTCCCATTTTCAATTTTTATAACACATATGACAGAAGAACAATGACATGCCGAAGTTCTTTTAAAAAATACAGAGAACCATCATTACATCTTTTAATTTATACTGATTTATTCAGTGCAGTCAGTTTGTTTCTTCCGCCGATGTGACCCCTCAGGGCATACAACCCTGCTTTAAACCATTCCCCAAAACCGGAGGTTGGAGAAGGTGAAGTCTGTGTTGGTTGTGGTTCCGTGTGTGTGTGTGTGTGTGTGTGTGTGTGTGTGTGTGTGTGTGTGTGTGTGTGTGTGTGTGTGTGTGCCTTCATTAGTGAGTGGCTGTGTGAGTGCGCATGGAACATGATGGTTGCTGTGATGGAAGTCCAAAAAAAAAGAGAAAAAATATTGAATATTGGAAAGGGAACCTTTGGGTCATCTATCCCACCCCAGACATGGCTGCTGCTTTGAAACCAGGCAGGCGTAAGCCCGTTACTACCCACCCTCCGCCACCCTTAACCGTGCTCCTAACTACATTGGATGTAGTACAAAGAGACTTCATAAAGCAGTGGTGTCCAAACTTTGGCCCTCCAGATGTTTTGGACCACAACTCCCACATTCCTTTGTCACTGGCAGTACAGGCTTGGAATTCTGGGCTTTGTGGTCCAAAACATCTGGAGGGCCGAAGTTTGGTCACCCCTATCATAAAGGCTATTTAGCAAGGGACTAAATTGGTAAGTTTTAGGCATTGGAAGCCAAACTTTCTAGCACAGACCACCACATCCTGTTGATCAAACAAGGTTTCTGCCTTAAGCAGTGTACTGTATATGATTCACGCAGTGAATATGTTAACCAGCGGAACTACCTGCTACCTGATGATAACTTGGGAACCCAGTAAACTGTTCAGTAAAATGTCTTTGTACCAAAAATGGGTATCTTCATTTTTATTACTAATAAATAACCACTCTACAACTTTTTTTTACATAAAATTTATTATTGTTATCTACAGGATTTCCCAATTCTATTTGGTATTCATACTTTGGTTCAGAAACAGTAATTGCTGCTGTACTACTTTGAAATATAGGACTACTCCTCATTTTTACAACTTTAATTGGTTACTTTCATTTCCAAGTTTTATGAAAAAACATATTATATGACTCAAAAGTAGGCAGTTTTAAACATTACATTGACCTATGATTCATACTAGGATACTCTATACGGATGGGTAATCATAAACAAAGTAGTCGATGCAACACATGTCACTGGGCCTGTACATTTATAAAACTGGTAAATGTGATTATAGTACATAATAGTAACTTGCTTATTTTTTATTTTTCAAATATGGCAATAAAAATGTTAATGTGTTACAGAAAGTTCAGATGACATTAACAAGTCATCCTGTATGCTAAACCTATTTTGTTACAGTTATGTTAAGAAATGTTGATATTATGCAATGCCATAAGCTTTATTCATAATATGACTATATACTGATAGGTATCACTGAGGTGAGAATACTTGTTTTGATTTGTGCACATGCTTTCTTGGAGTGACTTTTATCACCTGTCTTTGAGGAACCTCTTTTTCCTGCTTCACAACTAAGTATGGATCTTTAACAGCATCTACTTCAATACTTGGGTTTCTTGTTTAATACATGTTCATATTTCCCACCCCTAATCCCTTTACGGTCTGTAGACTCCTCATCCGTTGTTGCAACCTTGTGTTCTGCTTTTGGGGTAACGACAGTAATTTTATGTTTTGAAGGATTTTTACCGGTAGCTGTCGCCAAAAGGGAAACTGAACGATTGAGATTACATCCCGACTCTGAAACTAATTCAGCATGTCTTATCTCATCTGCTTGTTTTATTTTAGGAGTACGAGTACCTACTGATGGAATATTACTGCTTTCTGTGGGACAATCAATTTTCTTGACCCTATCTGTTGAATCATTTTCTGGCACTGTTTTGCAGGAAATCCTTTTGGCGGTCATTCTACGAACAGTAGGTGAACCCTGGGCGTCAGAGAATGCATTGATTTTAGGTATGCTACCGACAGACTTTTCAAGAGAATCCGGTCCATCCGCGCAACTGCAAGACACATTGGACACAAAATTGGACACCTGGCGAATGGCAGAAGCGGCCGACTCCAACGAATTGCAAATCTGACTGATCACCGCATACTGCTTCTGGACAGCATTCGAGTGCAGCTGTCTTTTCCTCTCGCTGTCAAACTTCACCCACTGCATATACTTGGATAATGTGCTGTTGAGTTGAGCTGCTGCAGACGCCCGCTGCTTCCGCTTCCGCATGAAAGCTAGTCTTCTCGCAGGCTCCATTGCGGCCTCGGGGTCGCAGGATGCACTACCTGAAAAGGGAGGGGGGGCGGAGGAAATTACATGGCTTAATCTGATTGTTTAAAGAAAGTAGGGTGGTGCATCTAGGTAAAAAGAATGAAATTGCACAGATATAGGATGGGAGACACCTGGCTGGAAAAGAGTACCTGCGAACGGGATCTGAGAGTTTTGGTGGACCACAAATTGAACATGAGCCAGCCGTGTGATGCGGCGGCCTGGAAAGCCAATGCGATTCTTGGTTGCATCAACAGAAGCATTGTGTCTAGACCAATGGTTCTCAACCTGTGGGTCCCCAGATGTCCTGGACTGCAACTCCCAGAAACCCCTTCCAGCACAGCGCGTGGTGGAGGCTTCTGGGAGTTGCAGTCCAGGAACATCCGGGGACCCCCAGGTTGAGAACCACCGGTCTAGATCAAGGGAAGTGATAGTCCCACTCTATTCTGCTCTGGTCAGACCCCACCTGGAGTCCTGTGTCCAGTTTTGTGCGCCTCAATTTAAAAAGGATGTTGACAACCTCGAGCAGGTCCAGAGGAGAGTGACCAGGATGGTTGAGGGTCTGGAGGAAATGTCTTATGAGGAACGGCTTAGGGAACTGGGAATGTTTAGCCTTACAAAAAGAAGGCTGAGGGGGGATATGATAGCTATGTTTAAATATTTGAAAGGATGTCATACTGAAGTGGGAACAGGTTTGTTCTCCATGGCTTCAAAAACTAGGACACGGGGCAATGGTTTCAAACTACAGGAAAAGAGATTACATTTGAACGTTAGGAAGAACTTCATGATGGTTAGAGCTGCTCAGCAGTGGAATATGCTGCCCCAAAGGAGGGTGGTGGAGTCTCCTTCTGTGGAGGTTTTTAAGCAGAAGCTGGAAGGCCATCTGTCGGAAATACTGTCATGGGAGTTCCTGCATGGCAGGGGGTTGGACTGGATGGCCCTTGAGGTCTCTTCCAACTCTATGATTCTAATTAATTTACTGATTAAACACACTGCTATCAAAATGGAACATTGAACATTTCATTGTTCAATGAAATGTTGAACATAATCAACATTTATAAAATGGAGCATTTCAGTTTACCAAGGGAATGAACTCCCGTAGTTTCATATCCTCTGTGTGTCATCAATGAATATCCATATTCTAAATGTCCTTCTTGTATATCTGTGGTAGACATTTGCACAATCCTAATTTCTTAATTGATTAATATAGAGGTCTTCACCTGGAACTAAAACCGCAGAATCAGTATCCACTGTGGAGCCCTCCGCAGCAAAGTCATTTTCTTCCTCTGTAACAACGTTGTCTATGAAAAAAAAATAGCCAAAATTTAAATGTCAGTTTTTAATTAGTAATCAAGTAGGCAGCAAAACACTTGTAGGTATTTGCAGCCATTATCAAAATGGCCCCAGCATGTCAGCCCTCTGAGGAATGACCAGTCTCTATTCTATTTGTATTTGTATTTTTTAATACCCCCATAATAGTATTATTGTATTTAGTTGTATTTTCTCATTATTTGTATTTTGTTTGGATATGTTAGGGGTTGTTGATCTGGACAGTTGCTGTTTTTGTGTAATGCGCTGTACACCTCCCAGAGTGCCCATGGGAAAATCGGGCGGTCAATAAGCATATAAATAAATAAATAAATAAATAAATAAATAAATAAATAAATAAATAAATAAATAAAAGGGAGAGGGTGTAGGATTTTTAAAATACATAGGTTTTTAAGTGAAGCCCTTAGGCAGTATTTAAAGGTGTATAGTAAGAATTCTAATGAAAGTTAGCTGGTACTACTTTTTATCATTGTAATAGTAATTTATTTTGTGGCAGCCACATTCCTGCGGTTAAGGCAGATTTGAAGCCTGAGCGTCCCCAGTGCCTCTTTTTCAACACATGGGAAATAATTGATTGGGTGTTGATAGACAATGTAGGCGAGCGCTGTTAAAGATGCTTCCGCGATTGATCGTAAAAATTAGGCAATAATGCACTATTCTGAATTAAAAAGAAGAACAAATGGCTACGCAATTTGGGGACGGGATCAAGCCATAAGGGAAACCAACTTTATCAAAAAACAAGTTTGGTTCCGTTACAAGATGTTCTACAGATGGCATCTCTCCCCTCATCGTTGATCTAAAATGTATAACTGTTCCTCAAGATGCTGGAAATGTAAACATGACAGTGGTACTTTTTATCATATGCGGTGGCCTTGCGTAAAGAGGCAAATATATATTGGAGAATGGTAAAGCTATTTATAGAGAGATCATTGAAGATTAAATTAAGAGTTTAGAGTTTAAAATGTATTCCTTTGTTTGTTGTTACATGTTGTAAACCGCCCAGAGTAGCCCTCGGTCTAGA
Organism: Phrynocephalus forsythii; assembly: GCA_029282475.1. Lineage (NCBI taxonomy): Eukaryota > Metazoa > Chordata > Lepidosauria > Squamata > Agamidae > Phrynocephalus > Phrynocephalus forsythii. The sequence goes on from JAPFRF010000024.1 coordinate 4,936,780, forward strand.
TGGGTGGTATAAAAGTCAAATAAATAAATAAATAAATAAATAAAGAACTCTTTTTATTGAATATAACTGATATGAATATTTCTCATGATCCAAAGTATGTATTATACCCTGGAATTCTTGCAGCAAGGATTTTGTACGCACAATTTTGGAAGCACCCTGAAGCATAAAGGGAGAGAAATTTCTGCGAAAAGATAAGAGAATGTATCGAAATTGATAAGACTTTCTGGACATCTGAAAGGAGACTACGAAGAGACCAGCAAAAGAAGATGGCAAGAAGTAGTAAATTTAATTTATATGATTGAGATGTACAAAATAATGCAGGGCATGAGTGGATAGAGGGACGCTCTTCTCCCTCTCACAAAATACCAGAACTAGGGGACATACACTCAAATTGAGGGCTGGGAGAGTAACAACAGACAAAAGAAAATATTTTTTTCACCCAGTGCGTTGCTAGTCTGTGGAACTCCCTGCCACAGGATGTGGTGATGGCATCTGGCCTGGATGCCTTCAAAAGGGGATTGGACAGATTCCTGGAGGAAAAGTCCATCACAGGTTACAAACCATGATGGAGATGTGTCATCTCCAGGCTTAAAACCGGGGTCCTTTGAGGGCCAGATGCAGGGGAGTGGTATCAGGAGACAGAGATTGAGTCTCCTGCGCTCCCAGACACATCTGGTGGGGCCACTGTGAGATACAGGAAGCTGGACTAGATGGGACTTTGGCCTGATCCAGCAGGGCTCTTCTTAGGTTCTAATGTTCTTATATTTTATATTTATATATAAAACTTTTCATTTTTTTAAAAAAACAACTTTTGTGTTGCCAATGGATGAAAGAATACAGGATAGTAACGTGGCTTTTAGAGATCACAGGTGGTTTAACAGTCTACCAAATGCAAACAGTAAGTCTATTGAGTGGCTAGATTAATTTTCTGCACTCCCTAATAGCATTCAAAGGTTGAAAACATAAGGGAGCGCATGTTAACTAAAAATGATCCAAACTCCATTCCCCATGAGGGAAAAGTAATACAGTATATGATTTTTTTTTGTCATTAAACACAGCAACCATTTGCTTGACTCAAGTTTGAGATAAACTGATTATCTCAATGATGCGAATGAACACCTTAAAAATAATTATAAAAAAATGATTGAAAGTGCAGTTTCTGAATACCTGCGGTATCCAAATTTAAGAAATTATCATCATCATAGGTCTGCAAGCTTGACACCAACACATTAGTACTTGCCGTTGCATCGTGGAGCTTCACTTTCAGTTGTTCTCAACGGCTCTATGGAAGGGTCCCCACGGAAATTTCTATCCATTTCTTTCATCCACGGAAATGATGACTGTGCACTCCCGGATTTATTGTTTTTAGAAAGAGCAAGCTTGTATTTACTTCTGAGACTTTTAGATTTTCTTTGGGACCTCTGCATATGCCTATTTTCGCGAGGTCTGCTTAGATATCTGAAAAAAATATGGAAGAGGAGCTTGGGAGGAGAACTTTTTCAGACTGCTGTGGATTTTTCCTGTGAGCATGTGAGTTGGAGCTTGGAGGTTGGGGAAAGTCAGGCAGTATAAATGTAAATAATAAATAAACATAAATATATATATATATTTTTTCAAAACAAATCACTATGATCTTTAACTTGACATATTTATTGGAAGAAAGGCAGCATAAAAATGCAAGAGCAGATAAATAAATGCTAAAAATGTATTTCAAAAGATTAAAGGACAATTTTTTTAAAAGCTTCACCGGTAGTTGAACTATTAAAAACCTTCCTGAAAATAATATTCTTTGTCTGCTAGAGAAGAGGCAGCATCAAGCGAAGACAGCAGGACAAACAGCGGGAAAAACCATTAATACCAGCATAAAAGCTGGCTTTGCACTTTTATGCTCCTATGCTGCCTTTTATGAATTAAACCCAGGAAACAATGATTGAGTTTAGGGTGAGAAATAAAATCAAACCAATTTGAGTGAGAGATGAAACCTAGTCAACTATTTTCATCAGGTATACTACCTCTTTTAAAAATATCCACTGCACTACTTCAGGGTGCAGCCAATTACCAGATCTTACTTTGATTTCCTCCATTTTTAGAAAAGTTTTCCTTATTGGCAGGATAGGCACACTTTTTCCTTTTAATTTTTTTAATTACATCTCATCACCTTGGCTTGTCAGCCCTTAAGCCCAAAGGTCTTCTTCTAGCTGATGTGGAATGCAACCCCAGCCAGGGATCCTAAAATGGGGGCAAAATCCCTCTTTTCCCCCTATAAATAAAGGGACTCACCTCTGCCCTCCTGCAGCCTCTTCCTAAAAAAAGTCTCCTTGCAAGGGGAGCCCCCAGCCTCTTTCCAGGGAACCCCCTAAACCCGCCCACCCCTGCCTGTCATTCAGGCTCTCCCAGCCAATGGGAAAGGAGCTGGCCTAGGAGGGCAGTCCGGGGAGCAAGTGGGGCCTCGATCGAATTAAGCCTGGACTAACTCCGGAGCCAAAAACGTTTAAGCCGCCTTGAGTCCTTTTCCAAGATTAAAGACGGGTTATAAATAAATAAATAAATAAATAAATAAATAAATAAATAAATAAATAAATAGTGGTGGTTCTACTTTTAGGCACTTCATGAGAAAACAGGATTCTCTGGGAAAGACCATCAGGCTGAGAAAGGGAGAAACAGCAGGGAAAGAGGAAGTCAAAATGGGAGATGGACTGGTCCCCTAAAGGAAGCCATAGCCTTGATTTTACAAGAGCAAAGGAGGGCTGTTGAATCTGTAGCCTTGCCACAAGCCGGAATCAATGCATTTAGCTCATAACAACCAAGATGTGGTATAGTTTATTTATTTATTTAAAATAAGTTTACTTTACTTTCCTCCTTTAAAAACACCCAAGGCCACATATGACATAGTTAAAAAACAGTACAGTGGGCCCTTGTATAACAAACAGCTCCTATAACATAAAATTTGTACAACATAAAAATTTCCAGAGATAGGGGAAATTTGCTTAACATAATCACCTGTGGCGAGAATCCATACAACATAAAAATGGGATCACTCTGTTTTCAATGCATTCCTATGGGAATTTGTATAAAGGAAAAATTGCTTAACATAATTCCATTTGGAATGAATTAATTCCTTTATACAAGGTACCACTGTATTTAAAAGCGAAAACATAATATCTGTAAGTGTACAAATATTTAAAAAGGATTCAACAAATGGTAAAAAATATATGAAATTGACATTTGAAGCAACAAAGCCCACTACTGTACTTCCCTTGAAAAGATTACATTGTTAATTTTCAACCAGTCTTGTGTGGGAAGGGAGGGGGAAGTCTAATGGCTGTTCTCTCATTTAACAATTCAAAAAGAAAGATAGCTCACAGTGTTAAGCAAAACTCAGCATTTATTTGAGAGGCAGCCCAGAAAAAAGCAGGGGGCTGGTTGACTGTCTCCTTGAAGGCCTAGAGCACTGGTAGCGAACCCTCGACACTCCAAATGTTTTGGACCACAACTCCCACAGTCCTTTGTCATGGGCAATACAGGCTCGGTATTCTGGGAACTGTGGTCCAAAAACATCTGGAGTGTCAGCGTTTCACCATGCCCTAGGACAGGCATGTCCAAATCTTGGCCCTCCTGATGTTTGGGACCACAACTCCCAGAATTCTCTAAGGACTGTGGGAGTTGTGGTCCAAAACATCTGGAGGGCCAAAGTTTGGACATGCCTGCCCTAGGATAAGGAAGTGGGGGGCCTGAAATTCAGAAAAACAAACTTAAAACCTTAGAACGTAGGGGAAAATCTCCCACCTTGGGACCTGAGCTGGTCTCTGAGCAACTATCCTTTTGGGACCCTCTGCCCACTACCCCCGTTTATGTAGAAAAATTGGGAGGCAGCAGGAAATGAGGAAGACTCAAGGTGAGATGGAGTGACCCCCCTCAAAGAAACCCTGGACCTGAGTCGGCAGGAGCATCCACAGGGCTCTTGAGGACGGGACCTTCTCCGCACATTCATCATAGGTTCATCGGATGTTAAACAGAGGTTCAAAACCACTTTCTGACACCTGGCCCTTCAAAACAGATTATCCAGATCATAGAATCATAGAATTCTATGATCTGGATAATCTGCTTTGAAGGATCTTAAAGAGGTCCAGATCTGCAGGTACCCCGGACCTGCTCTGCTAATATCCTGAGGACACCCGGGACTGCCAGAAAGATGAACAGATTTGTCTTAGACCCAGCATTTTTTCTTCTATTTTATCAAAGTAAAAAGGGGGGGGAGCCGTGTGGCCATCACAAAACGCAAAAATAGGTTCCAGGCGATACCCTTATAGGCCACAATTAAAAATTAAAAAATTAAAAACAAGGAACATTGTAAGCTTTTGAGTTTAAATAACTCTTCTTCAAAGCAGGTCCCAGAAGTTCAGACATGGTAAAAGATGTGCTTTACCAGGAGGTAACTATTAGATGTCCTTAAAATCCATGGCTACTGTAGATGGTGTTACAGCTAGGGCAGAAGTCTTGTACTGTACAGTGGTACCTTGTATAAAGGAATTAATTTGTTCCAAATGAAATTATGTTAAGCAAAATTTCCTTTATACAAATTTCCAATAGGAATGCATTGAAAACAAAGTAATCCCTAATCACGACCATTTTTATGTTGTACGGATTTGCCCCATAGACGATTCTGTTAAGCAAATTTCCCCTATCTCTGTACAGATTTTATGTTATACAAACCGTTTGTTATACGAGGCTCCACTGTATATGTATGTATGACCTAGGCTCCTTTGTTTGAAGAAAGGGGGTGTGAAACCCAGTGCTGTACTTAAGAAGCAGCTTTTACAACAGTTTGTATAACGTAAAATGTGTGCAACATAAAAAAATTCCGGATAGGGGAAATTTGCTTAACAGAATCGCCTATGGGGCGAATCTGTACCACATAAAAATGGGATTACTCTGCTTTCAATGCATTCCTATGGGAAATGTGCATAAAGGAAAATTTGCTTAACATCATTTCATTGGGAACAAATTAATTCCTTTATACAAGGTACCACTGTACAATGTTAGTTTGTTAATGAGGTGTTAGTTGTGTTTCTAGGGGCACACCATCAACATAAGCATGAGGTAATCACTAATAGTGAACCCAGTGTGTTGTCGTGATGATGGACAAGCTCCGAAGTCCTGGGTTCAAATCCAGCCTCAGCCATGGAAACTAATTGAGAGTAGAACTGGTAAAATTACTCCTTAAATACTGTATCTCAATTACTTTGAAAGCCTTATTTGATTCACTATAAATTGGATCTGGCAGCACATAACTAATTAATCATCAACCGGTTTCTGGCCATTTTCTCCAAAGTTCATCTATTTATTTCTAAAAATAGAAGTGTAATTTTTAATGCCCTGGCATCTAGGATAAACCCTGAATCTTGGCTTTGTTTCCCTAATTTCTAAACCATCTTTCCCCCAGTAGAATGGATCTCTATGCTGCTTTACAACAAATTATTTTAATGCTACAAACAGTGACACAATTATATATATTTCCCTTTGGGAAAGTCGGGCGGTCCTTAAATGTAAATAATAAATAAATAACATATAATTTTCCCCCATAAAAATCACTATGATTTTTAACTTGACATATTTATTGGAAGAAAGGCAGCATAAAAAATTCAAGAGCAGATAAATAAATGCTGAAGAAAAGGTGCTCAAGAAGATCCTGTTAAAACAATTCTAAAATGTATTTCAAAAGATAAAGGGACAATTTTTTAAAACTTCACAATAGTTGACCTATTAAAATGAGGGCTAGAAATAAAATCGAACCAACTCGAGTTAGAGATCAAATCCAATCAATTATTTCTATGAGATATATTGCCACTTTTAAAAAAAATGTCCACTGCCCTGCTTCAAGGTGCAGCCAATTTCCAAATCTTATTTTGCCAGGGTTTTTTTTTTTTGGGGTTATTCCTAATTGGCAGGATACTTTTCCCTTATAATTTTTAATTATATCTCATCACCTTGGAAAAGAGGAAGAGCACTCTATTTTTCTACCAGTCATGTGTGGAAAGGGGGGGTAAAGTCTAATGGCTCCTCCTTCATTCAACAGATCAAAAATAAAAATACCCTGCCACTCTCACAGCGTTAACCAAAACTCAGCATGTTTTTGTCAGACAGCCCAGAAGAAGCAGTGCTGTCTCTTTTTTTGAAGGCGTGGAGCAGTGGAGGCACACCTTCAACACTCCAGATGTTTTGGACTACAACTCCCACCGTCCTTTGTCACGGGCAATTTGGGTGTGGAATTCTGGGAGTTGTGGTCCAAAACATCTGGAGTGCCAAAGGTTCACCACCACTGGCCTAGGATAAGGAAGTGAGGACCTGTAATTCAGAAAAATAGACAAACCCTAGAACACAGGAGAAAATCTCCCACCCTGGGACCCGAGCTGGTCTCTGAGCAACTATCATTCGGGGACCCTCTGCCCACTACCCCAGCTTCCGTAGAAAAATTGGGAGGCAGAAGGCAAGGAGGAAGACCCAAAGCGAGATGGATTGAGCCCAATAAGAAACCCTGGATTGGAGTCTGCAGGAGCTTTTACAGGGCTGTTAAGGACAGGACATTCGGGAGACCACACATTCATCATACGGTCACCAGATGTTAAACAGAGGTTCAAAACCACTTTCTGACACCAGGCCCTTCGAAACAGATTATCCAGATTTTAAAGAGGCCCAGATATGCAGATACTCTGGACCTGCTCTGCTCATATCCTGAGGACACCCTAGACTGCCCGAAAGATAAACAAGTGTGTTTTAGACCCACAATTTTTTATTCTATTTTAGTTGCTTTTAAATTTTCTGTTATCAAAATTCAGACTTAACCATGAAGTCATTTAGCAAATGATCCCCTAAGAATGAGTTGAAATCAGGGCAGGATGAGAGTGTCAATTACAGTATCTATCAGGATCAATGGAGGCAGTCTTTCCATATATCAGCACGGGGTGCAGGCAAGGAAATGGCACCCCTTTGTTTGCCTGGAAGGAGTTACCAGCTTTTGTAAAACTCTTGCTTCCTGTCAGAGTCCCAGGCTAGAGACATTAGCTTTTCTGAATAGGCCCAGAAGAACAGATTTTAACATCCCATCATGCTTTTTCAGTGAACTCCAGCAGCCTTAAGCGGAAAGCCCCGGACATATAGTGGCCTATAGAATAAATCTGCATTTTCCCCTTGAAACAACATCGGCAAACTGAAGAAATGGGCCTCATGGGATTTTATTTAATTTGTACTTTTTTCCTATTTATAAATTTATAATGCATATTTATACGTTATAAATGTAGGAGTTATATGTTATAAATGTAGTTTATAAATGTAGGAGTTATACATTGCAAAGCAAGGGGGCAAGGGACAGCCTCCCAGATGCTACAGGGACTCCAAAACCCAGCATTCCTCTATGTTGGGTATGCGGTGTGATGGAAACTGTAGTCCCACCACAAATAGTTGCACTTTCCCCCCAACCAATTCCTCGTTTAAAGAAAAGGGGTTTGCTTCACCTTCTCCCATATATTGTATGTCTCAGCTACCACAACCGGGCAAATTCTGGGCAGATTTAATCACAAAACCTAAGGACAGAGGCCTGGCTTCTCAGGAAATAATATGATTTGTTGAAAAACAATGTGAAATGTGAACACTGGATTAGAGAAAAAACAAAAGGGAAAAAAGTTTGGGAAATTATTGGACTACAAGGAACAAATCGCAACCATTTTGATTTTTTGTGCTGTTTAATAAAAAATATAGTAGGACCCCGTATCCACTGATTCATTATCCACTGTTTTAGTTGGCAGGGGGGGAAATTAACTAAATAATTCAGCAGCCGCAAAGCAAGCTACTGTCACAAACAGCTGATGTAAAGCAAGCTACAGTCTCAAAACAGCAGCCATAAAGCAAGCTACTGTAACAAAACAGCACTTTTGGGAATGTTTAGCATTATTATCCAGTTTTTCATTATCCACTGGAAGGCGTGTAACCAATCCTCGGTGGATACTGGGGTCTTGCTGTACTCCATTGATGTTTGTACGTCTATGGGTCTCCATTTGCATTCGCGTTCATGTAAATTCAAATCCCATTAAAAACCCACTTTTGCTCTGGGAAATGTACCGCGGCAGAGAGCGGCGATTAACTGAGATGGACATTAGAAGGGGCCGTAATACGATCTGGGATGGAGGTGGTTTAGAGGGGCAGCCTCTAGGTGGCTTCGGACATTGGATGGTCTGTTGTGCATCCCCTCCCCCTCTCTCCAGCTTGCTGTCGGCTGGCGATGGCCGTTCCACCTTTTGCTCAGCCACCCCACTCATGTCCTTGATGATATCAGTAGCCTTCCGCCCGCCCTGGACTTTGGCTCCCTCCCCCCCTTCCCCCAGGTGCGCCTCATGTCATCCTGGCAGTCTGCCCATTATTTTTTAGTTTTCCTTTCTCTTCGTTGTTTTTTAATTCATTATTTATTATTGCTTTGATTCCTCGTCTGTTCACAGGCGGTTTGCTGCCTCTTACTGAAGTAGTAGTTTGTTGTAGTTTATTGTCCTTCCTTTACAGTAGTATTGCTGTTTTGTTATTCTATTTTGTACTATCATAGTAAACGTTGTTTTTTAGTCCTGTGGTTTCTGTAGTAGCTTAATACTTCATTGTGTGCATTTTTAGATTGCAGTGGTAGGTTTTTTTTGTTTGTTTGTTTTTGTTTGTTTGTTTTTGTTTTTTTGTTTTTGTTTTTGTTTTTGTTTGTTTGTTTGTTTGTTTGTTTTCCTTTTACTTCTCCTCTTCTTTTCTTCTCTTTCTATCGCCATGAGTGCAGGGGCTCACATACCGACGGTGATGGGCCGTGGGCGGTCGCGCTTTGCGAAGAACTCGGGTCAGACAACTCGTGTCTGTCCCTCGTTCTGACCCCTCGGCTCCCTGCCACGTGCCCGGTAGACATCCCACCAGCGCCCCCAACCTTGCCTGTATCCTGATGAACGCCAGGTCGGTGCACAATAAAATCCCTATCATTTATGACACCATTGTGGATGAGAAGCCCGACCTGGCATTCATTACCGAGACCTGGGCTCAGGGGGGCTTTCCCTGTTGTGTCCACCTGGGTATCTGGTAGAGGAGTGGGAAGATTGGGGGCCAAAAGGGGGGAGCCATCGTCTATAGAGACTCTTTTTGTGTTAGCAGGGCTTCGACATTGGTTAGCCAGGGGTTAGAAGTCCTTCATCTGTTGGTGGGGCAGCGGGACAGATTTGGCATTGTGCTGGGCTACCGAGCTCCCCGCAACCCTGCACAATCCCTGCCAGAGCTCACGGAGTTCATCGCCGCTGCCCTGTTGAGGTCCCCGCGCCTATTGGTTGCGGGTGACTTCAACGTGCACGCTGGCGGTGGGCTTTCTGGAGCAGCTCTGGAGTTCATGGAATCCATGGCTTCCATGGGTCTGTCCCAGCATGTTTTATGCCCCACCCACAGATCTGGTCACACCCTGGATCTGGTCTTTACCTCCATGTCGGGGGATTCGTGTCTGGAGGTGGGGGACCTCGTCTCCCTTCCTGTGTCATGGACAGACCATCACCTGCTCTCATTCTCCCTGGCGATTCCGGCCCCTCCCCGCGGGGACCACCGGCCTTCTGTTTTGGTCCGCCCCCGGAGGCTCATGGACCCCCAGCGGTTCGGTGAGCTCTTCGGGGGACTACCTGGTGGTATGTCTGACGATCCGGCCGAGGATGTGGCTAATCTTTGGCACGAAACAGCTATCCACACCATAGACCGGATCGCCCCCAAGCGCCTCCTCCGTTGCCGAGCCCGGCCCTCCCCATGGTTCACGGGGGAGCTTAGGGTTATGAAGCAGGAGAGGAGGAGGTTAGAGCGCAGCTGGAGGAAAACCCCGGACGGTACTGAGTAAGGCTGCCGTTGATGCCCAGTCTAGTCGCTAACACCAACGCGATCAGGAGGCCAGAACATCTTTTACCTCCTGAGAATTGCTGAGGCCTCGAACCGCCAGGCGGAGCTTTTCCGGGTGGTTCGGGACCTCAGCAATCCTAGTCTGGCCAGGCCTCCTCCTACTGAGTTCAGTAGTGAGCAATTTGCAGCCTTTTTTTCGAACTAAAATAGAGGCCATCCGTGCCGGCTTTGACTCGGTTGCAGTGGTCCAGCCCCGCCATCCCCAGTTGCTGGTCCGCCTTCGTCGCCTCGGTTGGATGCGCTTGGGCCTGTTTCTGTTGTCGAGGCCTCCGAGGCTATGGCGCATTGCCATGCCTCCACCCCTTTCGACCCTTGCCCTGCCTGGCTTATTAGAGCTGCCAGAGGGACTATGGCCGAATGGGCTTCTGCCATCGCCACCGCCTCCTTCAGCGAGGGATTTTTCCCTCTCGTCTGAAGGAGACGGTGGTTAAGCCATTCTGAAGAAACCTGGCCTGGCGGTGGGGTACGACTTAACAAACTATCGCCCAATCGCCAATGTCCCCTTTATGGGCAAGGTGATCGAGAGGGTGGCGGCGGTCCGGCTGCAGTCATACCTGGAGGATCGGCAGTGCCTCGATCCATGCCAGTCCGGGTTCAGGCCTCGCCGGGCCCAAACAGCTTTGGTCGCCCTGCAAGATGACCTCTCCGGGCGGCCGACACCCCTGTTGGTCCTCCTGGATCTGTCAATACCGTCGACCACGGTATCCTGCTGGACCGGCTCTCTGAGGTTGGAATGGAGGCACTGCTCGCAGTTGGCTCCGTTCCATCCTGGAGGGCCGTCCAAGTACGTGCAGCATGGGGGAGTTATCGGGTTGGATCCTCCCTTGTGGGGTTCCACAGGGGTCGTCTCTGTCCCCCATGCTGTTTAACATCTACGTAAGGCCGTTGGCGGGGGTCATCAGGAGTTTTGGAGTCTGCTGTCATCAGTACGCTGATGACACGCAGCTCTATCTCTCCTTTAACACCTCTGCTGTGGAAGCTGTGGAAGTTCTCGACGGGTGCCTGGAGGCCGTACTGGCTTGGACCGGGGCGAACAGGCTTAAGCTCAACCCCGGGAAGACGGAGGTTATGTTCTTTGGGAGCTCGCCGTCGGGGTACGGTGGCCCTCTCCCCTGTCTGGGGGGAGTCTCCCTGCAGCTCGCGGAGAGGGCGCGGAATCTGGGTGTGCTCCTGGACCCGGCGCTTGCCATGGAGTCCCAGGTGGCGTCGGTGACCAGGTCCGCCTATTTCCATCTCCGTCGGATCGCCCAGATCCGCCCGTACCTGGACGCGAACTCTCTGAGAACAGTGGTCCAAGCTCTGGTTATCTCGAGGCTGGACTACTGTAACGCCCTCTACATGGGGTTGCCCTTGGCTCTTCTCCGGCGTCTGCAGCGGGTACAGAATGCAGCGGCCAGGCTGGTGGCTGGTGTGCGTCGTTATGACCACATCACCCCAGTCCTGGCCCGCTTGCACTGGCTGCCCGTTGCAGCCCGGATTAGATTCAAGGTCTTGGTTTTAGTTTATAAAACCCTCCATGGCTTGGGACCGGACTACTTGGCAGAGCGTATCGCTCAGCGATCAACTCGGCCCCGTCCTGTTCGGGCAGGTGCGAGCGCACTTGCTTCGCCACCCTCGTGAAGCCCGGAGGACGAGTACAAATCAGTGGCGGCCCCCAGCCTCTGGAACTCCATCCCCAGAGAAGTGCGTTCTGCAGAGTCCCTGCTGGCCTTCCGGAAGGCGTTAAGACCTATCTTTTCCGGGAGGCCTTCGGACTCCCCCCCGCCATCGCAATTTGCTTTCATTCACAACTGTACAGTGATTGAGGTGCCATAAGGTTTTTAACTTCTGTTTTATTGTTATTATTATCTGCTCTACTTGTGTCTTTTATTGTAATTTTATGGCTTTGGTAGCCTTGTAAGCCGCTTAGAGTACACTTTGTAGATAAGCGGGGTATAAATGCAACAAATAAATAAATAATAAATAAATAAATTCCTGCAAGTTTTGATAACCAGAACTAGGGTAATGTCGTATTGGTTCACGCACCATGAAGCCAGGACATTGGAAACTCAAGTAGATGTTTTCACATACGGGCCTAGGAAGGCATCCGTTCTGCCATGCCACCAATCGTGGTCGCCTACAACTTCCCCCACGGTGGAGCCACACTTTATGTGGGTCTCTATTCCATCAGATCCTGGCTCAGGTATTAGAGGGAGGTGCACTCCAAAGGCACCTGCCAGCCCTCCTACCTCACCCCAAAGCCCACCTAGTTTGTAAAAATGGAGGAAAAGTCCATCCCAGGTTACAAACCATGATGGAGATGTATCATCTCCAGGCTTAAAACCGGGGTCCTTCAAGGGCCAGATGCAGGGGAGTGGTATCGGGAGACAGAGACCTAGTCTTGTGCGCTCCCAAACGCATCTGGTGGGGCCACCTTGAGATCCAGGAAGCTGGACTCGATGGGCCTTTGGCCTGATCCAGCATGGCTCTGCGAAGACATCTACTTCTTATGTTCCCATTGCTACCTCCAATTGACTGTATTGGAGTAGTTTTCACCTGCAGATTTCACCAAACCAGATTTAAGAACAGCAGACCCTTGTATAACTAACAGTTTGTATAACAAAAAATCTGTACAACATAAAACATTCCGGAGAGAGGGGAAATTTGCTTAACATAATTGCCTACGGGGCAAATCCGTACAACATAAAAATAGGATTACTCCGTTTTCAATGCATTCCTATGGGAAATTTGTACAAAGGAAAATTTGCTTAACATAATTTCATTTGGAACGAATTAATCCCTTTATACCAGGTACCACTGTATTCTCACCTGATTATTATTACAGTTTAAATGCTTGTTGCAGAGGAAATGGCCAACGGGTATTCAAAGAGCTGCCATCATTTCAAGAGCACATGAAATTCATGTAGGCTTCCAGGTGGGATACACGGTCATGCAGGATTCAGTGAGAAAATAAACTTGCTTCTTCCGTTCATATTTATGCCACTATCCCACGACTGGTGGAAATCGTGTGTGCAAAGTGCAGCAAGTTGAGAAAGAAATTATCTGTTGGCTTTTAGTTAATTATTTAAACAATTCCTACCTCACCTTTTCCCCCTCAGAAGGTCCTGAGGCAGCTTCCGGCCGTAGCAACAAACAGTATAAAAATGCGAAATGTTTTGACACAGAAAAAGTAGCCCAACTCTTAAGAAAGCAGGTGACTGAGAAAAAGCCCACCGGATGGGATACCTGAAGATACCTCGGAAGCCAGAGTCCCGAATGTGGCTGTATTACAGCGCATGAATAAAAAGAAATCCTCAATACCATAAAGAGAAGAAAATTAAAGTATTTTGGCCATGTAAGGCGCAATAACAAACGCCATCCGCTGCAGGTTATCCTGCAACGAAAAATAGATGAGAAGTGTGACCCAGGGCATAGAAGTACATCCTTAAAAATTTAAGGCAATGGTTTTCAGTGGGCACAGCGTCTCTATTGAGAATAGTTTTGGGTTTTAAAAAAGAAATTATTATGCGACTGATCGCCAATGTTCTACCAGGACATGGTACTTAAAGGCGATGGGAAATCTCCTTGCCTGTATTGGCTGTCGTGTGCTGTTAAAGGTATGGCTTGATCTCCCAACCTCCAGCTGTGCAGCCGGAGACCCAAAATGCAAAACTGTCTGGTATAGAATCATAAGAGTTGGAAGAGACCTCAAGGGCTACTCTGGGCGGTTTACAACATGACATCACATGACAAGTTAACAAAGGAATAAATTTAAAAAACCGAAATACAAGGAGCATAATCAAACAAAATAGACATAAATCAACAGCAATGAGCTAAAATTTTAAGCTAAAAGGAAGATAAAAACAGCAGGAGATTGATAAAACAGGAAAAAGAGAGAAGGTAAGCGGTAAAAAGAATAGAATATAGACATCCTCGAATCAAATCAAATGGCAGCCAGCACAGTCTTTCTTTATGAAAGGAAAAACAAAACCAACTGCAGAGTTGAGCAACATGAGTTAATGATCCAACATGTGATTTTAGCTAGCTCCTTTATTCCCCTCAGAAGAACATAAGAAGAGCCATGCTGGATCAGGCCAAAGGCCCATCTAGTCCAGCTTCCTGGATCTCACAGTGGCCCCACCAGATGCGTTTGGGAGCGTACGAGACTAGATATCTGTCTCCTGATACCACTCCCCTGCATCTGGTCCTTGAAGTACCCCCGTTTTAAGCCTGGAGATGACACATCATGGTTTGTAACCTGTGATGGACTTCTCCAGGAATCTGTCCAATCCCCTTTTGAAGGCATCCAGGCCTGTGGCAGGGAGTTCCTCAGACTAACAACGCACTGGGTGAAAAAATATTTTCTTTTGTCTGTTCCCACTCTCCCCGCCCTCAATTTGAGTGGAGGTCCCCTAGTTCTGGTATTTTGTGAGAGGGAGAAGAGCGTCCCTCTGTCCACTTTACTCATGCCCTGCATTATTTTGTACGTTTCAATACTATCCCCCCTCAGGCGCCATTTTTTCCAGACTAAAGAGCCCCAAATGTTTTAGCCTTTCCTCATAAGGGAGGTGCCCCAGCCCAGTAACCATTCTAGTTGCTCTCTTCTGCACCTTTTCCAGTTCCACTATGTCTTTCTTGAGATGCGGAGACCAGAATTGTACACAATACTCCAGGTGTGGCCTTACTATCGTTTTGTATAATGCCATTATAATGTTGGCTGTTTTATTTTCAATCCCCTTTTTGATAATCCCTAGCATGGAATTGGCCTTCTTCACCGCTGCCACACACTGGGTAGACACCTTCATTGAGCTGTCCACCAACACACCAGGATCTCTTTCCTGATCCGTCATGGATAGCTCAGAGCCCATGAAGAGGCATGTTGATTTTCGGCATTTACTTAAAAAAGTTTATTACTCTACTTTGGAAAATATCACATTTACCATTTCAAACAACGTAGAATTTAACATAAGAAGAGCATTTTCTGTTGCCTAGGGAAGCCTTTGGATAACTTGTGTGGCATAGTGCGCAGAATGTTGGACAATGACTGAGGAGACCTGGGTTAGAAAAATCTGAAGATTTCTGGAAACTGGTTTTGGAAGCCAAACAAGCAAAAACAATACACAAAAAAATCTCACTTACGTTGAGAGCTGGATTGTCCTCTAGTAGTGGTTAAAAGGAACAATTACATACAAAGTCCTTGTTAAGTGTTGCACTATAAGATGGCTACAACATTCATGTGAGGCATACGTTAAGTATCACTATAGCTATCAGCTTGAAGTAATCAACATTATTACAAAACATGGGAATACGAAACAAGAAGATGTTATAGGGGAAAATAAAAAGGTAAAGAAACAAGACAAGGCGGAACTGTATGTATTTAAAAAACAATTTAAACATTGTTGTGGTTGTAGATGTAATCTGCGAGGGCATTACGCACAGATTCCCCTTCCCCTTCAACTCTTCCAGCATCCTCCACCACAGGCACGTCGTTTTCAAAATCTTCATTGGATGTGGAATCACCTTCTCCCTCGGGCAAAATGTGGTTCTTACGTTCACAAATGTTATGTAGTATTACAGCAGCAGCGATAACGGAGTTGATGTTTTGCACATGTACCGCCATACGGTCAGAGAGTCTTCGGAACCGTGATTTTAAGCGCCTGAAAGCACGCTCCACCACATTTCTGCAACGGTTGAAAACCTTGTTGAAATTTCTCTCCCTCTCTGTGATAGGGTTCGGATACGGCTTCATCAGCCAACGGCAAAGAGGGTATGCTCCGTCGGCAATTAAAACCGGTGGAATTGACACCCCACCGTAATGCATTAAGGGGTTTCCTGGGACAAAAGTGCCAGCTTCCATTTGCTTGCACAGTAACGATGACCGGAAGACTTGTGCGTCGTGTGCTACCCCAGGGTGTCCTGCTAGTATCGAGAAAAACACACCATCTGCATCACATGCAGCCTGGAGAACGACAGAGTGGAAGGATTTATGGTTGAAGTACTGGGCTTGCTGCACTTTCGGACAAATTATTGGAATATGAGTGCAATCAATGGCACCAATACAGTTGGGAAAGCCAAGTCGCTGGAATCCGGCTATCACCTGCAGTGCAATGAAATTAAGAGTAGAACAGAAATGAAGCAGCAGAAACCAGTATGGCAGATATCGTTAGCGCAGGGGTGCCCAAACTTTTTGTAAGGAGGGCCAGATTTGGTGGCTGAGAATGTGTCAGGGGCCAGTTGCTCCCCGACCCTGCCACCCCACTGCAAGCCCCACCCACTTTCTTTTAGAAAAAAACATGGGGTGAAGGAGGGGGAGGGAAGGGTGGGCCAGCCAGCCGCGGGCCACTCAGAATGGCCTGGCGGGCTGGATTTGGCCCCCGGGCCGGACTTTGGGCAGGCCTGCGTTAGCGGATACAATTTGAAATGCACTGTGCATCAATATCAGTATTCATAAGTGTGCACAGTAACTACAGAGAGCAATCAATTACGTCAGGAATTAATTTAAAACAATAGTAATGATAACTGTAGGTATTTTATAAACAGAAAGCCAAAGGAGGGCAACATACCTTATGGTAGTCTGTTAGTTTAACTTCCTTATGCAGGAGCTTATGTTCCATCGCTAGACAAAATTCTATGACAACCGACGCAATGGAAGAAATGCCTTTTGAAAAAATATCGGCAAGTTTACGATAACAAGACTTGTGGGACAAATAATAGACCCCAATAGCAATGCGTTCTTCCACTGGAATAGCGCTCCGCATCACGGTATCCTGTCTCAGCAGGTACGGTCTTAGCTCATCTGCAATCTCAAAGAGAGTCTGCCTGGACATGCGGAAGTTCTCTAGCCACAGACGTTCATCCCACAATTTTAAGACCACGTTGTGAAACCAATCGGATCGTCCGGGATAAGTCCAGCAAGATCGAGGGGCAGGCGATCCTGCCCGCCAGGCAGCTGTAGCCAAGAACGGGATGACGGATAAAGAGTCATGTAATTGGTCCAAAAGAAAAAACTGGTTCTGTGAGGATTGCAAAATTTCTAATACTGTGCATGCAGCTTGCATAATTGATAGCATAATCTGCATAAGATTCTGCATGATGATAATTAATGGAAACTGAACCTTCGCACGGCATTTTCTGCAAACAGGAGGCATCGCTGCAGGTAGAACTCTTGACGTCAATTCCTGGAAAGATCCTAAAACAATATATACATACATTAAGGAAGGAATATGTCCTTTTTTGGCTAATCCAAGAAGTCAAGGGAGCCCCTCACAACCTAGGAAATTACAGGAGATGTCACTCCCAGATAATCCCAGGCAATGCAGTTTGCAGGAAGGTAGATAGTTGCCATCAAGAAGACATTAGACATAAATGCCTCCCAGGCAAAGATCTGGTTGTGGCAGGAAATCACACAAAAAAGGAATCATGCCCATCCCATCCTGTAACTCTGGGCCATAAATAAGTCCAGGGAAATACAGGCAGCCCTCCAAGCAAGGGCTCCTCCGCTGTTTGCAGGTCCTTCAGAAAAGATTAAGCCAATTAGCAAAACAATGATCAAGTCAGAAGGAGCAGGTCAAGTAGGCACATGGCTGACAAGGGGTGGGGGCCGGCTGCTATTCCTGGTTCAAGTTTTAAAGGGCTTTTAATCATACAACTATTACAGCATTAACACTTCTTAATGTAGACTCCATGGAGGAGTTGATGATATTTCTTTTTTAAACACTGTGAGCTATCCTGGGAAGGGTGGAATATAGAGGAAAGAAAGAAAGAAAGAAAGAAAGAAAGAAAGAAAGAAAGAAAGAAAGAAAGAAAGAAAGAAAGAAAGAAAGAAAGAAAGAAAGAAAGAAAGAAAGAAAGAAAGAAAGAAAGAAAGAAAGAAAGAAAGAAAGAAAGAAAGAAATTATGTATACTGGTGTGGGGCAATTTGGGCTATATTTCTCCTGAATGCCCAGTTCTAGCCAAGAGTCCTGTTTTAATGAATGAACATATAAATAAATAAATAAGCCATCTCTAACTCTTAGTGGCCCTATATGAATGAGCAATCTCCAAAATGCTATCTTCCTAACAGCCTTGCTTAGTCCCTGCAAACTCAACCCTGTGGCTTCCTTTAGGGAGTTAGTGCACCTCACATTTGGTCTTCCTCTTTCCCCACTGCTTTCCACCTTTCTCCACATCATGACCTTTTCCAGAGAATCCTGGCCTTTCACAAAGGGCCCCAATTAGGATAGCCTCCATTTCCACATTTCTGCCTCCACAAAGAGAGTTCAGGCTCGGTTTGTCCTAGGACCCACTGGTCTGTCATTGTGACAGGCCCCGGTATCTACAGAGACTTCTCCGACATGACATTTCAAACCAATTAGGTTCCCCGCCCCCCAATCAAATCAGCTTTCTTAACTGCCCATGGTGACTGGAAATACAAACCTGTGGAGGGCACATCCCTTTCACAGGATATTTTCTCATTATTTCACAGATGCTTTTCCTAGTCTTGTGTGTGTAAGATGGCCAGTCCAAAAAAAAAAACCCCCAAAAAAACAAACAAACCAAAGTGTGAGGGAAAAATTATTCATTTGAACGGTGATGCTGGGCAGGATCTTTGAGGATACCCTCTGGCTCCCTGACAAGCACTGGACACAAGGATCGCAATGGTTCTCAACCTGGGGGTCCCCAGATGTTTCTGAACTACAACTCCCAGAAACCCCTTCGGGCACAGCGAGTGGTGGAGGCTCCTAGGAGTTGCAGTCCAGGAACCTCTGGGGACCCACAGGTTGAGAACCACAGAGGGTCCCCTTCCGGTTTTTCACTTTCTGAGACAATGAAGTGATTTAAAAGGTCTTTGAACAGGGCCAGCCCTCTTTCTCTGAAGTGTTCCCTCCCCCCCTCCCTCCCTGCTAGACCAGAAGAGAGCATCGCTGGCTGTTCAAACCTCAGGAGAAACACCGGGGAAATAAATAAGAGCGTCATAAGAACATAAGAAGAGCCATCATGCTGGATCAGGCCAAAGGCCCATCTTGTCCAGCTTCCTGTGTCTCACAGTGGCCCCACCAGATGCGTCTGGGAGCGCACGAGACTAGATCTCTGTCTCCTGATACCCCTCCCCTGCATCATCTGGCCCTTTTTTAAGCCTGAAGATTACGCACATCTCCCTCATGGTTTGTAACCTGGGATGGACTTTTCCTCCAGGAATCTGTCCAATCCCCTTTGGAAGGCATCCAGGCTAGATGCCATCACCACCTCTTGTGGCAGGGAGTTCCACAGACCAACAACACGCTGGGTAAAAAAAAAATATTTTCTTTTGTCTGTTCTCCCTCTCCCAACCCACAGTTTGAGTGGATGTCCCCTAGTTCTGGTATTTTGTGAGAGGGAGAAGAGTGTCCCTCTATCCACTTGACTCATGCCCTGCATTATTTTGTACGTCCCAAGGATGAAACATTTTCTCTCAAAAGACAAAAAAAGGGAACTTTACCCAAAAAGGTGACATGGGCGTGATTCTCCATCATCACTTCCTCGTGCAAGGCTCTTTGGTCCCGATTCAGGAAGGCCCACTCCTCCTCCGTAAAACTCACAGCCACCTCTTCAAAAGTGACCAGGCCCTCAAGGAAAAATAAAGTGTTTTTTTTTTCCTTCATGGACGCTCAAAAGGTTTTTTCCACAGCGGGTAGGGAAATAATATTTATTTATTTATTTATTTATTTATTATTGATTTCAATCAAGCCTTTCATCTTCCCTTTCCAGTATGAACTTTTAAAAAAAGGAATTTATTTTATTGACAAAGTAATACAACAAATACAAAGGCATAGTCAACAGACAAACATAAAACAGTAAAAACAATAGAGAAAAACCGCAGCATGGGCGCACCCTTTGAATCTAGCCTCACCGCTGCAATGGCAGAATATCCTGATTATCGATGGCGGTTAAAAAAAAAAAAAAAAAGGTTAGGCCAGGTCACCAAAGGCCTCGCGGAATAAGATGGTCTTCACCGCTTTACGAAAGGCCAGCAGGGACTCTGCAGAGCGCACTTCGCTAGGTAGGCTGTTCCATAAAGCTAGCAGCCACCGAGAAAGCCCGGTTCCGGGTACGGGACCGCCTGGCTTCTCGGATAGATGGAACCTGAAGCGAGTGCGCCCGCGACTGCCGAACCGGTCGGGTCGATGTTGACCGCTGGGCGATCCGCTCCGCCAGGTAGTCTGGTCCCAAGCCATGGAGGGTTTTATAAACTAAAACCAGGACCTTGAATCTGATCCGGGAGGCAACGGGTAGCCAATGCAGCCGGGCCAGAACCGGGGTGATGCGGTTAGAATGACGGGCACCCGCCACCAGTCTGGCCGCTGCATTTTGCACCCGCTGCAATCGCCGGAGGAGAGTCAAGGGCAACCCCATGTAGAGAGCATTACAGTAGTCCAGCCTCGAGATCACCAGCGCCTGGACCACTGTCCTCAGGGAGTCCCCGTCTAGGTATGGGCGAATCTGGGCGATCTGGCGAAGATGATAGAATGCGGACCTGGTCACAGCCGCCACCTGGGCATCCAGGGACAAGGCAGGATCCAGGATCACGCCCAGATTCCGGACCCTCTCCGCCAGCTGAAGGGAAACTCCCTCCAAGCTGGGGAGGGGGCCCTCATACCCAGACGGGGAACTCCCGAAGAACATCACCTCGGTCTTCCCAGGGTTGAGTTTGAGCCTGTTGGCCTTGGTCCAAGCCATGACCGCCTCCAGACACTGGTCGAGGGACCGGACAGCTTCCACTGCAGAGGTGGAAAAACAGAGATAGAGCTGCGTGTCATCAGCGTACTGATGACAACGCAGCCCAAATCTCCTGATGACCCCCGCCAGCGGCCTTACATAGATGTTAAACAGCATGGGGGAGAGAGACGAGCCCTGCGGAACCCCACAAGGGAGTGTCCACGGGGCCGACAACTCTCCTCCATGCTGTACATACTGGGGCCGGCCCTGAAGGAAGGACCGGAGCCAACTGAGAACGTTGCCTCCGATCCCTACCTCCCGGAGCCGGTCCAGTAGGATACCGTGGTCGACGGTATCAAAGGCCGCTGACAGATCCAGGAGGACCAACAGGGTAGAGCAACCCCTGTCGGCCGCCCGGATTAGGTCATCTTGCAGCGCGACCAGAGCTGTCTCGGTACCCCGGCCAGGCCTGAAGCCAGACTGGCAAGGATCAAGGCACCGCTGTTCCTCCAAAAATGATTGAATCCGCACCGCGGCCACCCTCTCGATGACCTTGCCCATGAAGGGAACATTGGCGATCGGTCGGTAGTTGGACAATTGATCCGACGCCAGTCCCGGTTTTTTCAGAATGGGCTTGATCACTGTCTCCTTCAGACGAGAGGGGAAAACCCCCTCGCTGAAGGAGGCGGTGGCGATGGCAGCGGCCCACTCGGGCATGCTCCCTCCGGCAGATTTGATTAGCCAAGATGGGCAAGGATCGAAGGGGGTGGTCGCGGGACGGCAATGGGCAATAGCCCTGGAGGCATCCAAAGGAGAGACAGGCCCAAACTCAACCAATTGAGAAGAGCGGGGGGGGGGGTAAGGGCGCTGGGGATGGCGAGGGGGGGCTAGTGTTACTGGAGTCAAAGTCGGCACGGATGGCCTCTATTTTGGATCTAAAAAAGACTGCGAAATTCTCACTACTGAAATCAGTAGGAGGAGGCCTAGCCAGACTAGGATTGGTGAGGTCCCAAACCACCCGGAAGAGTTCTGCCTGGCGGTTCGAGGCCTCACCAATTCTCAGGGAGTAATAAGATCTTCTAGCCTCCCTGATCGCTCGCGAGTAGCGCCTAGTCTGGATAACAACTGCAGTCTTGTTAATAGCCATCTGGCTTCATCTCCAGCTGCTCTCCAGCATCCTCCGCTCCTGCTTCATCGCTCTAAGCTCCGCCGTGAACCACGGCGAGGTTCGAGCTCTGCCACGGAGGAGACGCTTGGGGGCGATTCGGTCGACGGCTTCAGCAGCTGACACAAACCATTGGTTGGCCAAGGCCTCGGCCGAATCGTCAGCCAGACCACCAGGGAGCTCACCGAAGGCTTCCCGGAACCGAGCTGGATCAAGAAGCCTTCGGGGCGGGCCCATACAAGGGGCCGTTGGTCCCACGGGAGGGGCCGCCATTGACAGGGAAAAAGACAACAGGTAATGATCTGACCATGACACAGGTGTGGGAACAAGGTCCCGCACCTCCAGATGAGAATCCCCCGACATGGAGGTAAATACCAGATCCAGGGTATGCCCGCTCCTGTGGGTGGGACAAACAACATGCTGGGATAGGCTCATGGACGTCATGGATTCCATGAATTCCAGAGCTACGCCGACGAGCCCATCGCCGGCATGCACGTTGAAGTCCCTGACGACCAAAAGCCGGGGGGACTTCAACAGCGCAGCGGCGATGAACTCCGCGAGCTCTGGCAGGGATTGTGCTGGGTTGCGGGGAGCGCGGTAGCCCAGCACAATGCCAAATCTATCCCGCTGCCCTACCAACAAGTGGAGGCATTCTAACCCCGGAATCACCAGTGTCGAGGCCCTGGTCACTTGAAGCGATTCCCTGTATACAACGGCGACCCCTCCCCCCTTCTGACCCTCCAACCTGCCCACTCCCTGAACCAGGAACCCAGGAGGGCACAGCTGGGTAAGGGAAGCCCCCCCCTCTGAGCCCACCCAGGTCTCTGTGATACAGGCCAGGTCGGCCCTGCTGTCAGCGATGGTATCAAAAATGACAGCGGTCTTATTATGGACCGACCTGGCATTGAAAAGGAGGCAGGACAGGTTGGAGGCACTGGTGGATTGGCTCCCAGGTACGTGGCGGTGAGTCAGGGGGTCATATATATTGCCAGATTTCAATCAAGCCTTTCATGGGCCTTTCCAGTATGAACTTTTAAAAATGAATTTATTTTTATTGACAAAGTCCAGAAACAGTGCAAGGAGAAGGCAGACCATGGAGATCAACGGAAGGGGGTCAGCCTGTGACTGATGGGCCAAAATCATCTTCTGACAGAAGAGCAACAATAAAAATGCACACTGTTAACAAGTTTAAAATGCTATGCAGTGTCCCTAATATGGAAACCTATATATTAAAACATTTAAATAGGGGTCAGGATGCATGGTACACTTGTGAAGCAGATGATACCAAATTGGGAGGTGTTGCTAATTCCTTAGAGGATAGGATAAAAATCCCAAAGGACCTTGACAGCTTAGAGTGCTGGGCCAAAGCTAACGGAATGGATTTCAACAGAGGGAAATGTAGGATGCTGCATCTAGGTAAAAAGGATGAATTGCACACATATAAGATGGGGGACACTTGGCTGGAAAATAGTACCCATGAAAGGGATCTGGGAGTCTGGGTGGACCACAAATTGAACGTGAGTCAGGAGTGTGATGCAGCGGCCAGGAAAGCCAATGCGATTCTTGGTTGCATCAACACTACCGTAGTGTCTAGATCAAGGGAAGTGATAGTACCACTCTATTCTGCTCTGGTCAGACCCCACCTGGAGTAGTGTGCCCAGTTCTGTGACCCTCAATTTAAAAAGGATGTTGGCAACTTTGAAGGGGTCCAGAGGAGAGCAACCAGGATGGTTGAGGGCCTGGAAGAAATGTCATATGAAGAACAGCTTGGGGAACTGGGAATGTTTAGCCTTTCAAAAAGAAGACTGAGAGGGGATATGATAGCTATGTTTAAATATTTGAAAGGATGTCATATTGAAGAAGGGACTGGTTTGTTTTCCATGGCTTCAGAGATTCAAATTAAACATTAGGAAGAACTTCATGACAGTTAGAGCCGTCTGTCAGTGGAATATGCTGCCACAAAAGAGGGATGGTGGAGTCTCCTTCTTTGGAGGTTTTTAAGCAGAGGCTGGATGGCCATCTGTCGGGAGTCCTGTGATGGGGGTTCCTGCATGGCAGGGGGTTGGACTGGATGGCCCTTGAGGTCTCCTCCAACTCTACGATTCTATGAAATAACATTCACCAGGCTCTTTTGAAAAAGAGTCACCATGACTCTCTTGCCAGCCCGGGGTTCCCAAACCCCTGGCCTTTGGCCGGTTGGGCCCTGGGTAGCCGTGCTTGCCCTCCCGGTTGGCGGGTGGGTTTCCCACAGGCCCCGGGTGTGAAAGAGGCCAAGGAAAAGAGACCATCCCTTTCAAACCACAGGAGACAACAGGATCAGCACTCAAGTGGCCCTTTACTTTTGTCTCAGGGCTCCTCCCTGATATCACACTCAAACACACACACCAACCTTGAAAGCCACTCCGATTCCATCCTCCACAGCTGCCGATCGAGCTAGAGATGTTCCTGGCACCGCTTCGTCACCTGTGAGCAGGAAATGTTTAAAAAGTGTGGGAGAATGTATTATATTCTTTACATCAGGTATATGTGAAGTTCAGGCAAGGGGCTGCTGCGTACGACACCCTATGACACCCAAGACTTTTCCTGCATTCATTCAACCATCCATCCATCCATCCATCCATCCATCCATCCATCCATCCATCCATCCACCCACCCTTTCTTTCTTTCTTTCTTTCTTTCTTTCTTTCTTTCTTTCTTTCTTTCTTTCTTTCTTTCTACAATAACCTCGAGCCTCTTTCAAACCCCCGTTTTGGAGGTTTTAACAGCCTCGCCTGCTGCTTGTAGCTTGTTGGCCTGGGAGGGACCTTTCTGGGCTGAGGTACCTGTCTTTCTCTCCTGCATTAACCAATCAATCCTCCCTCCTTCTAAATTCAAAGATAGTCCCGCCTCTCTGCAGAGAGAGCTAGTGTTCCTTTTATTTAGTCTGTTGGGAGCAGTTTGTGTTGTACGTTTCCTATTGATCCATTCACGATTGAGTTAATGAAATGTTCTTCTTTCTCCTTAAAATATCTCAAGCGTGAGCAATGAAAAGCTTAAATTGCCAGTTAATGAGAAGGGGGTGGACCGTCTGGAGAACTTGTAGCTGTTCTGCTCTCGGGATCCCTGTCCTTCTACGGAGTAGCACAAAGGAACTGAATTAGAAGTGCAAAACGCCACAACTTTTCTGGTAAAAAAAAAAAGGTAAACAGATGCTCCTCAAAGCCTCCAGGTGTAGCGATTTGCCTTACAAAATTTCAAGAGGGATCTCTTGCACTGCTCAAACACACACACACACACACACACACACACACACACACACACACACACACACACACAGAGAGAGAGAGAGAGAGAGAGAGAGAGAGAGAGAGAGGTGCTTTTAGATGACCCCTAAAATCCGAGGCAAAGGGCCCCCAGATGCGGAGCTTAAAATTGCTTTCCCACCAGCTCTGGACTTTTAAAAAAATTAAGTATGACCACGCCCACCTAAGTGCATCCCAGTGCATTTTCCAAGTACCTGGTCTCCGAAAGTGAAGAATTTCTGATGCGGATGTAAAGCAGTGAGTGCCAGGCTCTCCTCGCCTTGTGTTTGTTTGTTTTTTGCCCCCCACCCCTTCAAGAGACTGGAATGCTTCCCGGGGCAGCTCCTGACGGCAGAGCGGAGGTGAGCCTGCATTCTTTTCTCCCTTTTTTCCCTCCCTCCCGTCACGCAGACAGGAGCAAGGGAGTGCGGAGGGGGTGGGAACACAGGAAGAGCGACAAACCCCCACGATCTCTGGTCCGAATTTAAGTTGCCAGCAGAGGGGGGGACTTGTGGAAAACCAGAATTAGGTAGATTTCCAGATGCTTCATGAGATTTTTGGTGAGGAGGAGGTGGGTCTTGCGACTTACGGAGGGCCGTGGTGCACTGCAACAACTGAGGCAAGGGCCAACCGAAGCTGATCGACCCTGCCGTACCCAGATTTTATATTTTAATTGTTGAAGGGAATCAGGCTCCCCCTCCTGAGTTCCCTCAAACCGCTCTTGCGCTGTGCCAAAATTTTTAATTTGCTCAAACCCTCTCTCAGTGTTGGCGAACCTACGGCACGGATGCCAAAGGTGGCCCTCGGAGCCCTTCCTGTGGGCACTTGGCAAGGCCCCTTCACAGCCACCTGTATTTCAGGTTAAATGACTGTATTGGCACTTTGGGAAAAAATAGTGGGTTTTGAATCACAGTTTGGGCACTTGGTCTCTAAAAGGTTCACCATCATAGCCCTATCTATTTCTAAAATACACTGGTACCTTATATAAAGAAATTAAATCGCTCCAAATGAAATTCTGTTAAGCAAATTTTCCTTTAAACAAATTTCCCATAGGAATGCATTGAAAACAGAGTAATCCCTAATCGCGACCATTTTTATGTTGTACGGATTCGCCCCATAGATGATTCTGTTAAGGAAATTTCCCCTCTCTCCGGAATTTTTCATGTTGTACAGATTGTATGTTATACAAACCGTTTGTTATACGAGGGTCCCCTGTATAGGCCATGACACACATTTTTTCTCCCCACCTCTGACCCCCTGAGGGAAGGGGCAAAGCAGTCTATAGGTTTCAGCTCCATTCAGTGACCCCCCCCTCCCGTGTAGACTTAAGGACCAGGTTCAAATCCCTGCTCAGGCATGAAAACCCACTGGGGGGAGTGGAACTGGTGAAACCACTTCTCAGACCACGTTCACTGACTGTTGCCATACAACGGTTCCAGCTTGACAACCCAGATCACGGAGCAAGGAGAAGCGGCCTTCCATCATCCTTACCCAGTGGGGCCGGCCCCCCATCATCTTCCAGCTGGTCATTCCTGAAGAGCCCCCTCTGCTCCGTCTGTGGCAGGCCTTCCGCTGCCTTGAGGGTCCTCCCGGCCCCTTCTGGCGGCTCCAACATCTAGGCAGAGGATCGGGGAAGGAACGGGATGAGACAACGCACGCTTGTGACGACCCCACCCTCCCTCCCTCACGAACCCTTAGCAGAAAAAGTGGCTGGTGCATCAACTCTACCGTTGGGGGTTGCCACAACCCAGTGTGTGGCAGCGGTGAAGAAGGCCAATCCCATGCTAGGGATGATCAAAAAGAGGATTGAAAATAAAACAGTCAACATTATAATGCCATTATACAAAACAACAGTAAGGCCGCACCTGAAGTATTGTGTACAATTCTGGTCACCGCATCTCAAGAAAGACATCGTGGAACTGGAAAAGGTGCAGAAGAGAGCGACTAAAATGATTACTGGGCTAGGGCACCTCCTTTATGTTAGGAAAGGCTAAAACATTTGAGGATCTTTAGTATGGAAAAAGGACGCCTGGTAGGGGATATGATTGAGACGTACAAAATAATCTAGGGCATGGGTAATGTGGATAGAGGGATGCTCTTCTCCCTCTCACAAAATACCAGAACTAGGGGACATCCACTCAAATGGAGGGCTGGGAGAGTAAGAACAGACAAAAGAAAATATTTTTTCACCCAGCGCGTTGTTAGTCTGTGGAACTCCCTACCACAGGAGGTGGTGATGGCATCTGGCCTGGATGCCTTCAAAAGGGGATTGGACAGATTCTTGGAGGAAAAGTCCATCGCAGGTTACAAACCATGATGAAGATGTGTCATCTCCAGGCTTAAAACCAGGGTACTTCAAGGGCCAGATGCAGGGGAGTGGTATCAGGAGACAGAGATCTAGTCTCGTGCGCTCCCAAATGCATCTGGTGGGGCCACAATGTGAGATACAGGAAGCTGGACTAGATGGGTCTTTGGCCTGATCCAGCAATGCTCTTCTTAAGTTCTTATGTTTTTAATTCTTGGGTGCCTCGCCAACACCACCCCGGGCCAGCATAGACAGTGGCTGATTAAGAAGAAAGTGGGTTCCCCCTTCTCTGCCCCTTGGAAAGAGAGACCTTTTTTTTTAAAAAAATGGGACTACATAGCCCAGCATCCCCCTGCCAGCATGGCCAGGGGGCTGATTTACGGGAGACACGGGTCATTGTCTGCCCTCGGAAAAGATCTATAATGCCCCAGAATCCCCTGGCAGCCACGGCCAACTGGCCAGGGGACGATGGTCTGTGTGGTCGAAAGACACGTTATTTCTCCCCACTGGACCCGGAGTTCTCAGGATGCCTGGGGCTGCCCTCACCTGCTTTTCCTCCTCGTCCTGGCTCAGGAGAAAACCCTCCGCCAGGGCCACCGCCTGGGAAGTGGTCTCGGCCCCGCATTCCCTCACCCAGAGGGAGATCTCTGAGGGAAGGACGGCCAGGAACTGGTCCAGGATCACCCGGTCCAGGATCTGAGCCTTGGTGTGTCGCTCCGGCTTCAGCCACTGGCGGCAAAGATGGTGGAGGCGGCTGCAGGCTTCACGTGGCCCGGCAGCCTCCCGGTAGTCGAAGTTTCTGAAGCCCTGGCCCCCGACGCCGGTGCTCAAAGCTTCTCCGTCCGGGGCTTTTGACATCCTGGTTAGCTTTTTTCTGGTTAGCATTTTTTTAGTCTGGTTAGGTTTTTCCAAACAGATGCCTTATTCCAGCTTTCCCGGCTGCTGCGTTTTGGCTTTTCCAGTCCGTACAAGAAAACAGCCTGCAGGTAGAGGTAGAGGCGAAGGATTAAAAATAAGAATTTCTACGCCACTTGACTTCCTTCTTTCTCAAAGCCAAGATTATAGCAAGCCTATACAAAGCTAAGAGACCCCAGCATGGTAGAGTGGGTGGATCCGGCCTGCAGAGTCCTGGGTTCGAGTCTCCACTCAGCCATGGAGAGGCGGGAAGTGATGAAACCACCCCTTAAATATCTTAAATATCTCACGTACCTCGAAAGCCTTATTAGGGTCACCCGGAAGGGCACATTGCACTCATACAAAGCTCAGAGGAACCTGAGGGCAACTCTCGCATTCTCTGCCCCCACTTCCCAAAAACAGTTTTCATAAAAAGTGTATTCAGGTCAAAGGTATTTCTCACTGTGGTGGTGAACCTTCAGCACTCCAGATGTTTTGGGCCACAACTCCCGCAGTCCTTTGTCACTGGCAACACAGGCTTAGAATTCATTATGGGAATTGTAGTCCAAAACATCTGGAGTGCCAGCGGTTTGCCACCACTGGCCTAGGATAAGGAAGTGAGGGTCTGAAATTCAGAAAAACAAACAAACCCTATAGAACACAGTTGAAAATCTCCCACCCTGGGACCCGAGCTGGTCTCTGAGCAACTATCATTCGGGGACCCTCTGCCCACTACCCCAGCTTCCGTAGAAAAATTGGGAGGCAGAAGGCGAGATGGATTGAGCCCAATAAGAAACCCTGGATTTGAGTCTGCAGGAGCTTTTACAGGGCTGTTAAGGACAGGACATTCTGGGAGACCACACATTCATCATGCGGTCACCAGATGTTAAACAGAGGTTCAAAACCACTTTCTGACACCAGGCCCTTCGAAACAGATTATCCAGATTTTAATGAGGTCCAGATATGCAGGTACCACGGACCTACTCTGGTAATTTCCGAAAGATACCCGAAACTGCCAGAAAGATGAACAACTGTGTCTTAGATCCAGCATTTTTTTCTATTTTTGTTGCTTTTAAATTTCCTGTTATCAAAATACAGACCTAACCATTCAGTCGTTCAGGAACAGAACCCCCTAATTCTAAACCCCTATTCTTAACCTGAATATGTTTTGAATGTTCTGGGCTGTCCCTCACTATTGTAAGCCACCTTGGGTCCTTTTCCAAGGAGAAAGGTGGGGTAAAAATATTCAAAATAAATAAATAAAAATAAATAAATAAACCCCCAAGGATGAGATCAATTCCAGGTGGGATGAGAGTG
Source organism: Phrynocephalus forsythii (assembly GCA_029282475.1). NCBI lineage: Eukaryota > Metazoa > Chordata > Lepidosauria > Squamata > Agamidae > Phrynocephalus > Phrynocephalus forsythii. Next base: position 4,966,340 of record JAPFRF010000024.1, read on the forward strand.
TCAACAATCCATCAGGATTAATGGAGGGTGTCTTTCCATATATCAGCAGGGGGTGCAGGCAAGGACATGGCACCCCTTCATTTGCGTTCAGTGAGGTACCTGCTTTTGTAAAACTCTTGCTTCCTCTCAGAGCCCCAGGCTTGAGCCATTAGCTTTTCCAAAGAGGCCCTGAATATCAGATTTTAACATCCCATCACGCTCCTTCAATGGACTCCAGCAGCCTTAAGCAGAAAGCCCCAGACCTATAGAGGCCTATAGAAAAAAATTGCATTTCCCCCTTGAAACAAAATCATCAAACTGAGGAAATCGGCCTCATGGGATTTTTTTCTTCAATTTGCACTTTCCTCTTTTCTAAAATGACTTCTGCAAGTCTATTTTACAATGTATAACTCCTACATTTATAAACTAAACTTATAATATATAACTCCTGCATTTATAAACTACAGTTTATACATTATAAATGTACAATGGTAGTTAGTTAATGAGGTGTTAGTTGTGTTTCGGGCACACCATCAACATAAGCATGAGTTAATCACTAATAGGCAACCCAGTGTGGTGTTGTGATGATGGACAAGGACTCAGGATTCCTGGGTTCAAATCTGGCCTCAGCCATGGAAAGGAAGAGAGTGGAACTGGTAAAACTACTCCTGAAATATCTCACTTACTTCAAAAGCCCTATTAGGATTGCTATAAATTAGATCTGGCAGCACAGAACTAATTAATCACCAACCAGCTTCTCGTTTCTTTTCTCCAAAGCTCATGTAGTTATTTCAAAAAATAGAACTGTAATTTTTTTTGCAAGCCCTGGTATCTAGGATAAATCTGGAGCTTTGGGTTTGTTTCCCTAATTTCTAAACCAACTTTCTCCCAGTAGAGTGGATCTCTGTGCTGCTTTATACATTATTTAATGGTACAAACACTGACACAATTATATATATATTTTTTAAAATAACCTGACATATGTATTGGAAGAATAGCAGCATAAAAATGCAAGAGCAGATAAATAAACGCTAAAAGATGCTCAAGAAAACCCTGTTCAAACAATTCTTAAAAAGTATTTCAAAAGATAAAAGGGCATTTTTTTAAAAAAACTTCACAGCAGATGACCTATTGAAAACCTTCCTGAAAATAAAATTCTTTGTTAGAGAAAAGGCAGCATCAAGCAAAGACAGGAGGACAAACAGCTAAAGAAACGAAGTAATATGATCATAAAAGCAGACTTTGAACCTTTTATGCTCCGACATCTACAGCCTTTTATGAATTAAACGCAGGAAACAGTAATTGGGCTTAGGTGAAGGGTTAGAGGAGGGTTAGAAATAAAATCAAAACAATTCGAGTTAGTAGAGATCAAATCCAATTCAATCATTTCCATCAGATATATACTGCTTCTTTAGATGGGAGTCTTTTTCCACCATACCTCTTTAAAATATCCACTGAACTGCTTCAAGGTGCAGCCAATTTCCAAATCTTATTTTGCCAGTTAGGGGGGAGGGATTCCTAATTGGCAAGGTGCAGTTTTCCCTTTTAATTTTTTAATTAAATCTCATCACCTTGGCTTGTCAGTCCTTAAGCCCAAAAGTCTTCTGCTAGCTGATGTGGAATGCAGCCCCAGCCAGGGGTCCTAAAATGGGGGCAAAATCTCTCTTTCCCCCATAAATAAAGGGACTCACCTCTGCCCTCCTGCAGCCTCTTCCTAAAAAAGTCTCCTTGCAATGGGAGCCCCAGCCTCTTTCCAGGGAACCCCCTAAACCCGCCCACCCCTGCCTGTCATTCAGGCTCTCCCAGCCAATGGGAGAGGAGCTGGCCTGGCCCCTTTCTTTTGGGGCTAGAGGGCAATCCTGCTGAATAGCCCCAATGGCCCCATTGGAGTGAACTGGAGGGGCTTCCACCCCCCCTCCATGGCTCCCCTGCTGGCTGGCTTTTATGTTAGGTTATAAATTTGTATGCCACTGACAACGTGGGGATACTAAGCAGTTTACAAAGATAAAAGTATGCAATTATTCCAGCCACCCGACAAAAACTGTACAATAAATAACTCCGCCAAATAGGTTTTCCTTTTCTTCTGCCTTGAAAAGGAGGTTCTGGATCCTTCTCCTGCCTTCCAAAGAAAAGGGGGTCCTGGATATAACACGAGGTTGCCAAGGGCCTTTGTTGATACCCTGTGTGGGGTAATGGGCAGGGTGAGGAACTAAGTCTCCGAAGGTCTGGGTTTGAATCTCTGCTCAGCTGCGGGAGGTCGCTGGGGCCTAGGAGGGCAGTCGGGGGAGCAAGTGGGACCTTGATCGAATTAAGCCTGGACTAACTCTGGAGGAACTTTTTAAAAAAGTGTTCTGTTTATATACCACCCCATAGCACTTCAAATACTCTCTGGGCAATGTACAGTTTAATTATGCAGGCTACACGTTACCCCCCCCCCTTCGCAAGTGTGTCTGGCCTCCTGCTTGCAAGAAGAAAAGCATGGAGGCCTGGCATTGTTAACCCAACAATATGCGTGTATGTAGAATCATTTTCCTACCAAAAAAAAAAAACCCATGATGCAAACGGCTGAGCAATATTTACTTAACCACTACTGCGATGTGTTTCATTGAAAACAAAACATCGCTGCCAGGATGATCAGGGGCTGGAAACCAAGCCCAAGAAGGAAAGAGTGAAAGTACTTGGACTGTTTAGACCAGGGGTCCTCAAACTAAGGCCCGAGGGCCAGATCAGACCTGCCAGGGGCATGAACCCAGCCCCCTGGCCAATGCAGACCCCCCACCCCTCAGTGGTGGAGTCCGGATGTGGGCCCACTGCAAACATCTTTGGACTGCCCAGTCTGCCTCTTCCTACTTGTGGTGCTTGCAGGCGGGCGCGCCGAAGCAGCGCTGCGTCCTCCGCTGCTGCCACCGCCACTACTGTTGCAGGCAGGTGGGTTTATCAGGAGCTCTGAGGCCACACGGCTTCCTCCGCCACCACCACCACCGCCAGGAAATTTTGACAGCCTGGGATCACAGATGCTCCATGGAGGACTACCCCTGGAAGAGGAGGAAGAGGAAGAGGAAGCCATGCTCCCCGCGTCGCCCGACAGACACTTCTGCCAGCCTGCCTTGTCTCCCTAACGAGCCTATTCAGGCCATTGTTCACCTTATGAGCCTAATTCAGACCAGGGTGACAAGAGGTCAAAGCTGACTATAAGATGGAGGACTTGCACTAGCTGTATTCAGACCGATGAAGCTGTTTGGATGAACAGCGAAACGTTTCTATCTCTCAAAAAGAAGTCCAGTAGCCATGACTCAACGTCCAGATAAACCCACCTGGATGACTGAGAATTTCCACAGAAAGTTCCTGGTGATGTTCTCAGAAGTCAGGGTGGTTTTTTTCCCCTTTTTTCTAGCCATCTTTGACTTCTGATCGCAGCTAGGTATGATGATTTACCTCAGGTAACCAATATGTTGGGATGAGCTTTGCGGAGAAACAAGGGACACAAATTATGAATGTTGTGTTCCTCTTTTCTGAAAGATGGAGCTTAATAATGGAAACTGTAGGACACCAAGCAATTGAAATATCTGATAGGTTCATGTTTAACTTTAGCCACTGAAATTCAGTGCAACAAAAAAGTGAAGGTACATATGTACTCCATTAGTCACATGCGTTTGGTTTTCTCGCAGTCACTCCCTTTATGACAGCACGTCAGCATTAGGACTGGCCTTCACCGCACCAGATAGAATGAATTTTTTTACTATATCCGCAAACAGACCCCAAAAGAAACAAAGGTTCCCACCCACCCACCCAAGAAATAACATGGTATAAATGGTATCTTTGCACAGTTGTGGAAACAGATTAAGAACATAAGAACATAACAACATAAGAAGAGCCATGCTGGATCAGGCCAAAGGCCGATCTAGTCCAGCTTCCTGTATCTCACAGTGGCCCCACCAGATGCCTCTGGGAGCGCACGAGACTAGATATCTGTCTCCTGGTACCACTCCCCTGACTCTGGCCCTTGAAGGACCCTGGTTTTAAGCCTGGAGATGACACATCCCCATCATGGTTTGTAACCTGTGATGGACTTTTCCTCCAGGAATCTGTCCAATCCCCTTTTGAAGGCATCCAGGCCAGATGCCATCGCCACATCCTGTGGCAGGGAGTTCCATAGCCTAACAACACGATGGGTGAAAAAATATTTTCTTTTGTCTGTTCTTACTCTCCCAGCCCTCAATTTGCGTGGATGTCCCCTAGTTCTGGTATTTTGTGAGAGGGAGAAGAGCCAATATGCTAGCCATCAATGTGAATGAATAATAATAAAAAAACTAGCCCAGATGTTTTCAAAGCAGACCAACTGTCCTAGGGGGTCTTTGAAACATCCTGTTCATGCCACCAGCAGTCAGAAGTGATATCTGGAACGCTAGAATCAATAAAAGGATCGGAATTAAAGGGGGCCTGCCATACACCAATGATTAGTTCAAGAAATGCTATTTATGCCACAATTGCAAATTATTCACTCAAATTAATTACCACAGTTCTTGTACTTTACATTCTTTCCTCCTTTGTGACTTAGTTGTGTCTTGACCTGCTTCCCCAAAACTGCACAGTCATCTTTACTCAGTAATAAGCAAATCTTGGCAGAGGCAACTTTACTTTATTTACAATTTATATACCGCCAGCTTGTATAAACAACTCTAGGCAGTGCCTAAGTTTCTTGTTCACGAGATTAGAGTCGAGCACAGAGTCTTCCTTATAAGGGAGCTGCCACCTGATGGTTTCCAGGTGTCAGTTGCTGATTCTTGCGTTCTGTCGGAGGGAAATGGTATAAAAGGTTCTGTGTCTGTGTAGTGCAGTGGTTAAATGCCTGTACTACAGCTAAAACTGTGCTCATGACCAGGGGTTCAATCCCAGGTAGCAGGCTCAAGGTTCACTCAGTCTTCCATCCTTCCAAGATCGGTAAAATGAGTAGCCAGCTTGCTGTGGGGGGGGGGGGGGCAATGTGTAGCCTGCATACTGTAATTAAAACTATAAACCACCCAGAGACTACTTGAAGTGGTATGGGATGGTATATAAGCAGAACACTTTATGAGACATACTTCCTTCTCATCTAAGTGGTTATACAGAACCTTTTTTTTTTTGAGTCAATGGGATATTTTGCCTCACTCACTGTGGGTTACTTCTGGTGCCTCCAACTCTCTCCCCGCTTCCAATTTCATACCTATTACCCCTAAAAGAAAACCCTGTTTGATAGTTTTAACGGATCTCCTGTTAATCTGATTCAGTGTGCAATGAAATACATTTGCATGTCCTTCCTGGTTTTGGCTTTATGAGAAACCAACCCTCTCTCCAATTAGACAGGGTGTGTATACCTCTGATATCACAATAAAGAGTAAGGAGAGCCTCTGTTTGGATGAACAGCGAAATGTTTCTATCTCTCAAAAAAAGAAGTCCAGTAGCCATGATTCAACTTCCAGATAAACTCACCTGGATGACTGAGAATCTTCACAGACACTAAGGAGAGCCTGTTTCTGTGAGGGACTTCCCAGGTTCTTTCAGGACATTGTCTCCTTCTAATGGGCTGAGATGTCTCATTATTATAATCCTAGGCCAGTGGTGGCGAACCTTTGGCACTCCAGATGTTTTCGACCACAACTCCCAGAATTCCAAGCCTAAACGGCCAATGACAAAGGACTGTGGGAGTTGTGGTCCAAAATATCTGGAGTGCCAAAGGTTCACCACCACTGGCCTAGGCCAATAAATCCTGCAGTTATGTGTCATCAAGTCCCTTCCAAACCATGGGGACTCCAAGGTTAAGAGGCCTCCCAGAAGATCTCTAATTGATAGCTTTCCTCAACTCTTCTAAACTCAACCCACATCTTCGTTGACTGACATGGACTCAATCCGCCCCCTATACAGTCCTTTTCTTGCCATCATGGTATCGGAGGATTCTTGAACCAACTTACTTGACAGAATAATTTTCTTCCCTCTCTTTTCACACAGGTTTCTTGTGCGGGGGTAACAAGAAAGATATGGGCAACATTATAAGAACCTAAGGACATAAGAAGGGCCATGCTGGATCAGGCCAAAGGCCCATCTAGTCCAGCTTCCTGTATCTCACAGTGGCCCCACCAGATGTGTTTGGGAGCGCATGAGACTAGATATCTGTCTCCTGATACCACTCTCCTGCATCTGGCCCTTGAAGTACCCTGGTTTAAACCCTGGAGATGACACATCTCCATCATGGTTTGTAACCTGTGATGGACTTTTCCTCCAGGAATCTGTCCAATCCCCTTTTGAAGGCATCCAGGCCAGAAGCCATTACCACATCCTGTGGCAGGGAGTTCCACAGACTAACAACACACTGGGTACAAAAATATGTCCTTTTGCTTGTTCTCACTCTCCCAGCCCTCAATTTGAGTGTATGTCCCCTAGTTCTGGTATTTTGTGAGAGGGAGAAGAGCGTCCCTCTATCCACTTTACTCATGCCCTGCATTATTTTGTACATTTCAATCATATCTCCGCTCTGGCGCATTTTTTCTAGACTAAAGAGCCCCAAATGTTTTAGCCTTTCCTCATAAGGGAGGTGCCCCAGCCCAGTAATCCTTTTAGTCGCTCTCTTCTGCACCTTTTCCAGTTCCACTGGTTTTTTTTTTTGAGATGCAGTGATCAGAATTGTACACAATATTCCAGGTGTGGCCTTACTATCGTTTTATATAATGGCATTATAATGTTGGCTGTTTTATTTTCAATCCCCTTTTTGATACAAAGAAGAAATCCTGGTGTGCTAAAAGGCCTCAAGGGTGGGAAGTCTTGGCCATCAACAGATCAGGTGGAAATGCCTTCTCTCATCCTGGGAATCTTCTTCTGTTGAACACCGTCTTCCTTTGGAACCGTTTCGAATGGCATGGGTGTTTTCAGGAGAAAGTCCTTCCTGTTGGCGAGGGTCGAGGAAGGAATAAACTAAGAAACAGCTGCGTCTGGAGGAAGCAGCGAAGGGGTACCGAGAGGTGAGAAAATGGTGGAGGCGAGGCTCAGGCAGACATATTTGATCCTGACACCCTCAACCAGAGGCATCCTTTCAAGGGGAGCCTTCAACATGGCCGAACCTTCCCATGTCTTGACCTTCACCTAAGTCAATGAACTTCTGCACTCCAGAAGTTTTGGACCACAACTCCCAGAATTCCAAGCCTAGATTGCCAATGACAAAGGTCTGTGGGAGTTGTGGTACAAAACACCTGAAGTCCTGAAGGTTAGCCATCACTGACCTTGTCAGATATTAGTTAGTGAAATTCATGTATTAGACAGGATGTTCTCTCTATATATATCTATATCTATATCTATATCTATATCTATATCTATAGATATGTATGTATGTATGTATTTAATTGGTTTAAAGATGGACTCTGTAAAATTGCAGTCACAGTGACTCCATGTATAGTTTTTTTCTAACGGAGTGCAGATGTTAAGAATTAGCATAATGAATTTTGGCTGATGCAAGGGGTTGCAATAGCTATGAGGTAATGTCATTCATGATTGGGCAGACGTGTGTATAAAAATGTTCTGTAAATCATTGTACATAGAGCCTTCTGTGAGTAAGGCACCCACTTTGTTTCTCTGCCATATATTCTGTCATATGTACTGAATATTGTTATGCTGTTATGCTTTTGAACTTTGTATAAGTTCTGTGATGCTGTGATATATTTTTGTTCATATGGTTTTAAGGAAAACTCTGTCTCTGGCTAACTATTTATTCAATAAGTATTTGCTTCCGCTGTCTGATTAAATAGCACAAAACTCTGACACAACTCAGAACTCTGAGTTGTGTTTGCGTTGGCAAGGGGAGGTGAGGAGAATGTAACAGGCTAGACTAGAGAAATCATGCACCCTACTCTCTTTTATTACAGGGACCAATACATCCCCCTGATCCTGGATTTCCACAGAACATAACTGCAACTTCCACAATGGCATATGAAGTACTTGGAAGGCAGAGACTATGGAGAAATATCTGCACCGTTCTCAGTGGCATGGATTTTTTCATGGCCTGTAAATGGCACCCCCTCCCCGGTGGCCTCTGCGCACTCCACAAACGCCCACAGCATCTCCCTCTCCCGGTGGGTTTCGAGATGAACCGTGAGGTGGGCCCGCTGACTGAAGCTCTTCCCGCATTCCAAGCAGGCGAACGGCTTCTCCCCCGTGTGGATCCTCATGTGAGGGGCCAGGGCCGTGCTGTGGCTGAAGCTCTTCCCGCACTCCAGGCATTTGAAGGGTTTCTCCCCCGTGTGGCTTCTCATATGGCGGGCGAGGTGCGTCCTCTGGTTGAAGCACTTCCCGCATTCCAAGCAGGCGAAGGGCTTCTCGCCCGTGTGCATGATCATATGGTACTTCAGACTCGTGTTATGGCTGAAGCTCTTCCCGCATTCCATGCATTTAAATGGTTTCTCTCCAGTGTGCTTTATCGTGTGGTACTTAAGACTCGTGCTGTGGCTGAAGCTTTCCCCACACTCCGAGCATTTAAAGGGTTTCTCGCCCGTGTGGATCCTCATATGGGAAGCTAGGTAGGTGCTCTGACTGAAGCTCTTTTCACACTCGGGGCAGGTAAACGGTTTCTCCCCGGTGTGGATTTTCTTATGGCAAGCGAGTTGCGAGCTCTGGCTGAAACACTTGCCGCATTCGGTGCATTTAAATGGCTTCTCGCCCGTGTGGGTTCTCAGGTGGGACGCGAGGCTCGAATTTTGCCGGAAGTTCTTCCCACATTCCACGCATTGGAAGGGCTTTTCCCCCGTGTGGATTCTCATGTGAGCGTGAAAGCTTGCGCCCTGGCGGAAACTCTTCTCGCAGTGCGTGCATTTGAAGGGTTTTTCCCCCGTGTGGATTTTCATATGCAACAGGAGGCTGTATTTATACCCGAAGCTGTTCCCGCATTCCGAGCAGTCGAAGAGCTTCTCTCCGGTGTGGATTTTCCGATGGCAACGGAGGTTCTTCCGCTCCCGGAAGCTCTTCCCGCATTCGGCGCATTCGAAGGGCTTCTCGCCGGTGTGGGTTCTCGCGTGGGAGCGAAGGGTGGCCTTGTCCCGAAAGCTCTTCCCGCAGTTGGAGCACTCAAATGGCTTCTCCTGCGTGTGGATTCTTTCGTGGGAGAGAAGGGTGTCTTTACGGGTGAAGCTCTTCCCGCATTCCAAGCACGTGAAGGGTTTCTCGCCGGTGTGGGTTTTCATGTGGGAAACGAGGTATTTGCACCGCCGGAAGCACTTCCTGCATTCTGGGCATTGAAAGGAGGTCAGGTCGGGGTGGACTCTCAAATGGCGAGCCAGGTTGGTGCTCTCACCGAACTTCTTTTCGCATTCCGAGCATTCGAACAGCTTCTCCTCTGGGTCAGTTCTCCCATGAGAGGCGTCCGTACCCCGAGCGAAGCCCTTTTCGCAGTTCCAGTATCCAAACGAGGCCTGTTCTCTCGGCATCACCAGATCTCTCTCGGCGGGCAACGCGTCACAAAAATCTTCACAGTAATCTGAAGATTCCATGACGTCCCTCCCTCTGTGGCTCTCCCGGGGCTCATTTAGACTGGCTTGAGAAGTGAAGGTTTCCTCGCACAGACCCATGAGACGTTCGCTGTTTGGGCCGATTGCGTCTTGGGCTGAATGTTCAGAGAATTTTCCATCTGGCAAAGGAAAGGATGTGCCACTCTTCTCTTCGCTTTCTGTTTTCGTCCCCTGGAATTTCTCTTCCCCGGTGGCTTTTTCAAAGCCCACTTGAAGTGGTTCTTCCTTAAACCTGCTTCCCGTCACACCTGCAGCTGAAAGAAAACAGAAAAAAAACCTGGCTGTAGTGAAAATGGAACCTCATAAGAACGTAAGAAGAGCCCTGCTGGATCAGGCCAAACGCCCATCTAGTCCAGCTTCCTGTATCTCACAGTGGCTCCACCAGATGCGTTTGGGAGCGCATAAGACTAGATATCTGTCTCCTGATACTACTCCCCTGCATCTGGCCCTTGAAGTACCCCGGTTTTAAGCCTGGAGATGATACATCTCCCTCATGGTTTGTAACCTGTGATGGACTTTTCCTCCAGGAATCTGTCCAATCCCCTTTTGAAGGCATCCAGGCCAGATGCCATCATCACATCCTATGGCAGGGAGTTCCACAGACTAACAACGTGCTGGGTGGAAAAATATTTTCTTTTGTCTGTTGTCACGCTCCCAGCCCTCAATTTGAGTGGATGTCCCCTACTTCAATACAAAGCAAAAGGCCAAATGTCCTGCTTATATGACACCCCATAGTGCTTAAAGCAGTCTTTTGGGTGGTTTACAAGTAATTATGCAAGCTATACATTGCGCCCCCCCCCCGAGCAAGCTTGGTTCTCATTTTACTGACCACAGAAGGATGGAAGGCCGAGTAAACCTTGAGACGGCTACCTGGGATTGAACCCCAGGTTGTGAGTATTGTTATAGTTGCAGTACAGTGGAACCTTGACTTACGTCATTAATCCGTTCCAGAGGTCTAGACATAAGTCAAACATGCCTTAAGTCAAACGAACTTTTCCCATAGAAAGTAATGAGAAAGTGGATTAATCCTTTCTTGATGCTGAAAAAGACCCCCGAAAACAGCACTTTAACACAAATTTGACTGGGATAGGAGAGTCCTTCCGGGGATGTAAATGAAATGTCTCTTCAAAGAGAGGAGGAGGCAGTGGAATTACAGTCCACAAGTTATACGCCTCCACTTTTTAATGTTCATAGCAACAATGTCTAACATTTAAGTTTTACTGATTTTTAACCTGACGTTCCAAGTTCTGAACAACGCTATGCTTACCATTAGAGTCCCATAACTGTACAGCTCCCCAACTAAAATGCTTCCATTGTGGACCAGACTTCTGCAGCCAGATTTTTTACAAGACTGAGCCGACTGTCTAACCAGCGAGGCCGACCCCGAGCTCCCGGCCCTTCTTCTCCTCCGGTGGCAGCGGAGGCTTCGGTGAGGCCGAGGACCAACTCCAGGTGCTCTGAGCTGGCCTCGCCGAAGCTGCTGCCGGAGGAGAGGAAGAAGGCAGGAGCAGTTTGGAGGTGGCAGCCGCGATGCTGGGTTGTGGCTGCCGCCCAATTCTGGGGCCTTGCGCCGGGGCTCCGAGCTGTAAGTCAAAGCCCGCGGCGTAGTAAGTCAAGGTTCCACTGTATAGCAATTTAATCACTGTGCCACAAGGGAGAAACTACAATTAACCAGAAATGTATCATTTACAGAGGACCTTTGATTCCACATCCAGACACCCTTGAGAAGAAAGCATCAAGAGGATGTATATTTATTTATTTTTATTCATTTTTGCATTTCTAGATTGCTCCCGATTTCCCCAAAGGGTCTCTGGGTGGTTGACACGAACGCCAAATAAATAATAAAAATTAAAATCAAACCCCAAACTGAAAACATATAAGCCCGATGAACCAAATGCATCAAACAAGCACACCAAAACCTGGCAAGAGGCAGAAAGCTAATGGTAGCCGGAAAATACAACAGACAAACACAACGCTACATAAGGTGGTGCTGTTTTCCTCCTCATAAATTGGTTTCATGGGCTGGAGTTTAATTTATTGTAAAGCCTTTAAAGACTTTTTGTGTGTGGTTGCAAGCCACTTCTTCGGACATACAATCAGGTATTTTGCTGCCCGCGACAGCCGCATCGGAAACAAATTTGCTGCATTTGTTACAGTAATCCCCCACCTATCACAGGGGTGAGGGACCTGACCTGACCCGCAATAATTGAAAATCCACAATATGCAGATGCTGGGTCAGGTCGGGACTGGGCGGGCTCTCTGGGGGCTCTTGTACTTCCCCCAGGCCTGGCGCTGCCCCAAACGGGCCTCCAAGGGGCTTTCCAGTCCCCCAGGGGCCCCAAAAGTGCTTTCTAGTGACCTGGAGGTCACTTCTGGTTTACCGAAAGTCACTTCTGGTTTGCGGGGAAGCACTTCTGGGGCCTCCGACGGGCCTGGGAAGGCCTTTCCTCCTTAACCCAGGGGTCTTTTTTTTTTTTTCATATACTGCGGACTCGCGATATATCGGGACCGCAGTATATGAACCGCGAAAGGGAGGGGAACATCTGTACCATTCTTCCCTTGGTGTTTTATTTTGGCAGCCAACGACCAACGCACCCGTCTCTCTGAAAAACAGCTACAATGGAAAAGGGGGGGGAATGCTCACCCAGAGATGCCACATGGGCCAAATTCTCCTTCATGACCTCCCGGTGCAGGGCCTTTTGGCCCAGATCCAGCAGAGCCCACTCCTCCTCCGTGAACCGCACGGCGATGTCCTCGAAAGTGACTGGGCTCTGAAACGAAAGGCAGTTTCTTACCCTAACAAGGTGCCCCAATTCTTCAGACCTTTGAAAGCACTGACGACAACAAACGTCTCTAAGCCAGGCACGTCCAAACTTTGGCCCTCCAGATGTTTTGGACCACAACTCCCACAGTCCTTTGCCACTGGAAATACAGGCGTGGAGTTCTGGGAGTTGTGGTCCAAAAACACCTGGGAGGGCCGAAGTTTGGACATGCCTGGTCTAAGCCCTTCGTGTCTCACTTCCCCGAGATTTCTTCCCTTTGCTTTGACAGCATTTTGTGGCAAAAGCAAATCCAATGGGGGAAAGATTCTTTTAACCCCACGGAGGAAAGTGGGGGACCGGGGTCTCTCCCCATCTCATCTTCTCGTTCGTTTCCCCCTACCTGTTCTGGCTGCACAGCCTCCGTTTCCCTTCGTCTACAGAGAGACGAGCAAGGAGCAGTCTCCAGGGTCTTTCCAGGGTCTGCAAAGGAGAACAAAGGTTTTGTTCTTCATAAACATTTTATAGTAGGGCCCCCCATATCCACTGATTCATTATCCACTGATTCAGTTATCCATGGTTGGCAGAAGAAAAAATAAATAAATAATTCAGCAGCCACAAAGCAAGCAACGGTCACAAAGAGCAGCTGTAAAGCAAACTACTGTCATAAAATAGCAGCCGTAAAGAAAGCTACCATCACAAATAGCAGCTGCAAAGCAAGTTACTATCACAAAACAAGCAGTTTTGGGGACATCTTGGTGTTCTCTCTTATCCATGGTTTTCATTATCCACGGGAAGGCTTGGAACCAATTCCCAGCGGATACTGGAATCCTACTGTATTCTTTTCTGATGTTAGAATCATGGAATCATAGAGTTGGAAGAGACCCCAAGAGCCATCTAGTCCAATCCCCTGCCATGCAGGAACCCCCATCACAGGACTCCCAACAGATGGCCATCCAGCCTGTGCTTAAAAACCTCCAAAGAAGGAGACTCCACCACCCTCCTTTGTGGCAGCATATTCCACTGCCCGACAGCTCTAACCATTAGAAAGTTCTTCCTAATTTTCAGATACAATCTCTTTTCCTGTAGTTCACTACCCCAAGACCTAGTCTCAAGCCATGGAAAACAAACCTGTTCCCTCTTCAATATGACATCCTTTCAGATACAGTGGACCCTCGTATAACATGTGGTTTGTTTAATAGAAAATCTGCTTAAAGGAAAAAATTTCTGGAGATAGGGGGAAATTGCTTAACAGAATTGCCTATGGGGTGAATCCATGCAACAGAAAAAAAGGTTGTGATTAGGGATTAATCCAGTTTTCAATGCATTCCTATGGGAAATTTGTACAAAGGAAATTTTGTTTAACATAATTTCATTTGGAATGAATTAATTCCTTTATACATCGTATCACTTCCTGTTTGGACAACAAAAGCTGAAATACCAGTCTGAACGAGAGGACCTAAAACTGAACCCATCAGTGTGGAAGGAATACAGCAGAAGGAATCAAACGCATGATGACAAATTGGAACAAATTCAGAGGAGCGACGGCTAGAAACCAAGCCAGTCTGAAGAAAGATTGAAATAAGTGGGTATATTTTTAGCCTTGAGAAAAGAAGACTGAGGGGCGATTTGATGGCACTTTTCAAATATGCGAAGGGCTGTCATAGAGAGGAGGGGCAGAACTTCATGACAGTTAGAGCTGTCGGGCAGTGGAAGATGCTGCCACAAAGGAGGGCGGTGGAGTCTCCTTCCGTGGAGGTTTTTAAGCAGAGGCTGGATGGCCATCTGTCGGAAATATTGTGATGGGGTTCCTGCATGGCAGGGGGTTGGACTGGATGGCCCTTGAGGTCTCTCTTCCAACTCTATGATTCTATGATTCTGTTCTCTATCATCGCAGAGTGCAGGATGTGCAACTCTGGGCTCAAGTGATGAGAGCCCAGCTTTTGGTGGAATATCAGGAAAAAAACTTCCCGACTGTTAGAGCGGTACAGCAATGGACCCAATGGCCTCAAGAGATGGTGAGCTCTCCCTACCAGAGGAAGTGGTGATGGCATCTGGCTTGGAGGCCTTCCAAAGGGGATTGGACAGATTCCTGGAGGAAAAGTCCATCACAGGTCCCAAACCATGAGGGAGATGTGGAATCTCCAGGCTTAAAACCGGGGTCCTTCAAGGGCCAGAGGCAGGGGAGTGGTATCAGGAGACAGAGATCTAGTCTCGTGCGCTCCCAGACGCATCTGGTGGGGTCATTGTGAGATCCAGGAAGCTGGACTAGATGGGCCTTTGGCCTGATCCAACAGGGCCCTTCTTATGTTCAATACTGGAGGTGTTCAAGACGAATTTCGACAGCCATCTGCCAGACATCCTTTGATTTGTATTCCTGCATGGAGTTTGGGGGGTGGGGTTTGGACTTGATGGCGCCATAGGCCCTGTTCCAAATTCACTATGATTCTATGAATATGCACGTTCTCTTACCTAAAAGGGCAGATCCTCCGCTTGTCTCCTTCTCCTCCTTCACAAGGAGAGGCCTCTGGGTTGGCTCTGTTGGACCTCCCATTGCCTGAGGGAATCCGGAGAATAATCCCAAAAATCCCTGCATTGAAAACAAGATTTCAAGGTGGGCTGCACAGGGCTTGTTTTGTATGGTAGTGTTTCAATTATTACGCCCACCCCTTTTTGTATAAATGTTGTTCTATGTTTTGTAAAGCAAAGTGTTCTGCTTATATACCGCCCCATACCACTGCAAGTAGTCTCTGGGCGGTTTACAGTTTTAATTACAGCAATGAAGGCTACACATTGCCTCTCCCCCCCCCCCCCCGCAAGCTGGGTACTCATTTTACCGACCTCGGAAGGATGGAAGGCTGAGTGAACCTTGAGCCAGCTATCTGGGACTGAACCCCAGGTCGTGAGCATAGTTTTACCTGCAGTACAGGCATTTAACCACTGCGCTACGAGGCTCCTATTGTATTGTAGTTTTATAATCATAACAAAATTTAAAAATATATTTTAAAAAAACGCAAAAGAAAAGATCTCGAGAAAACAACTGAGGAATAAATATTTGGCATTCCGCAGGGAAAAGAAATCAAAGAACAAACAGGAAACAAGGTCAGCTTTAAGAAGAAAGGGGGACACACTTTGGTTAGATAAATTTCATTAAACATTGCTCACTTGAAGGAAGACCGGAACTCTCACCGGCTTCTCCTCCTGCATCTTCTGTGTTCTCTGGCTCAGGAGGAAACCTTCTGCCAGGGACACTGCCTGGGAAGTGGATTCCGGTCTACATTCCTTGACCCACATCCCCATCTCTGACGGGAGGAGAGCCAGGAACTGTTCGAGGACGATCAGGTCCAGCATCTCAGCCTTGGTGTGTTTCTCTGGCTTCAGCCACTGATGGCAGAGGCGGTGGAGTTGGCTACATACCACCCGGGGTCCTTGGTCCTCCTGGCAGCAGGACTCCTGGAAATGCTGGTTGTAGACTTCTGGGCTGCGAAATGGCCTGTGGAGGCTGGTCTGTGTCGTTCTTTCTGGGAGGTCCCCATTGCTCCAAATGCCCATGTCATCCAGCTGTTCTCCAGCTGCATCACCGGCCGAGTCTGGCACATTTGCCTTCTGGAAAAGAGCCAAAGACATGGGAGGCAACGAGGCTTCTTCTCTCTGGAAAAGACACAACCCTCGGAACAATTCTGCGTAACCTTCATTAGTTACCAGTTGCTACCCGAGCCCAATTCAAAGTGCTTGCTTTGACATATAAAGCCCTAAACGACTTTATGGTCTAAAAATGGTCTGAAGCTCAACATCAAAAAAAAAAACTAAGATCATGGCCACCGGTCCCATCACCTCCTGGCAAATAGAAGGGGAAGAAATGGAGGCAATGACATTTCTTATTTTCTTGGGCTCCTTGATCACTGCAGATGGCGACTACAGCAACGAAATAAAAAGACGCCTCCTTCTTGGGGGAAAAGCAATGGCAAACCTAGATAGCCTCCTAAAGAGCAGAGACATCACTTTGCCAACTAAGGTCAGGATAGTCAAAGCTATGGTTTTCCCAGTAGTGGAATATGCTGCTGCGGAGGGTGGTTGAGTCTCCTTCTTTGGAGGTTTTTAAACAGAGGCTGGATGGCCATCTGTCGGAAATATTGTGATGGGGGTTCCTGCATGACAGGGGGTTGGACTAGATGGCCCTTGAGGTCTCTTCCAACTCTATGATTCTATGATTCTATGATGTATGGAAGTGAAAGCTGGGCTATAAAGAAGGCTGATCGCCGCAGAATTGATGCTTTTGAGCTGTGGTGCTGGAGGAGAGTCTTGAGAGTCCCCTGGACTGCAAGGAGATCAAACCTATCCATCCTGAAAGAAATCAACCCCGAATGTTCACTGGAAGGGCAGATTTTGAAGCTGAGGCTCCAGTACTTTGGCCACCTCATGAGGAGAGAGGACTCCTTGGAAAAGTCCCTGATGTTGGGAAAGATTGAAGGCAAAAGGAAAAGAGGACGGCAGAGAATGAGATGGTTGGACGGTGTCATCGATGCAACCAATATGGATTTGACCAAACTCTGGGTGGCAGTGGAAGATAGGAAGGCCTGGTGAGCTCTGGTCCATGGGGTCACGAAGAGTCGGACACGACTGAACAAACGACTTAGGACCTAGATACCTGAAGGACCGCCTCCTTCCATACGAACCTACCCGGCAATTAAGATCGAGCCAGAGGGCCCTCTTCAAAGAGCCATCCCTCAAGGAGGTGAGAGGGATGGCTTGTAGACATAGGGCCTTCTCGGCCGCTGCCCCCAAGCTATGGAATGCCCTCCCGATTGAGATCCGCCAGGCGCCAATATTGATGACATTTCGACGCCAGGTAAAAACCTTCCTGTTCCTTCTCTATGTCTTGTTGGAACAGGAAGGAGAAATAAATAAATAATGATGAATGGAAAAGAATTTGGAATTTGAGGATTTTACGGTCATTATCAGTCAGAATAAAAGAAAACTACTTCAAACTAGTTTTAAGATGGTATATGACTCCAGTCAGAATGAATAGAATGAATCCAAAATATTCCAAGCTCTGCTGGAAATGCGAAAAAAAGATAGGTACCTATTTTCATTTATGGTGGGAATGTGAAATAGTTCAAAAGTTTTGGCAAGAGATTATTGAGGAGATAAGAGAAATACTACAAATTGATATTAAATGTGTACCTGAAATTGCTTTGTTATCATTACCATCTATCAATGAATATGATGTGAAAACTAAAGAATTAATAGCAAATCTTATGACAGGAGCTAGACTGATTATTGCTAGGAACTGGAAACTGAAATCAGACCTTAAAATTGCTGAATGGTATAAGGAAGTGTGGGACATAGCACTAAATGATAAATTAATTATCTTGTAATATAAAAGTTTTGCGAGGTGAAATGAAAAAAGATAACTTCTATTGTGTTTGGGGGAAATGTATAGATCATGTACTATTAAAAGGGAAAGGGATACAACCAACTTATAACCCAACACAGTTCTGGCGTAAAGGACCTTAAGAAGCCTATTGGAAAAAAAGAAAAAAAAGATGAAGAAGAAAGAGAAGATGCAAGAATACTGGACGGTTTCTTGGGGGTAGGGGGCACTTTGTACTGTTCATGATTGTCTATTACTGTTTTTTTATATAATTGTTTATCATTGTTATTTTGTCTTTTTTTATGTTCAATAAAAAGTTTAATATGTTCCAGAAGTTTTTTAATTAATACAATATAGACTGTGGGTCCTCTGATGACAATTTTAGTGTAATGATTTTAGTGTAAGGTTTTTATTATTGCTTTGATTATTTATGGATATTCTATTTTTAACTATTTTAAACTGTTTTAATTCTTTTGATTGTAAGCCGGCCAGAGACCTTTGGGTAGTAGGCGGAATATAAGTTGAATAAACAAACAAACAAACAAACAAACAAACAAACAAACAAACAAACAAACAAACAATCTGGGAAGAATTCACCTCTGCCCTGTTAGCTCAGCTATGAATATGTATGAAGGAATATCTGTTTAGCCAATCAAATATCCTATAGGCAAGGCTGAAGAGTGCAGTGGTACCCCGACTTAAGAGCAGCTCGACTTAAGAGCGGAAAACTGTTGGCGTTTTAACTGCCGCCTTACAAATTTTAGATATGGTCTGCTCGACTTACAATTTTTTTTCATTTTTTTTCATTCTTTAACTTATTTTTTCAAATTTTTAGATAGGTTCCCTGACTTAAGAGTAGTTCGACTTAAGAGCATGCATTCGGAACGGATTAGATTTGTAAGTTAAGGTAACAGTGTATATATAATCAAGTGTGTCCAGAACTGACAGTGAGAGAGGGTCTGGATAGGAAATGTTTAGGGCGCTGGCCGTTTGTGGCCTCTGCAGCATGACCCGGGCAGTGCTGGTACAGCGGCTCCCAACAAAAGCAAATTTCCCCATAGGAAATAATTATTTCCTATGGGGAATTTTGCTTTGCTATATGAGTACTGTATTTGATTTATGAGCATGGCTCCAGAACTGATTATGCTCGTAAACCAAGGTAACACTGTATACGGATGAGAATCCCATTGACATTTTCCGGTTTGTGGGACTTTCAAAAATAAGTGGGAACTTAGCCAAAGCATAAGGCAGGTGACCAGAAATGTAAAATTTCTGGAAATTTTGAAGTCATGGGAGGAAA
>JAPFRF010000024.1:4990275-5020275 GCA_029282475.1 Phrynocephalus forsythii
GTGGCTGCACCGACTTTGGAACTCCCTCCCACTGGAAGCCAGGCTGGCCCTGTCTTTGCTGCCCTTCCGCAAGCATGCAACGACCTGTTCTCTTTAGGTAAGCATTCTCTGATTGAAGGGTTGCCTACTTTCTCTTTCTCTTTCTTTTGCAGCAGCTGGAGTGGCCATTTCAGAAAACAAGGTCCAGGAGCAAAGGAGCAAAGGACGTCCAAGCACATCCATTTAAGTGGCCTCAGAGAGAAATGGCTAGACCCATGACGCAATGGTTAAATGCCTATACTGCAGGTAAAACTGGTTCATTCCCAGGTAGCAGGCTTAAGGTTCACTCAGCCTTCCATCCTTCCGAGGTCGGTAAAATGAGTACCCAGCTTGCTGGTGGTGGTGGGGGCAATGTGTACCACATCCCTGTTTATTTCAAACCCACAAACACACTAAGGCAGAGACTTGTCCACCCAAAGGATCCGATACCATCATATAGTCAGCTTTGACCTCTTGTCACCCTGGTCTGAATTAGGCTCATAAGGTGAACAATGGCCTGAATAGGCTCGTTAGGGAGACAATAGTATCCATAGCCTTAAGGTGAACTTCCCAAGGATGGCTTTTCACATTTCCAGATGTGGTCATCATGGGTGAAAAAAATAGAGGAAACCAAGATTTAAATACAAGATAAACCAGGGGCTGGTAGCTCAGAGGGCTAGAGCACTGAAACTATCGGCTGCAAAGTCGGCAGTTCGAATCCTGGGTGCCACGCAGCGGAGTGAGCTCCCGCTAATAATCCTAGCTCCTGCCAACCTAGCAGTTCGAAATCATGTAAATACAAGTAGATAAATAGGTACCGCTGTAAAAAGAGGGAAGGTAAAACAGTGTTTCCATGCAGCCATACCAGCCACGTGGCCACGAACTCGCACAACACTGGCTCTTTGGCTTGGAAATTTGTACAGGCTCAATGTGAAAAGGTGTATGGGGGGGAACGACATCGTGCATTATGAAAACTGGTATGTGCACCTTTGTCCAGTTCCATGCATCTAATTTCCCTCTGAAGTCTCTGTGATCCCACCTCAAGATGTGCAGATAAATATTTGAAATTAAAGTGACACTTCACATATTCGTTGTTCATGGCTTTTTACTTAATCTTGACTTGCCAGTTTTATTTTCATTTCATTTCTTGTTATTGTTTTCCTGAACTATTGGTTTATTTGTTGTTCACTGACCCGAGTTCCTTCGGGAAAATCGGGCAGTATATAAATGGAAATGGAAATGAGCACCGCCTCTATTTTTTAATTTTATTTATTTAATTTTATTTATTTAATTTTATTTAATTTTTAATTATATTTATTTATACTAAATTTATTTATACTAAATTTTATTTATTTATACAAAATAATAAATAAGTATTTTAATACTAAATACTATTAAATGCTATAAATACTAAAATACTAAATAAGTATTTATTTATTTATACAAAATACTAAAAAAGTATTTTGTAGTTATTAACTTATCAACTAGTCAGACACGACTAGCACACACATGTGTGGGGGGAACCTTTACCTTAATATGTTTTCTACTGGGTGGAATAATAGAATCATAGAGTTGGAAGAGAGACCTCAAGGGCCATCTAGTCCAACCCCCTGCCATGCAGGAACCCCCATCACAGGACACCCGACAGATGGCCATCCAGCCTCTGCTTAAAAACCTCATCCTACCTGGAAATGTCTCTTAGCAACAAATGAGAAGGAAGTCCAAAAGAAGAAGGGCAGCTAAACAAGATAATCATGCCTGAGATAAAACGTGCTGTGGGAGCAGAGATTGAGCAAGAATCGCTTCCTGTCACTATGGCGACCAAAGTCCCATCCACTCTCCGGCCAGCTACTCCACTCACCATCCATTGTGGGACTCCAAGGTCCTCTTCCTCTTGCAATAAATAGTCCAGTGTGGACAAGAGCCTGGGCTGCCCTTCTCCGCCTCCTGAGGCAGCCAACCAAACGGGCGAGGCAGGGAAGAGATTCTCCCCCCACAGCCCATGAGTCGTTGGCTGCCGGAGGAGCCCAGGAAGGGCAGCCTGGGATCCTGTCGAGACTTAAGAGCACAGCCAGAGAAGGAGCTCCCCGGAGTCATGCCACAGATGGCGAGTGGACCAGCTGGCCCAGGGGACAAGGGGAGGTTTCCTTCGTACGAAGCGATCATGAAGTGATTTGCGCCCAACTCTATGGGGGGAGTTTTCTTTTAACAGGAACTCATTATCTGAGCTGCTCACTCCCCACACTAGAACAAATGTATACTACCAGGTGCCACTATAAAGCATTAGATATATTAGAATCATCATAGATTCATTTGCCCCTATCCTGTCCAACCCCCTGCCATGCAGGAACCCCCATCTGACAGATGGCCATCCAGCCTGTGCTTAAAATCCAAAGAAGGAGACTCACCACCCTCCTTTGTCCATCTTCCACCGCCGAACAGCTTCCATCATGAGTTCTTCCTTTCAAATGGAATTTAAGACCATTGCCCCGCCTACTCTCTGAAGCCATGGAAAATAAACCAGTCCCTTCTTCAATGTGACATCCTTTCAAATATTTAAACATAGCTCTCATCTCCCCCCTCAGCTTTCTTTTAGAGAGGCTAAACATTCCCAGTTCCCTAAGCTGTTCCTCATAAGACATTTCCTCCAGACCCTCAACCATCCTGGTCACCTTCCTCTGCACCTGCTCGAGGTTGTCAACATCCTTATTAAGAGATCCACCACATCCTGGTCATTGCCTCTTCGAGTTGCTGCCATCGGGACGGAGATATAGAGTACTGAGGGTGAGAACAAACTGTCTCAAAAACAGCTTCTTTTTTAGAGCAATATTGGCCTTAAATGGAAATTCTGGACTTTGAAGTCAGCTTATTTTATATGTTATATTTTATGTGTTGTAGCTGTTTTTAAATCTATGTGGAATGTTTTATACGAGTTGAATATGGCAACCGTGAAATTTCGTTGTTCCTGCAAGGGGGCAATGACAATAAAGATTCCTATTCCTATTCCTAAATTGCCCTAGTCTTACGGGGTGTCGTGAGGCCACGAATAAGACATGATTCAACCTCTGCGTTACAATTCTACTTGTAAAAAAAAAAAAGGGTGCTACTGAACTAAAAAAAAGGAGAGGAACGAGGGGTGAATATTAAAAGCAAGCAGTGGCACCACTTTTCCTCAGAAGAAGAGCGATTCTTCTTTGGCGCTGAGGAAAAAGAACTACTTCTAACCCTGTAGCTTTAATGGGATGTTGTCTGTTAATGCTGTAAGACAGACATGCCCAAACTTTGGCCCTCCTGATGTATTTGGACCACAACTCCCAGAATTCTAAGCTTAGCTTGCAACGGCAAAGGACTGTGGGAGTTGCGGTCTATCTACAACATCTGGAGGGCCAAAGTTTGGACATGCCTGCTGTAAGATGTCCCTCAATCCTCTTGTTCTCAAATACTTGAACAGGTCTTTAATTGGACTGGACTGTATATTATCCCTCATCACTGTAAGCCACCTTCGGTCCTTTTCCATGGAGAAAGGTGGGGTAAAAATACTCTAAAACAAAACAAACAAACAAACAAACAAACAAACAAGAAGGGACATCAGAAATTGTAAATTCAGAAGGTGCTCTACCCTCTTTTTATGAGACGGGCTCAAATCACCACGGAAAGCCTTAAAAACCTTTTTGTTCCGAGAGGCCTTTGGCGTGTCTTAATTTCTAATTTTTTTATCCGCTGTTGTCATGAATGAATGACCTTTGAATTGAATAAAAACAAGAAGGGACATCAGAAATTTTAATCCTATATTCGTTTTTATATTTTCTCATATTGATGTTGTTTTATTAGCTTTGTTGTACTTTATTGTTTTTCACCCTTGTTTGTTCGGAAGATAAGCGCTCAAATCAATAAATAAATAAATAAATAAATAAGAATATGACTTTATTTTCCAAGAAGATATTCAACACCGGTCAAGTTCCAGTGAAAGAAAGATGGGTCTCCTTCTCAGCTGCAGAGGTGATTGGATGTTAGGTGAGGTACACATCCTGCCCAAAGAGAGTTCCCTTCTTCATCCACTCTTCTCAATACGGTCGTCTCCCGCCATTTTGCGGTTCATATACTGTGGTCCCAGTATATTGCGGGACTGTAGTATATGAAATGCAAGCCCACCTGGGGCAAGCTGCTTGGGCCTGCTTGAGGCCTCTTGCACTTACCCCCCCCAGGCCTGGTGCTGCCCCATATGGGCCTCTGACGGGCTTCCTGTGCCTTTTAGAGGCCCCAGAAGTGGTTTCCGGTGAACCGGAAGTCACTTCCGGAAAACCAGAAGTGACTTCTGGATCACCCAAAACCACTTCTGGGGACTCCCAACAGGACCTGGAATCCCACCAGAGGCCCATTTGGGGCAGCGCCAGGCATCAGGTAAGTATAGGAGGCCCCAGATAGCCCCCCCCCAGTCCCGACCTGACCCAGCATCCACATATCGCGGTTTTTCCTTTATCGCAGGTCAGGTTGGGTTCCTAACCCCCACAATAGGCGGGGGATTACTGTAGTATCTTTCCCATCCCTGCCATGAATGCTCTGAAGTTCATCCCGTAACGGAAGCCCTTTCCCTCATTCCAAGCACGCCGGCGGTTTCGCCTCTCTGTGGACCCTCATGTGGGAAGCCAGGTTGGTGCTCCGAATGAAGCTCTTCCCGCAGGCGCAACACTTGAAAGGCTTCTCTCCCGTGTGGATTTTTTGGTGGGAGGTGAAGTTGCTCCGGTCGCGGAAGCTCTTCCCGCAATCTGAGCACCGGAATGGCTTCTCCCCCGTGTGGATCCTCAGGTGGGTCGCCAGGGTTGCGTTATGGCCGAAGCGCTTCCCGCATTCCGGGCACTCGAAGGGCCTCTCGCCCACCGGAAGCCGTCGGTGGCGGGAAGCGAGGCGGCTTTCGTCCTGCGAGCTCGTCCCGCGCTCCGGGAACGCCGACAGCTTCTCGTGGTGGATCCTCTTGTGGGACGCGAGGTGCGTGCTCTGGTTGAAGCGCTTCCCGCACTCGGCGCAAGCGAAGGGCTTCTCGCCCGTGTGGATGCGCCGGTGGGAGGTCAGGTTGGCGCTCTGCGTGAAGCTCTTCCCGCACTCGGCGCACTGGAAGGGCTTCTCGCCCGTGTGGATCCGCCGGTGGCGGGTCAGGTGGGTGCTGTAGCTGAAACTCTTCCCGCACTCCGCGCAAGGGAACGGCTTCTCTTCCGCGTGGATTTTCATGTGGCGAACCAGGCTCGGGTGGTGGCCGAACCGCTTCCCACAGGCGGTGCACTGGAACGGTTTCTCCTTCGTGTGGATCCTCTCGTGGGAGACAAGGGTCCCTTTATGGCTGAAGCGCTTCCCGCACGCCAGGCACGAGAAGGGTTTCTCCCCCGTGTGGATTCTCTTGTGAGAAACCAGGTGCGTGTTGCGGTTGAACCTCTTTCCGCACTCAAAGCACTGGAATCTTTTCTCCCCTTTTTGCATTCTCTTGTCGGGAGGAAACCCCGTGCTTTGTCTAACGCTGCTCTCCAGGCATCGAACCCGCCTCCCCGCTCTGTGCATTGTCAAATCTTTTCCAGTGGGTGAACGGTTCAAAGAAGTCCTCCTCTCTTCTGAGCCCTCCGGTCGTTTCTGCCCCACATGGACTTTCTGATGAGCATTTAGACTGGCTCGACAACTGAAGCTTTTCTCACACGCCAAACACGGATGGATTTTGTTGCGTCGCCCAGGCTCGTCTTCCATTAGAGCTTCACGCGGATACGGGAAGACCTCGTCCCCCTTCTGTTCGCCTTCCATTCTCCTCCTCCGGGGTCTCCCTTCCTCAATGACCAAGCATTCCTGAACCGCCTTGTCTTCAGAGCCACCTTCTCCCACCACAGAAGCTGAAAGGAAAGGAATCCGGCTTTACTGGCAGCGTGGATCCCCAAACTGCGGAACAAAACCCATTGGCTATAAACAAAATTAACCGCAATTAACAAAAAAGGTGTCACCTGCAGAGGACCTTTGGCTCCACAATCGACAGAAGGGGGCTCCATAATTACCATACTGTAAAACTGAATACAGTAACCCCCTGCCATTTCGCGGTTTATGTACTGCAGTCCCGCTATATCACGGGACTGCAGTACATGCTGGGCCTCCAGCAGATTAGTGCTGGGGTGGGGGAGAAAAATCTTTATTTTCCCACCCCAGTGCCAATCAGCTGGAGCCTGGGACATGGGGAAGAGGGGGAAAGGATTTAAAAGCCCAGGTTTTTAAACCTTTTTTCCCCTTCCCCAAGCCCTGGGCTCCAGCTCAATGGTGGGTCAGATCCACCACCGCCGCTTGCAAGGGGTGCTGGAATGTTTAAAATGCCTTTAAGCAACGGAGCCAAAGGCTCCATTGCTTTAAGGCATTTTAAACTTCGCACGCCACCCCCCAGGCCCCACCCGACCTGCATCCGCATATCACGGAGTTTCAGTCATTGCTGGTCGGGGGGTCCCTAACCACCGAGATAGGCGGGGGTGGGATTACTGTATTGTCACTCTACTTGTAAATCGGTTTCATCCGTTCAACTTAGGCGCTTTTACACGACCCCTAAAATCCGAGGCAAAGGGCTCCCAGATCCGGAGCTTAAAAATGTTTTCCCACCATCTCCGGACTTTAAAAAAAATTAAGTACGACCACACCCACCTAAGCGCGTCCCAGCGCACTTTTCAAATACCTGGCCTCCAGGAGGTAAAAAATCTTCCAATGCAGATTGTAAAACTGTGAATGCTGGCTCCCTCGCCTTCTGTTTGTTTTTTGTCCCTGCCACCCCTTTAAGAGACAGGAATCACTACGGGGCGGTTCGGGGCTGCTTCGACTGGCAGATGGAGGTGAGCCTGCATTTTTTTCTCCCTTTTTTTCTCCCTCCCCTCACGCAGACAGGAGCAAGGGAGTGCAGAGGGGTGGGAACACAGGAAGAGTGACAAATCCCCACGATCTCTGGTCCGAATTTAAGGGCCTTTTTACACGACCCCTAAGATCCGCTGGCCACTTAAATTCGGACCAGAGATCTTAGGGCTTCCTCGCTCTTCCTCTGTCCCCACCCCCCCTCGGCACTTCCTGGTTGCTGGCTGCCTGAGGGAGCGAGAAAAAAGAAAGAAAAGAATGCCGGTTTACCTCCGTTTTGTTCCCGGCAGCATTCAGATCTCTTAAAGGGGCAGGGGGCAGAAAAAGAACAAACAGAAGCCAGGAGAGCCCCGCACTCACTATCCTTACACCGGATCAAATATTTGTCACCTCCAAAAAGCAGGTACAAGAAAACTGCTGTTTGGTCTTGCTAAAGTGGGCGGGGTCGCACTTAATTGTCTGCAAAGTCCGGAGCTGGTGGGTAAACATTTTTAAGGTCCGGACCTTGCAGCCATTTGCGGCGGAGCTTAGGGGTCGTGTATAAACGCCCTAAGTTGCCACCGGATTTTAGAGGTCGTGTAAAAACGCCCTTAATAACAAAACCTTACACACACACACACACCCACACCCACTCAACTATGGCCTTTTGTAGCTGCAGTCCATTTATTCAGTTCCAAGCGCAAGGTGGACTGTAATTTATGGAAGTTGACCAAAGGAGACAAATCTCTTAACAAGTGATAGCTTTATTACCTAAGAGCATAAGAAGAGCCATCGTGCTGGATCAGGCCAATGGGCCTCATGAAGCCCAGCTTCCCGGATCTCCCCGTGTCCCCAGAAAATGCCTTTGGGTGCGCCTGAGACAACCACATCCCTGTCTCCCGATGCCACTGCCCTGCGTCTGGCATAACATAGGTACTGCTTTGTGGGGGCTTTTATTCCTGCTGAAAGAGACGTAGCCGAGTGACCACTGCGGACGTGAGAGGACATAGAGGAAAGCTCACCCACAGACACCAGGTGGGCAAAGTTCTCCACCATCACTTCCCAGTGCAGGGCCCTCTGGCCCGGATCCAGCAGCGCCCACTCCTCCTCAGAGAAATGCACAGCCACCTCCTCAAAGTTTACCGCACCCTGAAGGAACAAGAAATGCTTCATTCGCGTGTGGATCACGACCGTCCAGCTGTTCTAAAGAAGAGCCAGTAGAGAAAAATATCAGCGATTACAGGAACCAATGCTTTCCCTGTCGTATTCTCAGCTTTCCTTACGAGCAAACCCAATGAGGAACCTTTAATTAATTAATTAATTAATCCTTTAGCTAATTAATTAAAAACACTTTTGACCCAACCTTTCTCCTTAAAAGGACCCAGGAAGCATACAAGGAACTCATCAACTAGCTCACCGTTATGTAACTAACGGATTGTTGCACTTACGGCTTGGACTGGTTTAGCAGTGCTACTTGTCTGGAAGTTGAGTCATGGCAACTGATACTCTTTTCTTGAGAGATCAAAACGTTTCGCGACTCATCCAAGCAGCTTTGTTAGTCTGAGAAAAGTTCACGGTGAGGCCTCCGTTTTGTAGTTCACCTTGATTTCGCATCACCCTGGCCTGAATAGGCTCATAAGTTGGACAATTGCCCGAATAGGCTCGTTAGGTGGACAAGGCCACAGTTAACGGCCCATACTTAATGGGTGTTGGGAACGTTAAAGGTTGAACTTTCACACACCTTAGGCTTAGGCCATTGAGCACCTAACGAGCCTCTTCAGGCCATTCTCTAATTTATGAGCCTATTCAGATTAGGGGGATGTGAAATGAAGGTGAATTATAAAATGGAGGACTTGCCACTAACTTTCCCCAGACTGACGAAGCTGCTCGGATGAGCAGCGAAACGTTTCAATCTCTCAAGAAAAGGAGTCCAGTTGCCAGGACTCAACTTCCAGACAAACTCACCTGGAGGACTGAGAATCTTCACAGACAGTGCTACTTGCGTTTTCCTTTTTTTTTTTTTTGTCTATCATCTCTTAAGAGTGGCTTTTTGTCCCTCTTTATTTGTTTACTTATCGTTCTTAACTTTGATCCTGCCTTTTAACGATGCAAGATCCCTCTTTACACTCATTGTTCTTCTCTTTAAATAGCGTATCTAATTATGTTAACAACTACTGTATACTCCTTTTCTCCGGTTATATATATTGTCCTTCAATGGTGGGTCCTTTACAAAGAGAAAGGCAGGGTAAACAAAACTCATACTGAAATTAAATAAAGAAATACAAAAGAATGGAGGACTGAGGCCTCTTCCTCCCCAGACCTCTTCTCAGGCCCCAAGATAATGTACGGCCATCAGGCCTCCTGTCTTCAGAATCTCACCACTCTCCACAGAGTGTTGGGGATCTTTGTTGGATCGGTTGTTGCAGGTAATTTTGGTTGCTTTAATGAGAGAGACACCTTTTGTGTGACTATATGTGAAAGAACTATTTATTTAACTAGAAGGGAAGGGTACACGGGAGGTTTTCTAACTATAAGTCTTCTAACAGCCATCTTGCTAAGCCAGGAACATGCTTCTCTTCTCTCTAAGAATACAAAGCACACACACACACACACACACACACGTAGACTTCTACCAGAACTTTCCAAGTGGTGTGACCTCAACAGCCCATCGGCTTCACTCTTCACATTAAATCCAGCCCATAATACTCTACATTCACATTCACCCTGTCATGGCCGAAAGGTAAATCTTGCCAAATATTCCAACACAAACTCCCTACCCTCTCTGGGTCTGCGCACCCCCTGCTTCACTCTTTGCACCTCTCTCAATGCTTTCCACCGCGGACTGCTTTTCTCCTTAACACAAACTCACTTTACATACAGCAATGGCTTCGGAGAAAGGGTCTCTCACTGAGAGGGGGATCCCTGGGGAGGAAGAGGGAAGCTCCGTCCGATCCGTGGCTGCCAGGATGTCCCACTCGTGTAAACAGTTTCCAGCACGGCGAGATTTCTTCTCAGCAGGACCGAGTGTTAGCCAA
Source organism: Phrynocephalus forsythii (assembly GCA_029282475.1). NCBI lineage: Eukaryota > Metazoa > Chordata > Lepidosauria > Squamata > Agamidae > Phrynocephalus > Phrynocephalus forsythii. The sequence continues at coordinate 5,000,166 of JAPFRF010000024.1, forward strand.
GTTCTCGTCAGGTTTCAGTCAACCGCATGCCACCACGGGGCTTCTATCCAAAGAGGGACCGGACAATTCCTGCATCCAGGGGTAAGAAATGTCGTTAAATCCAGAACTGCAGCTGAAACAATGGACAGATTTGAAGCCAGTGTATGAGGCCGGAAGGATCCTGTGTGGAAGGAGGAAAAAAGGAGGGAGGGATAAAAGACATACACTCAAATTGAGGGCTGGGAGAGTAAGAACTGACAAAAGAATTTTTTTTCACCCAGCGCGTTGTTAGGTCTGTGGAAGTACCTGCCACAGGAGGTGGTGATGGCATCTGGCCTGGATGCCTTCCAAAGGGGATTGGACAGATTCCTGGAGGAAAAGTCCCCTCACAGGCTACAAACCATGAGGGAGATGTGTCATCTCCAGGCTTAAAACCGGGGTCCCTCAAGGGCCAGATGCAGGGGAGTGGTATCAGGAGACAGAGATCTAGTCTCGTGCGCTCCCAGACGCATCTGGTGGGGCCGCTGTGAGATACAGGAAGCTGGACTAGATGGGCCTTTGGCCGGATCCAGCATGGCTCTTCTTATGTTCTTATGTAAGGAAAGAAGGAAGTGTGGAAGCAGAGAGAGAGGAGGGGAGGGGGGGAGGAAGGAAGCAAGGAAAGATCTATAAAAACTAGATTCAATAATACTGTGAAAAAAATAAAGGCAAGAACACTAGAAGACTGTATATGAGGTGGATCAACTCATATCTAATAAAGGAAGCCTTTGAGTCTGCAGGAGCCGTGCACAGATTTTAACAACAGGGCCTCTGAGAGTTCCCTCATGAATCCAGTCCCCACAGGCTAGAAGGGACGTGACACTCAACAACGTCCAGATGCATCGGCCAAGGGTAGGGGCATAAAAATCAAAAGCCACGAGTACACAAAGGTGGGATCTCGTCACTAAAAGGCAATGTTTAAAGCTAAAAACCGCCAGCTTACAAATCTTAAAAAGGAACCAGCACCTCCCACTCCGAGAAACGGTGAACCAAAAGCAATCCCGACAAAAGCTCTTTGGAGCCCCAGGACATGTGTGCCGAATTCAAACATGGGGTATTCAGAGCTGCTCACAGGGCAACGTCTGGTCACACGAAGGCCTCCCAACTCAAGAACGTCCAAACGCCCTGGGTTTCGTGGCCCGCACCCATAACCACGGGAAAGCAAAGTACAGTAGGACCCCCGTATCCACTGATTCATTATCCACTGATTCAGTTATCCACGGTCAGCAGAGGGGAAAAAAATTAAATAATTCAGCAGCCACAAAGCAAGCTATTGTTGCAAACAGCAGCTGTAAAGCAAGCTACTGTCTCAAAACAGCAGTCATAAAGCAAGCTACTGTCAGGAAACAGCAGTTTGGAGGTGGGTGGGCAGCCATTCTCTCTTATCCACGGTTTTCATTATCGACGGGAAGGCCTGGAACCGATCCCCAGCAGATACCGGGGTCCTACCGTGTGCACATATAGGCTGCCCCAGAGTGTTTAAAGCACTCTCTGGGTGGTTAACAAGTAACTATATAAGCTAGACATTGCCCCTGCACGCTGGATGCTCATTTTATCAACCTTGGAAGGATGGAAGGCTGAGTGAACCTCGAGCCGGCTACCTGGGATTGGGCAGGTGAAGGCTGGGACCGAATACAGTCATCTTGGACAAATGGCTCCGGAAACGTGCTTGGAGGCCACCGGCCGGGAGGAAAGGACTTGAAGATCTCCTCCTTCAAACCGCAAGGCTGAGCATGGGTTGCATGAAATCATTCCTTTTCTCTCTCTCTCTCTTCTCTCTCTCTCTCCCCCCTTCCCACAAGCTTGGCAGTTGATTAAATTATTCCCATCTACCCAGACCACCCAGGGTGTTGTTCCCACAAAAATGGCCTCCAGGCCGCCATTCATGCAGTCAAAAGCAGGGAGGTGGCTCCAAACCCACGCCCTCTCCAGAACCTCCCCTCTTTTGAAATATCCTCAGGAACCGATTTAACGGTTGGTTCACAACAGCAACAGTGAACTCTTTCTTGCCAACACGTTCACTCCGACCTTCCTTCTTGTAAGAACAGACAAAAAATTTTTTTTCACCCAGCATGTTGTTAGCCTGTGGAACTCTCTGCCGCAGGAAGATGGGGATGGCATCTGGCCTGGATGCCTTCAAAAGGGGATTGGACAGATTCCTGGATGAGAAGGCCATCACAGGTTACAAACCATGATGGAGATGTGTAATCTCCAGGCTTAAAACTGGGGTCCTTCAAGGGCCAGATGCAGGGGAGTGGTATCAGGAGACAGAGATCTAGTCTCATGCGCTCCCAAAGGCATCTGTTGGGGCCACTGTGAGATACAGGAAGCTGGACTAGATGGGCCTTTGGCCTGATCCAGCATGATGGCTCTTCTTATGTTCTTATGTTCTTAAGTTCCATGTTCTGGGCATGATGCTCTTTTGTCAATATCGCCATCTTTTCAACTGAAGCGTTAACAAGCCATACCAGATTCTCAGCTCTTGGGGAAAGAAGGAAACTCAACTTCTGTGGATGGATTTATTTGCAAAAGAACCCTCGCTGACTCACTGACTTTTGTGGGTTCCCTCACCTTGCAGACGGGGGTCTCTGCAGACTCTTGATGGATAACTGTCTCTTCATTAGATTTCCAGGGGAACCTAAATACAGGAGGACCCCGGTATCCACTGATTCATTATCCACTGATTCAGTTATCCACGGTTGGCAGAGGGAAAAAATTAAATAATTCAGCAGCCACAAAGCAAGCCGTAAAGCAAGTGGTTGTCACAAACGGCAGCTGTAAAGCAAGTTATGGCCACAAACTGCGGCCATAAAGCAAGCTACTGTCTCAAAACAGTGGTCATAAAGTAAGCTACTGTCAGGAAACAGTAGTTTGGGGGTGAGTGGGCAGGCGTTCTCTCTTATGCACGCTTTTCATTATCCACGGGAAGGCCTGGAACCAATCCCCAGCAGATACCGGGGTCCTACTGTACAGCTGAGCACCCCATAACTTGCCTCATGGGCAAGTCTCTTTCTTTCCTCCTATTTGCCCTTCCTCCTCATTATGGAGGCTTTCTTATTTTTTCATAATACTCTCTCCAGACAACATCCTTGGGTATTTTTAAAGTCACCCACCCGACAGACCAGGGGTCCTCCTTCACCATTTCAATCTATCCCTCCTCCTCTGATTTTCCACCTCCTCCTTCTCCTCAAGAGACCCAACATTCTTCTACCTTGTCTCCCGTCCTGTTCTTCTCCTCAGTGGTCAAAATGTTCCCCATCCATCCCCGCCTCACCTCCACCACCCAAAACCCCGTTTGGTTTAATTCTCCTCTTCTGTCCTTTAGCCGTCTTAAGTCTCAGGTGGAAATATCGCTGACTTCCTTAGGAGGCGACCACACCATTTCCTTCTTTACACAGTCCTCAACAGACTCCACGTATATCGCCTACGGGGAAATTCGCTTTCTGACAAAATGGGCGGAGAGCAGCCTTCTCTGTGGTTGGTCCCAGACTGTGGTACTTTTTCCCACTGGAGCCCAGGCTGGTCCTCCCCCTGCTGACTTTTACTGGAAGCCAAATTTATTTATTTATTTGACTTTTATACGGCCCATCTAGCCCTAGGGCTACTCTGGGCGGTTTACAACATAAGCAAAGATCTGAACAAGGAAGCGCTATTATTGCAGGCTATATACACATACATAGACTTTATGCTGATCTTCTGTTATGGATTTAAATGTGTCTATTTTAAGGTGCTATTTCTTTCCTCACTCCCCTAATGATTCCTTACCTCATCGGGGAAGACAATAGCTGTTTCCTCGCCCACAAACACAGATAGAAAGTGAGAAGGGATCCTTGCTCTCATTCCGTCACCTGCAAGGTATACAAACGAGGCGGGAAAATATATGACTTCCTTTACAACCATGTTTTTATAAAATGCATCCATAGAATCGTAGAGTTGGAAGAGACCTCAAGGGGCCATCCAGTCCAACCCCCTGCCATGCAGGAACCCCCATCACAGGACTCCCGACAGATGGCCATCCAGCCTCTACTTAAAAACCTCCAAAGAAGGAGACTCCACCATCCCTCCTTTGTGGCAGCCTATTCCACGGCCGAACAGTTCTAACCATCAATGAAGTTCTTCCTAATGTTCAAGTGGAATCTCTTTTCCTGTAGTTTGAGACCATTGCCCCGAGTCCTAGCCTCTGAAGCCATGGAAAACAAACATTTCCCTTCTTCAATGCGACATCCTTTCAAATATTTAAACATAGCTCTCATATCCCCTCTCAATCTTTTTGAAAGGCTAAACATTCCTAGATCCTTAAGCCGTTCCTCATAAGACATTTCCTCCAGACCTTCAACCATCCTGGTCGCCCTCCTCTGCACCCGCTTGAGGTTGTCAACATCCTTTTTAAATTGAGGCACACAGAAATGAAAATGAATGAATGAATGAATGAATAAATAAATAAATAAATAAATACGCACATACATACCAGCCACTCTCATAGGTGCATTTAATGGAGAGAAAGAAGGCCTTTTCTGTTGCCCCTTCCAGACTGTGGGACTCCCTCCCACTGGAAGCCAGCTTGGCCCCAGCTTGGCTGTCTTTTCGCAAACAATTAAAAGATCTTTCTCTTCAGACTGGATTTTCCTTAAGTACCGGCTGTCTGAGGGGAGTTTCTAAAACTGGATTGTTATGCTCTGTGGTTTCTTAAAGGCGTTTTAGTGTTGATTTTAAACATTTTAACACACTTGCTTACTTCTTTTTTAAATATTTGTACGCTCACTCTTTTTAGCAATTTAATACTGGTTTTTATTTTGTTTGTATTTTGGTCCTTTTAAGGAGAAAGGCAGGAGAAAGGGATTTTAAATAAAGAAGTAAGTAAATCATTGTCTCCAGTAGTGGAGTGCCTGAACATCCAAAAGATAGACTTACAGTCAGGAGGAATTGCCTTGCTCCACTCCTCTGTCCACGAAGGTGCCACTGATCCATGCCTTTGACCGAGTCTTCCTTTGGGAACAGCTAGATGAGCACCATCCCAAAAAAGATCCTTAGTGGGGGGAGAGAATTACAGAAAGTGGCTCAAAATCTTTTCCTTTCTCCAGAGAACCCCAAACCATCCAGATGCTACAGCTGGAATATGAACCCCAATTTGTCTTTAATAGAATTAAAAGAGGAAGGCAGGATTAAATGCAAGTAGGACTGTGGTATCACCCCGGGGGGGGGGGGGATGCTGAAACTCGTGTAAACAACAGAACGCCTTCCATCGTATGGCGTCTGGCTCCCTCGAGTGGCCGCATCTGGTTGAATACACCCTGGAAATACATATAAATGGATATTTCGTGCTTGTGTGTGTGTGTGTGTGTGTGTGTGTGTGGAGGGGTGTGGGGTGTGATTTAGTGTTTTCAACCGCTGGATAAGCAAGCCCGCGGATACGGAGACCCGCGGATAAAGAGGTCATAGTTAAACCCCGTGCTTTGATTAGGAAGTGGAGGGAAATTATGGCTCTCCAAGGTTTTTTCCTGAACAAGCTCCCACCCACCAAAGGCCCAGAAGCTCCGGGGGGGGGGTGTTTTCGTTTCTCCCGGTTACCCCCTCAGCTTTTCGCCCCCTTCCTCCCAGCCCGCCGTTCACTTCCCGACCCTCCAGCCCCGCCTCGGAACTCCCGGCAGGTGGCTCCGGTTGGGAAGGGAAAAGAAACAGAGCACCTTCCGGTAAACAACAGGAAGTGGTCGGCCCCTCTAGCCTTCCTTACTCTCTAGGGCTCTGCATCTATGGCTTTAACCCTTTGGAAGAGAAACCCAAAGTTGAAAACAAAGAAGTGGGCAGCCGTGTGCCCGTTACAAAATACAAGACTAGGTAGCATATAGGCGATATTTTTAAGGGATTTAAGGGGTTTGCAGCCTTATTGAATTCCAGGCCAAAAAGGATTCCCCGGTTGCCCTCTCTCTCTCTCTCTCTCTCTCTCTTTTGGACTACAACTCCCAAAATCCTCCCCACCCAAGGGGAAAAAAAGGCAAAGCGAGAGAAAAGTTTCTCAGGCTTGTTTCTTTGCAAACAACGCTACGAGGAATCTCCAGTCTTTATTGTATTTTCTTTGCGTTCCCTCCGAGAGTCCCTTTTCGGGGTTAAAACGAGAGAGACTGCGTCCTAGAGAGGCCAAGCGGAAGGAGACCGAAGGGGGAAGTGTCACGTTCTTTCCCCGTCCCCTTCCTCCCCTCCTCCCTCGCCTTTAGTTCCTACCCAAGCGATGGTCTCCTTTGTCTTTTATTTTTACCCCCAATTGCAAGGAAGGGGACTGGGCTCGACCTCGGGTGGAAGGTCCAGCGGAGGAAGATCTGGCCGGCGTTTGTGTCCAAAAAAGGGGAGTGGGAAGAAAACGACTGGAATCTGGAAGGCAGGTAGGTGGGTGGAAATGCTCCCCGTGCCTGGGACTCCCCACCCCCTGCTCCCCCAGATGGGTTGGGCTCCATCAATAGGCACTGCTCCCTTACATCGTTTCTATATTAATTACACTAATCCGTTCTATTTTTTTATTTTTTTATTTTTTTAGTTGATTAATTAATTTTATTTTTATGCTTATCAACTGCCCCATTTTCCCTCGGGAACTAATTTATTTATTTTATTTATTTTAGAGTATTTTTTACCCCACCTTTCCCCTTGGAAAAGGACCCAAGGCGGCTTACAGTGATAAGGGACAATATACAGTCCAATACAATTAAGACATGTTCAAGTGCTTGAGAACAAGGAATTGAGGGACATCTTACAGCGTTGATAGAAAATCTTTATTGTCACTGCCCCCTTGCAGGAACAACGAAATTTTGTGGTTGCTATATTCAACTCATTTAAAACATTCCACATAGTCAGGGGATAAGAGGGCAGGTCCTCTTATGGATTGAGAACTGGTTGAGATCCCGGAAACAAAGAGTAGGTGTCAATGGGAAATTTTCACAATGGAGAGAAGTGAAAAGCGGTGTGCCCCAGGGCTCGGTCCTGGGACCGGTGCTTTTCAATCTGCTCATAAATGACCTGGAGACAGGGATAAACAGTGAGGTGGCCAAGTTTGCAGATGACACAAAACTTTTCCATGTGGTAAAAACCAGAGAAGATTGTGAAGAGCTCCAGAAGGATCTCTCCAAACTGGGGGAATGGGCTGAGAAATGGCAAATGCGTTTTAATGTAACCAAATGTAAAGTAATGCGTATTGGGGCAAAAAATCCAAACTTCATCTATCAACTCATGGGCTCTGAGTTATCCGTGACGGATCAGGAAAGAGATCTTGGTGTGTTGGTGGACAGATCCATGAAGGTGTCTCCCCAATGTGTGGCAGCAGTGAAGAAGGCCAATTCCATGCTAGGGATTATCAAAAAGGGGATTGAAAATAAAACAGCCAACATTATAATGCCATTATACAAAACAATAGTAAGGCCCCACCTGGAGTATTGTGTACAATTCTGGTCACCGCATCTCAAGAAAGACATAGTGGAACTGGAAAAGGTGCAGAAGAGAGCGACTAAAATGATTACTGGGCTGGGGCACCTCCCTTATGAAGAAAGGCTAAAACAATTGGGCCTCTTTAGTCTGGAAAAAGGCGCTTGAGGGGGATATGATTGAGACATACAAAATAATGCAGGGTATGAGTAAAGTGGATAGAGGGAAGCTCTTCTCCCTCTCTCAAAATATCAGAACTAGGGGACATACACTCAAATTGAGTGCTGGGAGAGTAAGAACTGACAAAAGAAAATATTTTTTCACCCAGCGCGTTGTAAGTCTATGGAACTCCCTGCCACAGGATGTGGTGATGGCATCTGGCCTGGATGCCTTCAAAAGGGGATTGGACAGATTCCTAGAGGAAAAGTCCATCACGGGTTAGAAACCATGATGGAGGTGTGTAATCTCTAGGCTTTAAACCAGGGTACTTCAAGGGCCAGATGCAGGGGAGTGGTATCAGGAGACAGATATCTAGTCTCATGCGCTCCCAAACGCATCTGGTGGGGCCGCTGTGAGATACAGGAAGCTGGACTAGATGGGCCTTTGGCCTGATCCAGCATGGCTCTTCTTATGTTCTTATGTTCTTATGTAAGATTTAAAAACAGCTACAACACATAAAATATGGCATATAAAATGACTAAAATATGACATATAAAATATACTGACTTCAAAGTCCAGGATTTCCATTTAAGGCCAATATTGCTCTAAAAAAGAAGCTATTTTGAGACGGTTTAGACAACATTAGACAACATTACATTAAAGCAACACAGTTACAAGTAGTCATAAACACTAATGTGAAACCTATTCAATGGTGGCCAAACTTTGGCCCTCCAGATGTTTTGGACCACAACTCCCACAGTCCTTTGTCATTGGCAATCTAGGCTTGGAATTCTGGGAGTTGTGGGTCCAAATCATCTGGAGGGCCAAAGTTTGGCCACCAGTGCATAAAATACACATGGTAGTCCATCATTCACGGAAAGCTTGCCTGGAGAGAAAGGTCTTTTCCTGTTTCCGGAAGGACATCAGATATGTCCTTTCTAACCAGTCTGCCATACCTTCTCTGGAAGCTTTTATGACCCATAAGGGGCAAGGATCCCCTATATTATAGGCTTGATTTATAGAAATAGATCAACCCTATGTAGGAATATTTACAGTAACCCCCCTCCTTTCATACCCATTAAATAGGTGGGGAAGAAGAGTTGTATCAAAGCTTAGTCCACTTTAAGTAAAGGTTCCCCCACTCCCTTGCACGTAGGTGCTAGTTGTGTCCGACTCTAGGGGCGGTGCTCCTCTATGTTTCCAAGCCAAAGAGCCAGTGTTGTGCAAGTCCGGCATGGCTGAATGCATTTCTGTGCATGGAACAATTTACTTTCCGGCTTTTTACATTGACACCTATTTATCTACTTGCATTTGCGTGCTTTCGAACGGCTAGGTTGGCAGGAGCTGGGGTTATCAGTGGGAGCTCACTCCGCTGCGTGGCACCCAGGATTCGACAGTTTTCAGCGCTCTAGCCCACTGAGCCCCCATGCCCACCTTAAAAGCTACCTAAAATCCACTTTAAATCCACCCCAGAGATCCACTTTAGGGGTGATGTTCTCGCCTGCTATCCTGTTGCCCCTATGAATGAGCTTCATGTTAAGGCTTGGTCTTTACTGCCTATTAGCAGCGGACTCCTTAAATTGCAATGCAGGTGGCTCATCTCTGGTGAAGGAGACTTCTTCCCCAGACTCAGCTTCCTCTTTGTGATTTGGGATGAAGAATCCACCCCTCGTTAGTTTCATTTGCCTTTGCTTGCGGTAGCCATTCAGAAGCAATGGGGCTGAGAAAGACCAGGGCTGTGAGTAAGACAATTGGATCAGAAAAAGCAGGAAAACTGAAGAGTCCGGAACTACCCTTTGTCAACTTGGTCTAGGTATCATTCCTATATACAGTGGTACCTCTGCTTATGAGTTTACTCCATTCTGAATGCATGCTCTTAAGCTGGACAACTCTTAAGTAGAGCAGCCCTATCTAAAAACTGGAAAAAATAAAAAAATGTAAGTAGAGCAGACCACATCTAAAATTTGTAAGGCAGCAGTTAAAACATCAATGTTTTTTCACTCTTAAGTTGAATTGCTCTTTTTTAAAAGTTTTTATTTTTTATTTTTTTATTTAAAAATACAGTCAAACAATCAAAACAACAATAATTGTGCACCCCCAACCCCTGGGACCATCCAGTTTTTCCTTCAGCTTCTTTTTCTTCTTCATCTTCATCTTCTCTTCTTCTAACATCCTTCTTAAAGTCCTTTTCTCCAGAACTGTGTTGGATTATAAGTCAGTTCTTTCCCTTTCCCTTTTAGTAATACATAGTCTATAAATTTTCCCCAAATGTCATGAGAATATCCTTCATTTCCCTTTGCAGAACTTTTAAACTACAAGACAATTTATCATTTAAAGCTATATCCCACACTTCATTATACCACTCTTCAGTCCTAAAATCTAGGTTTGATTTCCAGTTTTTTGCTATAATCAGCCTTGCTGCTGTCATAAGCTTTGCAATTAATTCTTTTGTTTTCACATCATATTCATTAATAAGTGGTAGTGATAATAATGCTATTTCCGGCTTACATTCAATATCAGCTTGGAGTATTTCTTTTATCTCACTAAAAATCAATTTCCAAAACCTTTGAACTGCTCTTAAGTCAAGCCGCTTGTAAGTGTACCATTGTATTTGTGTTGATGTGTGTGTGAAACTGCACTGAATTCATGCCTATGAATTGATATATTTTACCCCAGGGTTTTGAGGACTCTTGTGTGTGGAGCTGATTCCTCTATGTTACAGACACCCAATCCAGCTGAGAAAGAGATCTTGGTTTTTTGTCTGAATTTGGAATTCAAAAGGACGTTTGAACTTGAGAAATCCACAAACAACTTTTGTTTTGGTGCTGCCGCCAAGAACTTGGGGATACAAATTGCAGTATTTTTTTGGTTACAATTGCACATGTTGTTTTTCATATAACCGTGCTTAAGAAGAGGTTCGTTTTATGACATGGTGCCTGCAAGTTCGGTCCATCGATATCTAAGTGAACAAATCGCCCTGTAGAACTTAAAAGTCTTAGGCTTGGAAAACAAGTACAATGTTTCACATTGTTTGACTTTCAACCATTGAAAAAGCTTGTACCTTCAAGGTTCTCTGCTCTCAGAAGGGAGACAGCAGAGCAGGGGGAGGCTGAGTTGGCTATAAGGGGGCTGCCGTTGAACCCATAAGAACATAAGAACATAAGAAGAGCCATGCTGGATCAGGCCAAAGGCCCATCTAGTCCAGCTTCCTGTATCTCACAGTGGCCCCACCAGATGCCTCTGGGAGCGCATGAGACTAGATCTCTGTCGCCTGATCCCACTCCCCTGCATCTGGCACTTGAAGTTCCCTGGTTTTAAGCCTGGAGATGACACATCTCCATCATGGTTTGTAACCTGTGATGGACTTTTCCTCCAGGAATCGGTCCAATCCCCTTTTGAAGGCACCCAGGCCAGATGCCCTCACCACCTCCTGTGGCAGGGAGTTCCACAGACTAACAACGCGCCGGGTGAAAAAAAAATATTTTCTTTTGTCTGTTCTTACTCTCCCAGCCCTCAATCTGAGTGGATGTCCCTTAGTTCGGGTATTTTGTGAGAGGGAGAAGAGCTTCCCCACAAAGGGAAAATGACAGAGCTGGAGTTGGACTGGCAGGAAGCACTAAGAGACCCTGATGCCATCCAAGCTGAAAGCAGAGAGACACGGGGGACGCAGGGCTTTCTGTCCGAGGACACGTCAGATAACCTGAGGGAACGCTTTAGGACGTTCTGCTACGGAGAGGCCAAGGGCCCCCGAGAGGTTTGCACCCGACTGCACAAACTCTGCCGCCAGTGGCTGAAGCCAGAAAGGCACACCAAGGCTCAGATCCTGGACTTGGGTGATCCTGGAGCAGTTCCTGACCGTCCTTCCCCCGTCGATCTCCATCTGGGTGAGGGAATGTGGGGCCGAGACCACTTCCCAGGCGGTGGCCCTGGCCGAAGGCTTCCTCCTGAGCCAGGCTGAGGAGAAGAGGCAGGAGGTGGAGCAGCAGGTGGGTGAGCTTATACACAAAAATTTCTGATGACTTCTAGTTATCTCTTTTAGTTACTTTAAAAAAAAGAGAGAGGGCGCTTTTACACGACCCCTAAAATCCAAGGCAAAGGGCTCCCAGATGCGGAGCTTAAAATTGTTTTCCCACCAGCTCTGGACTTTAAACAAAATTAAGTATGACCACGACCACCTAAGCGCTCCCCAGCGCATTTTCCAAGTACCTGGTCTCCGGAGGTAAAAAAAAATTCGGGTGCGGACTATAAAGCTGTGGATGCCGGGCTCTCCTTGCCTTTTGTTGTCCTCCCACCCCTTTAACAGCCTGGAATGTCTACGGGGCTGCTCCAACAAGCAGACGGAGGGCAGAGCGGAGGTGAGCCTGCATTTTTTCTCTCTTTTTTTCCCTCCCTCCCCTCACGCAGACAGGAGCAATGGAATGCGGAGGGGTGGGAACACCGGAAGCAGAACAAACCCCCACAATCTCTGGTCCAAATTTAATTTGCCAGCGGATCTTAGGGGTCATGTAAAAGCGCCCAGAGACAACAGAGCTCTCTCCCTGATTCGGAGTGCGTTCCCCATTTTCGGCCACGGATCTTTCTTCGTTTCCGTTACAGGCACAAAACGCCTTGGTGGACTTGCCCGCTGAGACCTCGGGAGCGATCCGTCCTCCCGCTGGCCCCCGAGAGAGACCACTGTTCCGGTGGATCGTAGAAGAATGGGACCAAGCTACCCTTTTGCTGGGTAGGAACTCGCAGGGACGTGTTGGGCTTATTTATCTTTCTCACCCGTGCCTGAAATCTACGTCTGATGACAGGTGGCTTGTGACTGGATCGGGGGGGAAGAAGAGGCCCTTCCAGATATGGAGGGAGATCTAACCCATCCGTCCCCCTTTTTGATCCGACCCTGCAGTTCGGGAGCTTGCCGGGGACAGGGCCTTTTCCCGTCGTGGCTCGTAAGTTGTGGAACTTCGTTCGAAGGGAAGCCAGGCTGCCCCCCTCTTCCTGCCTGGGAGATGGGCGTAGTGTCTAGATCAAGGGAAGTGATAGTACCACTCTATTCTGCTCTGGTCAGACCCCACCTGGAGTACTGTGTCCAGTTCTGTGTACCTTAATTTAAAAAGGATGTTGACAATCTTGAACGGGTCCAGAGGAGGGAGACCAAGATGACTGAGGGTGTGGAAGAAATGTCTTACAAGGAGCGGCTTAGGGAGCTGGGAATGTTTAGCCTTTCAAAGAGAAGGCGGAGAGGGGATATACCGCCTTAAAATTGTGTTTCAAACGCAACATGCCTCGCTTGTTTTAGAAAAGGAAGGCTTTTTACTTTTTTGCTTTGTTTTGTTGTGCAGCCCTGGATGTGTTTTAGACAGATTAGTTTGGAAAGGAAATCCTGTATTTTCCCACCTTGTTTGTACCCCTTGCAGGTGATGGAATGGAAGCAAGGATTCCTTCCCAGTTGCCGCCTGTGTTTGGTGGAGAGCAAACAGCGGCTGTTTTCCCTGCTGAGGTAAGGTAAGGGATCATTGGCAGAGTGAGGAAAGAACAGGGAAACTACACACACACACACACACACACACACACACACACACACACACACACACACACACAGAGAGAGAGAGAGAGAGAGAGAGAGAGAGAGAGAGAGAGAAGAGAAACAGGAGTTCAAGATGCAATAAATAAATTAAACTTAGAACATGCTGTAATCATGTTTACTCGTCCAGATCTTTAAAAAGACTTGGAAAAATATTGAAGGACAGCTGTGTGGACTCTTGTGGGAGGGAGTTCCACAGTCTGGGAGAAGCCCCTGAGAAGCCCCCCGGTCATGTCCTCCTTAAATGAGCTTGTAAAGGCAGCGGGCCGGAAAAAAAACGATTCCCTAGAACAGGCATGTCCAAACTCTGGCCCTCCAGATGTTTTGGACCACAACTCCCACAGTCCTTTGCCATTGGAAATACAGGCCTGGAATTCTGGGAGTTGTGGTCCAAAACATCAGGAGGGCCGAAGTCTGGGTATGCCTGCCCTAGAAGATCTTAATAACTGGAGAGGTCAAGGAAGTGCAGTCCTGGATGTGTTTTATACGAACGAGTTTGTAAAGGAAATCCTGTGTTTTCCCACCTCGTTTGTATCCTTAGGGCCGGATTTAAGCTGTTGAGGGCTTTTATAGGCCCTGACTGGCACCCGGAATGGCCCAAAAAGTGGAACGGAGGCAATGAAACAGTTTTAGTCACTGAAAGAGATGCTTCTAGAACAGTGTTATGAACCGGCTGAAATTTCTGAACACTCTTCAAGGGCCAGCCCCACGTAGAGTGTGTTACAGTAGTCCAGGTGGGACGTGGCTCTTGTCGGATGACAGGTCCCAGCTTCCTTTGCCTCAGCCTGTGTGTGTGTGTGTGTGCAGAGAAGAAGCTTTGCCAAATCCGATCCTTTGTCGGGTTCCACTCTTCCTTGCCTCCCCCCCCCCCCGCCCTCACTTCCGCGTAAAACATTTTCCTCCTCCTTCAGGCTCTGGCGTCGTTTGAAGATGTGGCAGTTTATTTCACCAACAAGGAGTGGTCCCTGCTGGACACGGCCCAGAAGGCTTTGTACGTGGATGTCATGGAGGAGAACGGTGCCCACCTGGCCTCACTTGGTAAAGCTTGCTTTAGGGGGCGACAGCTGGTCCCAGCCTGGAAAGAAGGTCTTTCTGGAGGCCAAAATGTAGAAACTGAGGCTGTCCTTATTTGCGGCACATCCTGAGAAGACAGGACTCTCTGGAAAAGAACGGGATATCTCCATTCTGCCTCTCACAGAGGGAATTCCCTCCTCTCGAGTTCCAGGATTTCCATTTTCTTAGGCAGTTCTTCTTCTTCTTCTTCTTCTTCTTCTTCTTCTTCTTCTTCTTCTTCTTCTTCTTCTTCTTCTTCTTCTTCTTTTATTATTATTATAAAAAAAAAAATAACAACACATATACGTCACTGCATCTCAAGAAAGACCTAGTGGGACTGGAAAAGGTGCAGAAGAGAGCGACTAAAATGATTACTGGCCTGGGGCACCTCCCTTATGAGGAAAGGCTAAAACATTTGGGGCTCTTTGTCTGGAAAAAAGGCACCTGAGGGGGGATATGATTGAGACATACAAAATAATGCAGGGCATGAGTAAAGTGGATAGAGGGACACTCTTCTCCCTCTCATAAAATACCAGAACTAGGGGACATACACTCAAATTGAGGGCTGGGAGAGTGAGAACAGACAAAAGAAAATATTTTTTTCACCCAGCATGTTGTTAGTCTGTGGAACTCCCTGCCACAGGATGTGGTGATGGTATCTGGCCTGGATGCTTTCAAAAGGGGATTGGGCAGATTCCTGGAGGAAAAGTCCATCACAGGTTACAAACCATGATGGAGATGTGTTATCTCCAGGCTTAAACCCAGGATACTTCAAGGACCAGATGCAGGGATTGGTATCAGGAGACAGAGATCTAGTCTCGCGCGCTCCCAGACACATCTGTTGGGGCCACTGTGAGATACAGGAAGCTGGACTAGATGGGCCTTTGGTCTGATCCAGCATGGCTCTTCTTATGTTCTTATGTTCTTATTCCCCTCACAACACATTTGTGCTGAATTGCCCTCCACCCTCAGGAGGATTTAACAAGACTGTACCTTGTATAACTTTATTTAACATTGCATTTGCTACATTTTTATATTTTTATCTTAGACATCCCGTCTCCCTTCCAAAACTAAATTGATTCTTCAAGTGGAGTATACAGTACTCCTCCGTTTATCGTGGGAGTTTGGTGTCTGATCCACCCATGATAAAGGAAAATCTGTGAAATGCAGACACCTCTCTAAACTGACCTTGGGCTGCTCCTGCAGGCTCCACTTGCAAAGAGAGGTTTTTAACCCCCTCCTGATGCCTCAGCACACCTTGCTCCCAGGAGCTCAAGGTCTGTTTGCTGAGGTGCCAGGAGGGGGTAAAAAACCACTCTTTAGAAGCCTGCTTCTCTCTCTCAAAAAAAACAACAACAACAACCTGCAATATGCCGTACGCCTTATGTTTTAGAAATACAGTGGGCCCACGTATCACAAACGGTTTGTCTAACACAAAATCTGTACAATATAAAAAATTCCAGAGATAATGGAAATTTGCTTAACAGAATCACCTATGGGGTGAATCCATACAACATAAAAATGGTTGCAATTAGGGATGAGTCTGTTTTCAATGCATTCCTATGGGAAATTTGTATAAAGGAAAATTTGCTTAGCATAATTTCATTTGGAACGAATTGATTCCTTTATACAAGGCGCCACTATTTCCTATGGGGAATTTTGCTTTTATATACAACGTACCACTGTACACGTTCCAGAAATTTATGCCAAATTGAATTAAAAACATTTTTTTAACAGCCCTTTTGTAACTTTTCCTTAGGGCAGGCATGTCCAAACTTTGGCCCTCCTGATGTTTTGGATCACAACTCCCAGAATTCTAAGCTTAAATTGCCAATGACAAAGGATTGTGGGAGTTGCGGTCCAAAACATCTGTGGAGGACCGAGGTTTGGACATGCCTGCCTTAGGCAGTTCTTTAAGACATATTTCGTTCTCTTTATTCTAGCCGGTGACGGGTGGGAGGGCACGGTGGAACCCGGCGGAACCCGAACGGAGTGTGAAGAAGAGGAACAGCAGAGCGAGGAGATGGAAGACGCCGAGAAAGGGAGGTACGCGTGGCCTGCTTCTCGCAGCAGTCTTGTCTGTGGATTCCCGGTCCAACATATGGGGAAGGAAGCTAGCGAGTGCCTCTCGTATGGGGAACCAAGTCAACGAGCTCACCTGAAAGTCTGCAAAGAGGACAAGCCCTTTAAATGCTTAGATTGCGAGAAGGGTTTCTCCCAGAGGAAAGGCCTCCTTCGGCACCAGCGGATCCACACGGGCGAGAAGCCGTACCCCTGCTTGGAGTGCGGCAAGAGCTTCCGTCAGACCGCGGCGCTCATCACCCACCAGCGCATCCACACGGGCGAGAAGCCTTACGCTTGCCCAGAGTGTGGCAAGAGCTTCTGCCAAAAGACCACCCTGGTCCGTCACCGGCAGATCCACACGGGGGAGAAGCCGTACATCTGCCCCGAGTGCGGGAAGCACTTCAGCCACCGGTCGCAGCTGACCTCCCACCTCAGGGTCCACACGGGGGAGAAGCCCTTCAAGTGCTCCGAGTGCGGGAAGAGCTTCAGCCAGAACACGAACCTGACGCTCCACCAGCGGACCCACACGGGGGAGAAGCCCTTCCGGTGCCTGGCGTGCGGGAGGAGCTTCAGCCACAGCTCCACCCTCATGGCCCACCAGCGGACCCACACGGGGGAGAAGCCCTTCACCTGCTCGGCCTGCGGGACGAGCTTCGCCCAGAACGCCAGCCTCATCTTCCACCAGCGTACCCACACGGGGGAGAAGCCCTACAGCTGCGCCGAGTGCGGCAAGAGCTTCTCCACGAGCACCAGCCTCACCTCGCACCGGCGGACCCACACAGGGGAGAAGCCCTACGCCTGCTCCGAGTGCGGGAAACGCTTTTGCACCAGCACCAACCTGGTGACCCACCAGAAGATCCACACGGGGGAGAAACCTTTCCTGTGCTCCGAGTGCGGGGAGCATTTCCGGAAGAAAGCGCACCTCCTCAGGCATCACCTGACGCACACGGGAGAGAAGCCCTACAAGTGTGCGGACTGTGGGAAGAGCTTCAGCGAGAAACGGAACCTGGTGTCTCACCAGAGGACCCACGCGGAGTTTGGGGATGGGGGCCCTCCGGACAGTCGCCGGGTGTCGCCTCTGCAGGATCCAAACGGCATCCCCATCTCCCGGAATGTTCTGAGTTGCACTTCGAGCCAAGTGGGCAGTTTGGAGCGTTTAACGATATTTTTAAACGAATAGACAATACTGCATTTTACGAGTCAAGTTGAATCCTGAGGCGATTGTTGTGTATTTATAAATAAGTTATTTGTTGTGTAAATAAAGCGGCGCTCAATCTAATTAAAAATGAAAGAAAAAGATTTTCTCTACGCAGTATATCAGTTTAAATATATGCTGAAAGGAGTTGCAGCGATAGTAGGGCTGACCAGTCTTCCAAGTCTCTTAGATGTTAATAGGAGTTACCAGTTTATACGTAGGCAGGTGGCAAAGATTTAAAGATTGAACATTTTATTTGTATTTTGCTCCTGAAAACCACATCCCTGGAAGTAACAAAGTTAGTTCAGTGTGAATCAACCAAGACTTGAGGCTAAATTTGGGTGTAAGGACATCATCACCAGGCATTATAATAAGTTCAGATTTAACCCCCAAAGTACCCTGTTAAAATAATCAGGGATGGGTGCGATATAATTCTTCCCAATTCCAGAAGCAGTATTGCCGGATACCTCAGTGGAGTAGGCCTCTGGCTGCTGTTCAATGTGTATTAAAATATTACTATTTAAATAATGATTTAAATGTTTAAAACCTTACTTTTAATAATTTTTTTTTAAAAAATCACATTTTGAATTTGAATCAATGAAGTTCTTTTTTTTTTTAAAAATCATTGTTTGTGATCTACCCTTCCCCCTTGAGTAAGCAGGAAAAAAAGAAGAAATAGTTGGAAAACTTTGTGGTCTTCTGCTCCTTCTTTCATTCCTTCCTTTATCTAAAAGTATTGTTTGCCCCTCCCCCCTCCAGGCTTCAGGAATTTTCCTATAAATCTACCCAGCGCTCCTCAGCATTCTTCCTCTCCTGGTTGTAATCTTTGCTGTCATTCTGCAAGCTACAAATCCTGTTTCTAATAAATTTTCCATCCAAATGCTTCATATCTGCCAGCGTTTTCCAAAAAGCCTCTCATCTTTTAACAGGGGAATGTGATTCTCTCCCCCGCCCCCAAAAAAATTTCTTTTGGAGGCTAGTGACTTGTTTGGACATACTGATCAGGCAGCGGAAAAGGTAATCGATCGGAGGCGAAGGAATGGGAAAGAGAGGAAAGACTCTGTATCCAGATTTCTGCCCCTTTGAGGCCTGTGTCAAACCCATTTATCCACAGGTTCAGGACCTGCCCATTCAGTTATCCACAGTCTGAAAAATATTAAAAGAAAAATCCCTGAAATATCTTTCCAACCATGAAGTTAACAGAACCAGCCACTGGAGGGCGCCAGAGACCATGCTATGCGTAACAGTATTATTGCATTTGCTATCATTCTACTGTGAAGTTACCAGAATCAGCCACTGGAGGGCGCCAGAGACCATGCTATGTGTAATACAGTATTTTATTGCGTTTGCTATCATTCTACTGTTTATAGAGTCAGCCACTGGATTGCTATAATTGTTTCTTTTATTGCGTTTGCTATCATTCTACTATTTATAGACAGAATTCTATAATTTTATCCCTGGGGTAATGGGTAGCTCGGAAACAATGCCCATGGGAGTTTTGTTTCAACATTGAACACCGACTGTGGTTCCTTTGACTAGAAAGGAGTTTTCTGAGTTGGGGTGCTGGCTTTATCTGTCCAGCAGTAACATTTTGTTCCTTCCTGCTTTAGCTTCAAAGGGAGCCCCAGCTCTCTGCTTAGTTTTAGCTTTTTTTCTCTCCCTTGGGGCTGCTGGTGGCCATTGGTTTGTTTGCTGTTGACCTGTTCGGTTGTTAAGTACAAATGCAGAAAGGAAAGCAGTGTACAGAAGTCTGAAATGTCAAGCAACCATGGGCAAAGGTGTTTTTTTTTAAATTCTTCCTTCTAAATCTCTCCAAGTGAGGGATTCAGACCCAAAGTGTCAAATCGATGAGCAAAGGGGTGGACTCTGGGGAGGGGACTTGAAACTGTTCTCCTCTGTGAATCTCTGCCCTTCTGCTGCGCAGCAAAAGGAACCGTAGCGGAAATCTGAAACTCAGCAACAGAAGTGTTGTGGTCTGCTTACATTTTGGAACTTGTACAGCAAGGCAGCTACTGCAGGCCTCTGAGATGCCTCGTCAGATGAGTGAAAAGTAGGTGCAGGGGGTCTACGGGTTGGAATTCCCAGAATCCTGCCCGTGGGAGGCAGCTGGCAGGGAATTCTGAGGACTGAAGTCCTAAATAAAGAAATAAAATCTGAATATCATATCCTTAATGGCAGCGTTTTGTCAGCAGCAGTACTGGAGAGTTCTCTGACTTGATCTTGAATGAAATGGTCCCTGAGATGAAGACGGGGTCTCCACCACACGTGTAAAAGGGTGGGTGGCCTGGACGGTCGTCAAAAAGAAAGCTATGGTCCTGTATTATTCCCAGCAGAAAGGAAGAGGGGCCAATGGCTGATCCCAGAAAAGGCCTCCAGGACTAGACATGATCCCAGAGAGCAGCCAACTCAACAGGGACGGCTTTTTTTTAATTCTTCCTTATCCTGCCAAACTACCTATCTTATTTATTTATTTTTATATTTGTATACCGCAATCTGATTTTCCTCAAACAGGAACTCTGGGCGTTAAACGACAACTTAATCAGACAACCAAAAACATAATAGTAATAAACTAGAAAAGGAAAAAGAAAAACAATGATGCAAAAACCACAATGGAACAACAACACAACAAATACAGTACCTGTGTC